>JAJPCS010000388.1:65044-82246 GCA_021164005.1 Willisornis vidua nigrigula
TGTTTTAAGATCAACTACCATTAAAAAACTCATCACCATTTCAAGCAATTAATTAAATTGAAACTGAAGCTTTTACAAACTGTTTGGGGCTTTCCTAAGCACCTTCAGCTCAAAATTTATACTGAAGTCAAAACCCAAAGTGCATTTAGTTCATTCTAATGTAACTCAGGGCTTGGAAAAGCAGCAAGTTTTATGGAATACCTGCAAAAGGCAGAGAGTCCTCAAGATTAAAACCCTATTTCAGAAATATTTAACCACGTAGAACTCCCCAGATGAAGAGTATTCTCTATTTTCATGGGCTCTGCTGGCTGAAATCCTCTTGAGGAGTCGGACTCTGCTTTGTAAGGTTACAGCAGTGCAAGAGTTACCACAGCATGAAGGAACACTTAGAACCTTTTCCTGGACGTCCTCAACTAAAAATCCCAGTCACTGAGGTTGGCAAACCCCTGCCAGCCCCTGGAGCCCACCCTGTGCCTGATGCCCACCTTGGCACAGCCCTGCCAGCCCCTGCAGCCCACCCTTTACCCAATGCCCACCTTGTCCCCCAGCCCAGAGCACTCAGTGCCACGGGCAGTCCTGCCTTGGGCACCTCCAGGGCTGGGCACTCCAAACCTCCCTGGGCAGCCCCTGCCAGTGCTTCCAGCCCTTCCCATGGGATCCATCCCATCAGGGTATGGATGCAGGGACTGCACTGGGCACACACTGCACTCACAAGCAGCACCAAACCCCCTGAGCTCACACACAAACCAGGTCCTGAATGAATCCTGCCCTGCAATGAGCTTGTCAAGCCATGGGATGTGGAAGGACCAAAGATGCCTGCAGAGCCCCAAGGGCAGGATGTCACCCGGAAAGTATGGCCATGAATCACCAGAGGGCAAACAGGCTCTGCCTCCACAGCCCAGGGGAGCTGCAACTCCTGGTGGGAGAGCAGAGCAGTTCCTGCTGTACCCCAGGGCTCAGTTCCAGCCCTTGGCACGGTCTAAGGCTCTGTGGGGACATTTTATGCCCACACCTCATGAAGACCAAGACATTAAAAACACCTCTGCTGTCCCCAAGGCCACCTACACATTCCGGACACCCAGGGAAAATGACGTTCCAAACCACCTTTCAAGTGGAATTTTGCCATCTAATCCAGGACTAGAGCCTGCTGTGTTTGCTTTAAACAAACCAACTGCTTTGAGAACCTTTATCACCTCACAAACCAGTTTCATTCACAGTGTTCTCCAGATTTAAAATAAAAACTAGATCTCCTACTGATACACACTGTGCCTGTAATAATCTGCCTTTTTAAAAACATGAAGGAACCAGTCCTAGTGTGGTCCATGTTACCATTATCAGGGTTATTTTTTGGTAGGGTTTGTCACAAGTCAGAGAATCCTGGTTTGGGTTGGAAGGGACCCCAAAGCCCACCCAGTGCCACCCCTGCCATGGCAGGGACACCTCCCACCAGCCCAGGCTGCTCCAAGCCCTGTCCAGCCTGTCCTGGGACACTCCCAGGGATGGGGCAATCACAGCTGCTCTGCCCAACCTGTGCCAGGGCCTGCCCACCCTCCCAGCCAGCAATTCCTTCCCAATATCCCATCTAGCCCTGCCCTCCTTCAGTTCAAGTACAGGTCTCAATTAGTGTATGAAATAAACTATCTTGAATTATTAAAACCCAAACTCAAGCACTTCATACCTCAGAAGAACAAGCCCCAGCCCTGAGTGTCCCTGCCCCACCAAGGAAGGGCTGTCTCAGGCAGCAGCTTTACCCTGAGATGGTGGAGAAACCAAGAGCCAAAGTTACACAATCCCTGTTGCCAAACCCTGGTGGTGTTGAAATGTTCCCTCCGTGGGGCTCAGCCCCGGGAATGCTTGTTCAGGACCTGCAATCACATTGTCTGGAACAAGAACACGACCTCACTATCAGCAGTTCTGCATCTCTGATACTATCAGAGAGCAGGTTTTGTGCTCCCTGATCTCCCCCTGGAGAGGCTGGTGCTTTGTGTGTCCTCTCTGAGCCTCACCAGTGTCCTACAGAGAGGGACCAAGGGCAGCAGAGCAGCTGTGGAAGGTCCTGCTGTCACTGGGCATCAATCAGTGCCTGGCACTGCACAAGGCAAAGCTCACAGCGCCAGTGGGGTGCTCTGTGTTCCCTCTGTGTCCCCAGCATGAGGAGGACATGGAACTGCTGGAGCAAGTCCCTGAGATCAGCTCAGCTGGTTAAAACTTGGTTGTAACAATGCCAAGGTCATGGGTTCAATCCCCTGTGTGGGCCATTGACTGAAGAGTTGGACTCGATGATCCTTGTGGGTCCTTCCAACTCAGAACAGTCTGGGATGCTGAAAGTCCAGAAGAGGCTACAAAGTTCTAAGTGGATTGGAGCACCTTCCCTATAGAGAAAGGCTGGGAAAGCTGGGGCTGCTCAGCCTGGGGAGGAGACGGGTGTGTGGAGACCTCCCAGCTCCTTCCAGGATGTGAAGGGGCTCCAAGAGAGCTGGAGAGGGGCTGTTCTTCAGGAACTGCAGTGACAGGACAAGGGGAATGGCTTCAAAGTGCCACAGAGGGGTATTGGGAAGGAACTGCTGGCTGGGAGGGTGGGCAGGCCCTGGCACAGGTTGGGCAGAGCAGCTGTGGGTGCCCCAGCCCTGGGAGTGTCCCAGGCCAGGTTGGACAGGGCTTGGAGCACCCTGAGCTGGTGGGAGGTGTCCCTGCCCATGGGATCACAAAATCCCAGAATGGTTTGGGTTGGGAGGGACCCCAAAGCCCACCCAGTGCCACCCCTGCCATGGGCAGGGACACCTCCCACCAGCCCAGGGTGCTCCAAGCCCTGTCCAGCCTGGCCTAGGACACTCCCAGGGAAGGGGCAGCCACAGCTGCTCTGGGAAAGGTGAGTGAAAGGAGACCTGGACACGATTTCTTTTTGCAAGTCTGACAGGATTTGTAACAAGGTAAAATTCTCAGGCAGACCAATCCTACTTGGACATGCTTTTCTCCTCCAAACCCTTCCAACAGCCTGAGCCTCATCTAATCCAGGAGCCTGGAATAGCAACACACCTACTCATGGCTCTAAATTATCCATAGAAATCTCTGCCATGCCAAGCACACCCAGATCACAAACACAAAGAAAGGAGCCACAATTCTCATCCACTGATGATGTTAAAGGAGGAAAGGAATTTTAGGAAGGAATTGCTGGCTGGGAGGGTGGGCAGGCCCTGGCACAGGGTGGGCAGAGCAGCTGTGGCTGCCCCATCCCTGGGAGTGTCCCAGGACAGGTTGGAGCACCCTGGGATAGTGGAAGGTGTCCCTGTGGGGATGGAAATGGATCTTTACGGTCCCTTCCAAGCCAAACCATTCTGGGATTCTGTGAGAATTTCTTCTGCTTTGTGGTTATGAAAAGCTTTGTGTGTCTCAAAGCTGAATATTCCTTTTTAGATTCTCTGCATTCATCAGCAAGATAAAAGTGAAAGGAGTAAATTAGTAAGAAGGATCTAAGTTGGATCTAAGTCCATATACTGAGGATCAGCAGAGAAACAACCTGCAACAAAGCACCTTCTGACCATGGAAAAAGCCTCCAGTATCACCCAATAACCTGCACAAAGAGATTTATTTACAGCAAAGGAATCAGAGCCCAGCAATCCAAGCCCACAAACTGGTTTGCCAAGTTGCCAAGGATCAAGTTGAGGCAACACCCACACGATGACAACATGGAAAAAGGGGCTCAGAGGGAGCTGGGCCTGGCTGAGGCTCCTGAACTGTTTGTGACAGAGCAGCAAAAGGAAAGGAGCACTCACTGTTTCACACCCCTGCAAGTATTTCAGCCCCTGCACTTCCAGTCCTAAAAATACAGACCAAAACTGGAGCAGTTTTAATGAAGCTGAAGCACCTGATTGCATGGAATGAGGTGCTCTGAGCCTGGCTGTGCCACCTCCAATCATTACCATGTCAAAGCAGTTGGATGAAGCATTTCATGGCTCTGGAACTCCAACATTCTGAGGCCTTTTCAGAAGTGGAGCTGGAATGCTGCCAGCAATATTTATCAGGGCAGTAGCTCAGCACAATTAGCACTGGAATGGCATAAAATATTTATTGCAGAGACAGGACCAAAGTCAGCTGAGAATAAAAATTGAAAACCACACGTCTGGGGGGTGGGGTCACCTCTGCTTTAGACTGTCACCTATTCCAAAAAACCTTTCCCAAACAAACACCTGAGGAATGAGTGGTCATTTTCCAAGAGAACACATAAAACCATAAAAAAGAATGAAAAAAGCTATGAAGATTCTGCGCCTTTGCATGTGCTTAAAACACAACACTCAAATCCTTTGATACACCTGAAATCAAACAGTGATAAATGCCAAGCAAAAGGAGTTTTTGAAAACTATTTCTCCTGCACTTATTTCTCTTTAAACTCATTAACTGCTTCCCTTTAATTCCATAATTATCTACAGGTAATGTATTTATAGGAGAGCACACACTGATAGGAAGAGCAGATGATGAAACACCTTTTGCAGGGATTGGGCTGGAGATTGGAAAAAGGGAAGGAGAAAGTTCTTGCAAGGTCAGTCCTAAACAAACACTCCCCTCACCCCCACCACAGAATTTGGGTTCAGATCATCAAAACAACATTCAAGAAGATGCTTTTTAGAATTGCAGGAAAATACCTGACAAAGGCTGTCCAGGAATATTAAAACTCAATCCATGACGTGCTGGGGGTGAGGGAAAAGAAAGAGCCAAAGACAAAATAAAAAGGCAAAACTCAAGATGATGCTCTTGAACTGAGACAAACGGAAACAGGAACATTCCCAGGGCTGGATGCAGTTCCACTGTGGATTATTTATTCCTATTTATGGTAGAAAGGAGGGAAAAAAGAGTCCAGTCTCCAATTCATCATGGAATCCGTGGACATGCCATGCTAGGACAGCCTAACTATGGAATGGGAAGGGCAGGAAATCCTTCCACAACTGGAACTGCAACTTGTTGAAGGCTTCTATAAATACAGAGCTCTATAAAAATCCTTTCCTCAGGGTGGAGATTAAAAAAGGGGCAAGACAGGCAAATTCTCCAAAGATTTTCTATATTTATTAGGGACTAAAAAAGAACAAGGGCTTTGAAAGCAAAATGGGTTAATGGGCTATTTTTCAAGCTGTGGAAAAAGCATCTGTGAAGTGTTTAGAGAATTGAAGGAAGTTATTTGTTAAAAAATGCTCGTGCAGCCCCCAAGATATGAAGGAATTTCTCCCAAGCACAGAGTAACTATGAAATAAAGGAACACAAGGTATTCCCACCACTGGAAGCAGGAAAAATCAGCTGCAATCCCACCTTCTCAAGGGGATTTCTTGGAATAACAGCACGAGGGGAAAAATAAATCTAGAGGGCAATTAAAGATCTGTGGAACTGCAAAATGAAACAGTTTAAGAAAAGAATACAGGCCATGTTATAACCATCAGCTACTGAAACCAAACTGGGCCTTGGGTAATTAGTCCTTGAGTGAGGGGGCACCTTGTGGATGAAGAACACGTTGTTTTGGCAGCAGGGAACAGCTGTAAAGTTATTTATAAGTTGATGGAGCAGAGGGAGAGGTGCAGGGAACAGGGCACATGTTTTCAGTTGGATTCATGGATTCTTTAGGCATATCCTGCATTCTCTGACAGTGAGCACAGCTGGAGCCCTGCAGGGACAGGGGGGACAAGGGGGACAAGGACATGGGCTTGGACAGCAGGAGAAGAGTCAAAAAGGACCCAATTTCAGAGAAATGGCCTTTAGGTGAATATAAATATATTAGTGGTGACAGTGACAACAAGCAGAACAACCTCCAGCAGCTGAACCAAGTGATGGGAATGGGAATTCCCACACAAACCCAACCACAGAGTGACAGCCCACGGGAAGGATGGGCAGGGAAAGGCAGAGAAACCAAGTGCAGAGAATCCCAGGATCCCTGAGGCTGGCACAGCCCTGCCAGCCCCTGGAGCCCACCCTGTGCCCGATGCCCACCTTGGCACAGCCCTGCCAGCCCCTGCAGCCCACCCTGTGCCCGATGCCCACCTTGTCCCCCAGCCCAGAGCACTGAGTGCCACAGCCAGTCCTGCCTTGGGCACCTCCAGGGCTGGGCACTCCAAACCTCCCTGGGCAGCCCCTGCCAGTGCCTGCCCACCCTTTGCAGGCAGAAATTCCTGCTGCTGTGCCCCCTGCCCCTGCCCTGGCCCAGCCTGAGGCCGTGCCCTCTGCTCCTGTCCCTGTGCCCTGGGGCACAGCCCGACCCGCCCTGGGTCAGGGATTGCAGAGCCAGAAGGTGCCCCCTGAGCAAGTTCCCCAAATCTCTTTTGTGATAAGAAGGAAAGGACCCACCTGTGATGGCATTTTATTCAAAATATATGAACTAAAACCCAGTGTGCTCACACACAGCTCGCCCCTATCCAGGCATTCCAGCATGAAACCAACGCTGTCCCAGTTCCTGCCTTCCACCCTGGACCTGCAGGCAGCACCCACAATATACATGAAATGCAGAACATTGAACCTAAACGTGGTTTAGTGTCGGAGGAGACCAGACCTTTAGGACAGAACAGTGCCACCCCTGCCATGGCAGGGACACCTCCCACCAGCCCAGGGTGCTCCAAGCCCTGTCCAACCTGGGCTGGGACACTCCCAGGGATGGGGCAGCCACAGCTGCTCTGCCCACCCTGTGCCAGGGCCTGCCCACCCTCCCAGCCAGCAATTCCTTCCCAATATCCCACCTAACCCTCCTCCTTTTCAGTGTGAAGCCATTCCCCTTGTCCTGTCACCCCAAACCCTTCTAAAAAGTTCTTGGAAGTTCCAGTCTTACTTTTCCTTCCTCTAAACTCTCACCTATTCCAGGAATGGGCACTGCAACCCAGGCTTGCTCCACCTTCATTTACTGATTTTCTGGATCTTAATTCAACAGCTGTTCATGGGACAGAAGGAAAAAATCCTCCCAAAGGCGAACTGCATTTATTGCTGTTATTTCAAAAGGGGAATAAAGAAGAATCACACAATATCCTGAGCTGGGAGGGACCCCCAGGCCACCCTGGCCCTGCCCAGCACACCCCAACAGTCCCCCCTGCCCTGTCCCGTTGCCCAAAGGCTCCTGCAGCTCTGGCAGCCTCGGGGCCGTGCCCACTGCCTGCAAAAGAAACCCTGCCCCAATGAATTCTTAATACAATTACAGACATTGCCTTTGAATCTCCCACCACAGGCTGTCCCCTGGAGCTGGATGTGCTTCCAGCAGAAAGCTGGAATGCCGAGGATTCAGGGTTCTGACCATGCCAGTCTGGGTGGGCACCACCCCTGGAGCTCAGGGAGGTGAATTCCCGTGAATCCAAGTGCTGAATTCCCACCCAGGCTAGATCCACCCCCCAGTTACTGCAGTGAGGGATGAAAAAAGACCCAAATAACCCCCTGATGGTTTTCAATGCAAATTCCCCCAGCACTGCCAGGAAAAGGAGCTGCTGCTGCTCCTCAACAGACCCTTCCAAGGTGATTTTCTTTAAGAGCCTCCTGATTTATTATGGGCCCTACATTTATTCCAAAAGAACACACAGAGCTGTCTCTGTCACAGCAAGTCTATTTACAGATTCCATGTGCTACAGTTTTCCAGCCAAGCACCTGTAAAATAAATACCTACAATGTGCTTATTCCTCCCTTGGAAAAATCCATGACTTACCCTTCCATTTCCAAGCATTAAACACTCCATTTCTGTTCACTGACTGGTAACTTAAAAGTGCTCATTTGGAAATTCCACTCCAGAATATCTGAGTAACCAACCAGCCTCATTTAGAGACGTTTGGAATAAGTACATTCCAAAAGGTAAAGGCTTTTTCCAACATGTTTCCACTCCTGCAGGGAATATACTCAAATGATCCAAAGTAAATTGATGGGAGTTTTTCCCTCATTTGGGTATTCTGGGAGGGAACAAACATTTGCATACAGTGTATTTAGTGGCAACTCTTGTTCTAGTCATACTAAGAAAAAGATTCCACCTGGAAAATGCTCCAACACTTGTGTAAACCAGGATATTAAACAATCCCAAAAAAAGCTGTTGAGGGAAGAACAAAGCCCTGCAGGGACAAGTGTCCAGGAAATCTCTGCACCTTGTTCAAGAAGTGATGGTTTGGACCAAAGGTGCTGACCCAAAGTGAGGGATTAGGGTGTTCATTATCCCTGATTCCTGTAGTGCCACCTGGAATTCCAGCTCTGGAATTCCTTCCTCAAAGCCACCCTGCCCTTGGGAGCTGCCACTCCACTGGGCAGCCCTTTGGAAAACACAGGGAATATTTTTGCCTGGGGAAGAGTGTCAGGAAGGGCACACAAGGCTGGTTCTCATCTGGAAAGTGGGAAACAGTCACGAGGGATGTGGAAAGGTTGGGAATTTTTAGGGAGCACTCGGCCTAGTACCCCACAGGGAAAAAGCTCCTCAGGACATTCCCTAATCCTTTAAAGAATGATCTGGAAAAAAAGGCCTTGTGGTTTCCTTTCACAGAGCTCCTTCTTCATGGAATTGTAAAGCCATGAAGAAAAAAGGCCCTTCAGGGGAGAG
Organism: Willisornis vidua nigrigula; assembly: GCA_021164005.1. Classification (NCBI taxonomy): domain Eukaryota; kingdom Metazoa; phylum Chordata; class Aves; order Passeriformes; family Thamnophilidae; genus Willisornis; species Willisornis vidua. Next base: position 73,575 of record JAJPCS010000388.1, read on the forward strand.
GGGAAGTTTCTCCAAGCCATCAGAGAGCAGCCAAAACATGGAATGTCTGGAGCCTCTCAGGGGGTTTCCAAGGAGCATCAAACCAGGAAAAAGGGTTAGGAAGAAAGGAGAATGAAAGGTGTGTTTGGCAGAGGGTGCAGGACTCTTGTTCTAAGGGCAGAAGTGACAGAAAGAATTCCAAGAAAGACTGAAAAGTGCATAAAAGCTGTGGAGAAATAATCCCAAAGGATGGAGAGGTGCAGTGGGAAGGCCAAGCTTGGTTCCAGACACAGGGGAGGAGTGTCCAGCTCTCAGATGGCTGAGAATGAACTTTAAAAGCCTTTTCTGGATATAAAGTTTCTTCAGATTTAACTGAAACTAAAGAATTTCTTTCTGCAAAGAAATCAAAGCTGTTTAAAGCATCTTCCCTTGACATTGCCCAGGTCCAACAGAGCCCAGAAGTGAGCAGGGCTCAGAACAGCTGAGCAGGAAAGGGAAGGCAGCAGCTTTCACTTATTAATAACAAAATATTCAACCTATTCCACCTGACTTACCTTCCAATCCAGAACAAGAAAAAATCCCACCACAAGCCAAAATAAACCTCACCAAAGAAGCAAGAAAAACCAAACCACAAAGCAAATTCTCTGCAACGCTCTGCAAATCTGGGATGCATCACCATGGGGAGAACCAGCCCTTGGCAGGGAAGAGGAAGGGCCAAAAAGGGACAATTGTCAGGCATTAAATATTCAGTTTCACATCCCTGAAAGGATTTCAGTCCAACCAGTTCCCTCCCAAACACCACGAGCTGTCCTGTTGTGTCTCAGAAATTCCCCCAGGGTTCACTCCAAGGAACATTTCAAGCTGCATTCCCTAACCCCACACCCTTTTCCCTGGAATTTCTGGTTTCTTGTAGCCCTGGAACCCCAGAATAACCAACACTGTTTGGGTCACACCTGCCAGGGCAAAACACATGGAAGTTCTCACACACTGGAAGTTCTCACACTCCAAGGTGTTTCCAGAGGAAAACCACACAGAGAGGAGAACCTGGATGATAATTACACTGATAACATGAAATAACATATTAATTATCATCCAAGAAAGAAATACTTGGCAAATTTACTGCATGTGAGGTCCCTTTTCGCTGTCAGTTCCCCCCAGTTCCCTTAAATAGAACAGCAGGAAAACACAGGGAGAAGACGCAAGTTCAGGGATGCAAAACCTTTTTCCGTAAGTGATTCATGGCTGTGCTCAACTTTCCAGGAAAACATTTCCCCCAGGTCTGCACAGTATGCAAAGCAATATATTCTCCCTGGAATTGGGATCTTTGAGCCTCTCTCTTTAGACACAAACAGCATTTCAGTGCCTTCATTCTCTCAGCTCTGATTTTAACTTAACTTTCTCCTAAAATATTAGAAAAACCCCAAAACTTAGGCACATATTTCACTGCATTTCCTGTATATCCATTTACCCCCAGTCCAGCCTTAGATGCCCTAAAACCCAGGCTCTTTTACTGTTCTTTCATGTTTATTTAAAGGAAATTAAGAAAGAGCCTCTCTGAGTATTCACATCACCTCCTAAAAGTTTGTTCTTTTCCTGGAAGTTACAACACTACAAAGAGGTGCTTTTTCCATTGGGGGACTGTGAAATATTTACAAGTTGCCTGAAACTCCTTGTCTGGCTGGTTCCTAAAATGCCTCGAGGTCTCAGTTCAACCCGACACACACCAGTGAGACCAACTTTGCACCTGATCAAAGTTCTGCTCACCCACTGTCTGATCCAGTAGAGTCAGGACTTAACTAAGCCCTGGGAACTAAGAGCAGTTCCCAGGACCTTCATCTCCTCCCAGTTTCCTGCACAAATTCAAGGAACTTGGTTTGGTTTCCTGTGCAGATCAGCCGTGTGGATGGTGAAGCTCCAGGGAGTGTTTTCCACATTATTTACACCCCGTGTAATTCAACAGCCAAACAGGTTGTGCTGGCACAGGATGCCCAGGGAAGCTGTGGCTGCCCATGGCAGGGGTGGCACTGGGTGGGCTTTGAGGTCCCTCCCAACCCAAACCAGTCTGGGATTCTTTGAAACCTGAGAAATTCCATCCCCATGGAATGTCACACTCAGATTCATTATTTAACCCTCATTTGGATTTAGGAGTCATTTTATAACACTGGAAGCTGCTTTTGATCATAGAATGAATCACAGGATCTCAGAATGGTTTGGGTTGAAGGGACCCCAAAGCCCACCCAGTGCCACCCCTGCCACGGGCAGGGACACTTCCCACCAGCCCAGGCTGCTCCAAGCCCTGTCCAACCTGGCCTGGGACACTCCCAGGGATGGGGCAGCCACAGCTGCTCTGCCCAACCTGTGCCAGGGCCTGCCCACCCTCCCAGCCAGCAATTCCTTCCCAATATCCCATCCAGCCCTGCCCTCTGGCACTTTGAAGCCATTCCCCTTGTCCTGTCCCTCCATCCCTTGCAAATGGTCTCTCTCCATCTTTCCTGTGGCTCCATCAGCTCCTGGAAGGCCACACTGAGGTCCCCCCAAAGCTTCTCTTCTCCAGGCTGGTCAATGCCAGCTGTGCCAGCCTTTCCTCCCAGCAGAGCTGCTCCATCCTCTGCCCATCCTGGGGCCTCCTCTGGCCTCTCCAGCAGCTCCATGTCCTTCCTGTGCTGCCCCCAGAGTGCTTTTAGATTCCTTATTTGCTTGTCCTTGCAGTCCCCCTGACCCTGTTTTCCAAAACCTGCTTTGCAGTGAAGGAACAAAGGACTCAGGTCCCCCCAGGCCCTGCCTGGAGCTGTTCTTGGCCCTCCTGCTGTTCGTGCCCCTCTCCAAGGGATTGCTGAGGAACTTCATTAAGTTCCTACAACAATAACACCCCAGTCAATGGAATTACTTCTATTGTGAGCTCAGCCTTTAAGCAAATCCTGTTTTATATACAGATAAATATAATATAAAGACTGTTCCCATGTGATCACTTGAGGCTTATCACTTTTTCCAGATGAATTGGGCTTTGATTGAACTTGGGTAAAAAGCCTGGAGACAGAAAGTTTTCCTGCTCAGGCTGGACTGTGAGGCAAACAGTGAATGTGCCCAAGTGTCCTTCAGAGGAACAGCCTGGGCATCACCAACACTCTTTTGGGGCACTTTAAGCTCTGTATTTTTAATCACCACAGTCCAGTCACTTCCCAAAGTCACTGGATCCAACAGCCTCTACCTCGATTGCTTCTAAAACCAGCTCAGAAAATTAGGGCTGACATTTCAAACCTGCCAAGCCAAGCAACCCAAAGAGCTGAAGAGCAGCATTTCCAGTTCTGTGTTTTGCAACCAAGGGGGTTGCAGATTGAAATGCAAAAGAATTACCCAGACTTCAAATCAGCCCATTTGCAACTCAAAGTCCTCACCGGGACAGTCAGCAAGGAATTGATACTTAAAACAACCTGGGGGGGAAGGAGGGGACATTAAACAATAATGTGCAAATAAATGAAACAAATTCAGATCTTTGTGTTCCTTAGTCAGCTTTGGTGACCCACATCTAATCTATTAAAAAAATGAGATTATTCACTTGCAGGACTTAAGTGACCTGGTTGGGTTTAAGACCTCTCAGCACTTGTTTTTGGGGTTAGATTTGTAGACCCAAGTATTTCCCCAAATGCTCAGTGTGTGATGCTGCAGCAGGACTGGGCTCTCCTGTCCCTTGGCTTTCACAGCATCCTTTCCCCTGTGCTCCAAGCTCATCCTTGGGGTTTTTAAGGATAAAATGATGGGGCAGCTGCTCTCCTAATAACGAAGGCTGAACTGTCAGTACCACACAGTGAGCTCTGGGAGTTCAGGCCACGCTTATCCCAGGAAAGGGAGACACACAAGTACCTCTACATTCCAATTTACAATCAGCAGTTAATTCTTATCATCCCATCTGCTCCTCCTCTATTGGAATTTATTTCTTTACAAGGGTTTTTGAGGGGGGGGGTTGAATTTATTTCTTTACAAGTTATATTAGACTTTCCTTTTTGAAGCATCACATCCCTTGTGTTTCATTACTCACCAAATGATGGATTTACTACAAATAACTCCAGGAGCTGATGAACTGTGGGAACCCCCCAGCCCTCAGGAACAGCCAGCAGTGACAGGCTTTGTTTCCCAGCCTGGAGGGGTCTCTAAATAGCACCAGTTCAGGGCCCAGCTGTGTCACACCACACTCTTCCTCATCACCCCAGACTGCTAAGTACAATGGGCTTGACTTCCCCACGTGTTTCCTTCCTGCACTCCTGATTCCCTGGGAATGTGCCACGAGACAGCACTAAAATTGGCTCCATTCAACCCAAGTTTGCTGTTCCACCAGGCCAGGCAGGGACAGGACAAGGGGATGGTTTGAAACTGCCAGATGGGATATTGGGAAGGAATTCCTGGCTGGGAGGGTGGGGAGGGACTGGAATGGAATTCCCAGAGCAGCTGTGGCTGCCCCATCCCTGGGAGTGTCCCAGGCCAGGTTGGAGCAGTCTGGGACAGTAAAGATGTCCCTACTCATGGCAGGGGTGGCACTGGATGCTCTTTAAAGGTCCTTTCTAACCCAGACCATTCTGTAATTCTGTGATTAAATAAAACCTGGCTCAGAACACTTTTAGAGATAAAAATCTCCAAAAAGGAGACCCAAAATCTGTGCACTATGAAAGGGAAAACAGACTCCCAGCAGGGCATAAGAATTAATCAGCTGCAGGTCCCTTTATACTGGTTAATTCCCTTTGATGAGCAGACAACCCAAACACACCTTCAAGACTGCACCATCTATGGGGGCCAGAGGTTTATTATTTATTATTATTTTTCTTTTTATCTTTAGCTGCCATTTCTGAAAGGTAAAACAACATTTCTGAGAAGTAAAGCAGAATTTGTCCCCAAACCATTTTTCTATATTTCTACAGTGTTTTTTCAGCTATAACAGGTACAAGAACCATCACACTGAGGGAAGGTGTGGCCACAACCCTGAAGCAGCAGAACCAAAAGCACATCTGCAATGGACAATTTATTATCACGAAAAGTGCAACTGTATTACACCAAAACTGCTGTTTGGGGCAGTGCAAAGAGAAGGATTAAGGTGTATGAAAACAGCATGTTTGGGGTTTTTAATGACAATATTTGTTTAATTCAAGTACTGCAGATCTTGGCAGAGAGAAGCAGCAGTTCTGTGTCCACCCTTTGTGACTGAGGGAAAAACAGAAGTCGAGGAACTAAGAAATCAGATTCCAGCCCAGGAGTTCAGAAAACCACAGGAGCTGCTCAGAGCCAGGCTGGTGTTTTGGGAACTGCCAGGAATGACATTTTCCACTGAAGTCACCGAAGGAAGAACAGAAGGGAAGTTTCAAAACATCTTCCAAGAATGTTCTGGCAGGGTAGCAAAAAAACCCCAGTGCAGTTACAGGAAGTTGTTGTACCTCTAAGAACATACTAAGAGTGCACTTAGAAATTTCAAAAACACTTAAAAATATACCAGTGAAGATCATAAAATGGCTTGGAAGGGAACTTAAAGACCCTCTCATTCCCAGCCCTGCCATGGGACCTTCCACTGAACAGACTGTTCCAACCTGGCCATGATAAGAAAATAGAATAAAAGGAGCCACAGAAAAGTTTGGATTTTATCCTAAATCATCTGAGTTTGGAAGGTTAATCTCTGAGATACTGGAATTTTCTCAGACATTTATGACGTATCAGCATCATGGTATTGAAAGCTTTTAAGGCACAACAGAGCTCTGAGGATGCATTTCATTCCTTTGATTTTATGGTTTGGATTGAAGGGGGAAAAAACATCAGCACAAGAAAACAACTCCTAAAAGCATTTTAATTTCCTGAACATTCAAGGCAGTGGTTTCTGGTTTAGGAAGTTCCAGCAGCTGAAAACCAACACAGTTCTGCAACTCGTGCTAATCCTGCTCCAGGAACTTTGGGGGTTCCCTTTTTTCCAGCAGGGGACATGAAAACATCCATGGCATCCCAGGAGACAAAGGTGGAATTTTACTTTGGCAGCTCAGGAAGGAAGGAACACGATTCAGCTGCATCCCAAGCAGTCAGTTAAGGAACAATCTCTCCTCAACCATCTCCTGGGAGGAATTCCTGCACTTCCTCTGCTCTGGGTGAGGTTACCAAAAGTGGTTTTATGCTGGGATATGGCAAAGAAAAACTTCTAAAATGTGCTCAAAGTTCGTATATCCCTTAGATATAACATAAACCTCCTCTCCCAGCCCTTTCCCAAGGGAACACCACCCCAATCCTAAAGGGGAGGCTTTGCTCCTGCCCCACAGCCTGTCCATGTGCTGTGAGGAGGAGGGAGGGTTGTAACAGCCCCCCAGAGACTCCCCCTGGGCTGAGCTGATGATTCCACGGGTTGCACAACCCCAGGCTGGAGTTATTCACACTTTCCACTGCCTGCACCAGCAGCTGCTGCCCTGGCACCTGCAGCCTGGGCACAGCTCAGCCCTGCATCAGAGTTTCCATGAGCCAAACCAGCCCTGCCATGGGCTGAGGGGATGTGGCCCAGGGGGCAAGGCAGGAACTGCAGCATAGGCAAATCCAACCTGAAACGAGTGGCCACACTCATCAGGAGGTGGGAAAACACCCTTAGGAGGTGGGAAAACAATCTCAGGAACGGGGGACAACACCCTCAGGAGGTGGGACAACACCAACACCCCTCGGGAGGGGGGACAATATTTCCCAGGAGGTGGGACAACCAACAGCCCTCAGGAGTGGGGACAACACCCCTCGGGAGCTGGGACAACACCCTCAGGAGATGGGGACAACAGCCCTCAGGAAGTGAAAAAACACCCTTAAGAGTTGGGACAACAGCCCTCAGGAGGTGGGAAAACACCCTCAGGAGGTGGGACAACAGCCCTCGGGGGGTGGGACAACCAACAGCCTTCAGGAGGGGGGACAACAGCCCTCGGGGGGTGGGACAACCAACAGCCCTCAGGAGGGGGGACAACATTCTTCAGGAGGGGGGACAACTAACAGCCCTCAGGAGGGGGGACAAAACACCCTTAGGAGTTGGGACAACAGCCCTTACTTCAGGAGTTGGGACAATACTCTCAGGAGGTGGGACAATATTCCTCGGGAGCTGGGACAACCAACAGCCCTCATGAGTTGAAAAAAACACCCTTAAGAGTTGGAACAGCAGCCCTCAGGAGGTGGGAAAACACCCTCAGGAGGTGGGACAACCAACAGCCTTCAGGAGGTGGGAAAACACTGGTAGGAGTTGGGACAACACCCCCAGGAGCTGCCACTGATTCCCTCTTGCTCACAAAAATTCGCTCCACAAGTTCTTGTCAGCACAAGAAAATCTTTGCCTGTTTAACACCCCAACCTGCCAGAAATGGACATTTTAATTCTTGCCTTGGTTTGTATTCCATCCCGTCCTCCTCCCTGAACTGGGCAAACCAGCCCACAGCAAAGATTCCCAGGACTAAACCCCAAGCTCAGCTTTCCTTGGGAATGGCGACGGTCCCACTGCAGCTTCCCAGCAGAGCCACCAGCTCTGAGCAATTAGCAGAGTCTAGAAACAAATAACAATAATTATCAAACTCTACAAAAACATCAGAGATGGGAGTTGCCCTTAATGTATTTAATAATAGTATCTACATTTGTTGGGCTATCAGAAGGGAGGGGATATTCTAACTACAAACCCACAGGAGTGTTTTATTTAACTGTGGATTCTGAAGGGCTTCTTCATCTGAAAAAATGAAAATAGGGAAAAAAATGTAATTAATTTTAAATGGAAATAGGAAAAAACCCATTTAACAATCCACCCTTTATCTCCTGGCAGTTCACCAGCTCAGCTACCCCACCTTTCTGTTTCTACAGAGAAAGGAAACAGCCCCTCTAAGGAAAAAAAAAAAAATTATTATTCTTGCCTTTCAGTCTGTTTTTACTTGGAAAATATCCTGATTTTTAAGAGGCTTTTCTACAGAAACCAGGCCCACATTTTCACAGAAATTTCCAGAATAGTCAATAAAGAAAATAAAGTGATTTTGGTTCACCTGCCTGTATCAAAGTCAACATCTGACTCTCTTTTCTTTTTTAAGGATGCCAAGATTCCTTTTTCCAAGCAGCTGATGCAGCCACATCACTGAGGCCATTCATCGAAACTCACACCACCCCCAGGCAAAGCCACCAGGGAATATTTCAGCTCCCTCCTTGGCCACTTGGATCACATTTTCCACTCCAAACCTTCTGCTGGATCAAAGAGCTCCTGTCCCACAGTTGCCTTTTGTATTTCAGGGACAAGCAGGAACTGAGCCCAGCCCTGGGGTTGGGTCTCCCCTCTCAGCTCGGGGTGTCTGCCCTGCACCAAAATAATCCCAAAAAACCCCTCAGAAAGCAAAGCCACTTCAAATCCAGCTGAAAACTGCAAAGGGAAGAGAAAAGTTTCCCTCTGGTTCATTTTGTAAATGGAATTTTCACTGAGTATCAACAGCTCTGCTTTGTGAGTGGGACCAGGAATGATGACCCTCAGAGTTAATGAGAATTCTGGTTCTCTCTGGCAGTAAAAAGTGCTGGGAGGAAGAGACAAAAGGTGTCAATCAGGTACTTACAGATTGCTCTTCTCCCAGATAAACCAGGCAACAAAACCTCCCAAACTCTGAGGATTGAGTTATCCTTTTAAAATGTATTCAAATTATTATATAAGTTTCACATACATATATTTCATACATTTTAGA
>JAJPCS010000388.1:128295-164358 GCA_021164005.1 Willisornis vidua nigrigula
TCAGAGACCCAGGGATCTTTCCTCATTGGAGGAAGATGTGAGAGGGAAGGAGCTGTCCCAGTGGAGAGATGTAAGAGACCAAGTCCTGATCCAAAGCTACAGTGCCCAAGAGCTGCCCCAAAGGGAGAGAGATGTGAGGGAGAAAAAGCTGTCCCAATGGGGAGCTGATGTTGGTTGCACCACCTGGGACAAAGCCTTGCACCCTGGCAATGCTGGGGACCCCCAGACTCGTCCCCAGGAGGGGCCCAGCTCTCCCAGCAGTGTGGGCACAGAGGTGGCAGGAGAGGCAGCCCCTGAGCTGCCCAGCTCAGCTCCTGCCCCGCTGAGTCCCACAGACACTGAGCCGGCAGCTGCTGCCCCAGCCAGAGCTGCTGAGGAGGAGAAGGAGCCCCAGGGGGCTCTCAGTGCTGAGGAGGAAAAGGCAGAAGGTTCTCCAGCCTTTGGAGAGGAGGAACAAACCATGGCTGCAGAAACGGAAGCAGCAGCTCCAGCAGAAAGGGAAGAGAGGCCAGTCCCTCCCCCACACAGCCCCTGCTGCCTCTGGCCTGTGCTCTCCTATGTGGGAGGCCAGTTCCTCAGTGGGCAGCAGACGGTGGGAGCAGGACAGTCAGTCCTGGCCAGTGAAGAGACCGAGGAGGAGGCGTTTTCTGAGGAGGAGAATTTCTGGAAATGGTGCGACGAGATGGAGATTGCTCAGCAGTATCAGAGAGACGTCAGTGGATACCAAGAAGAGTCTGAAGAGGAAGATGATATTGGCCCAGAGCTGCCTGAAGAAAAAGTTCAGAGACACTCAAAGCAGATCCCCTCAGAGGGCAGCCAGGCCCTGCTGGACACAGAGCAGCACAAGTCCAGTGAGATCCTGAGCCAGGCTGAGCTTGAGCTCCAGGGATCCAGCCAGCAGCCAGAGATACAGAGAGAGCTGGGACAAACCATGGCTGCAGAAATGGAGGCAGCAGTTCCAGCAGAAAGGGAAGAGAGCCCAGTCCCTGCCACATACAGCCCCTGCTCCACCACCAGCCCTTCAACTCCCCAGATAGAATCCCAGGCCCTGAGTGAGCAGCAGGAGGAGGCAGAGAAGGGGCCAGTTCTGGCATTCCAAGAGACTGAGGAGGGGACCCAGACTGGGGACAAAAAAGACTGGAAGTCATGCATGGAGCAAGAGCTGTCCAAAGGGGAAGGTGAGACAGACCCAGAGCTGTGCCAAGGGACAAACCTGCAGAGAAATCAGCCCAGCACGGTCTGAGGGTGCTCACCCCCTTCTGCCTTCTTTGAGAACAACAACGGGAGAAGGTGGAACTCAGGGTGTGCCCTCAGGCCCTTGTTTCTCCAGGAAAGGCATTTCCTGGGGCTGCACATCCTCCAATGCCCTGCAGGGGCACATCCCTCCCTAGGGATGGAGTGGGAGTTTGACTGGGGCTTCAGAAGCCCAAAGTGAACAGCTGAGCCAGACAGACACACAAGTCAGGGCTGTTCTTCCAACACTGACATCCTCCAACCAACAAGTCAACCCTTTCTCACTTTTGCTGCCTGTCTCAGAGCAGTTCTCACTCACAAGGCTGGGTGGCTTTTAGAACTTTTACTTTGTCTTTCTTGCCAGATTGAACTGCTGCAACTGGGACATTGAAACAAGAACTTCGGATTCCTTCTCCTCTCCCTTCTCCTCTCCCTCTTAAAGTCATCTCTTCCTTTCTCTCTTCCCTTTCACCCTTCCCTTTATCCCAAACCCACTGCCCTGTGCTGTTAGAGCAGACCCAGAAATAACTGAGTCATTTCAACACTTCCTGTGTATTAATTAATTAAGATTAGGAAAATAGGTTACTCTGTTTATAATATTATGAAATAGCCATAGAGAGAAACTAAGGACTACACATATTAAGGACATTTCAGTAGAATAGTAGTATAGTGTATAGAATATATTATATCATATTATATTACATCACATTACATTACATTATAAAATAATAAAAATTTAATAAAAAACTCTTACTCTCTGTGACTTCACACAATACCCTCAGCTGGGAGGGACCCCCAGGGACCAGCCACTGCCACCTTGGCCCTGCCCAGCACACCCCAACAGTCCCCCCTGCCCTGTCCCCTTCCCAAAGGCTCCTGCAGCTCTGGCAGCCTCGGGGCCATGCCCACTAAGGGGGGCACAGTGCCAGCCTCTGCTGGGAGTGACAAGAACCTTTCCTGCCCAGCCCCGCCCGTGCTCCTGACACAGAGCAGGGCTGTGTGTGCAGCTTTAACTGGAGTGTTTCTGGGCAGCTGCACAGCAGGACCCTCTGCCTTCTCTTTCTCCCGGACATCCTTCCCCTGCCGCAGGACACGGAGCTCTTCTCCCCCGGGATGGGAGGGAGGAGCTCAGCTTTGGGACCCCACGGGGGAGCTGCTGGCTCCTTTCCTACAGCTGAATGCCATCGACAGGGGCGGGGAGGGGCTCTTTGTGCCTTAAGGAAGGGAAAGGGAGCAACAGGAGGATGATCCACCTTGCTGAGGCTGGGGGAGGACCCCAAGGCTGGCAGGCACCCAGGCCATCCTGCTGGGCATCCTCCTGCCAGCTGGGAGGATCCAGGGGCACAGGAGGCAGCTCTGCCTGCTTCCTTCGCTCCCTCCCTCTCATCCTTGGCTTTAGGAGCTCTGAGATCCCTTGGATCTAAGGCAGGAACTGAAGGAAAATCGTGGATATGTCAACAAGGCCCAAGATCCAGAAACTCACCAAGATCATGAGAGAGACTGTCTAGCACACCCTGTTGGTGATTCCCAGGGAACCCTGGCTGATGGAAACAATAAAATTCTTCCTTCTCGAGTAGACAGTGCCAGGTGTTTTGATTTGGGCAACAGCTTTGAGGGAGGAAGATGGTGAAGCTGCAGCTGAGTTTGATGTAGCTGTCAGTGAACACTCCATGACACAGCCTGAAAGCGTGGCTCACCCTGAGGGCACGTGAGCTTTGCTGGGAAGGTCATGGAGAGAACAGTGTGGGAGCTGAGAAACGGGGTCAGTGCTGCAGAGGCTCTGCCAGGCTCCAGGGCAGACCCTGAGGGAAGGGTTGTTCTGCCATGGCCCAAGGGAAAGGATGGGGGGAAGTGGCCTCAAGCTGTACCAGGGCAGGTTCACCTCAGAGACTAGAAACAATTTTTCCCTGCAGGAGTGGTCAGGCCTTGGAATGAGTGTCCCAAGGAGGTGGGGCAGTCACTGTGTCTGGCAGTGTCCCAGAGGGGTCTGGATGCGGCCCTTGGGGACATGGATTAGGGGTGATTGTGGTGGTGCTGGTGAGGCCGGGACTGGATGGTCCTGCAGGTCGCTGCCAGCCTTGATGGTTCAGTGATGCTGTGGAAGATGTGGGGCTGTGACACCCAGGCTGGACCAGGCTGGGGATGGTGATGTTTCCTCACTCATTTTGCTGGGTGCGCGCAGCGAGGACGGGCTGAGGCAGCATCGCTGGGAGCGGAGCTCCATCTGCCGGAAAACAGCGAGAACCGGCAGCATCGAGGAGCCTGCCCTGCCCTGCCCTGCCCTGCCCTGCCCTGCTCGGCTCTGCCCTGCCCTGCCCTGCCACTGCGTCCCGCTCGGTGCCTCTCCGCATCCTCTGCCCGGCGGGAAGGGGATATGGTCCCCCCTAGGGATGTGGGGATGCTCCCGCCTGCCCGCCCCCGGTGGGGACAGAGCAGGAGCCCCGCTGTGCCAGGACGGGAGCCCCGCTGTGCCAGGACAGGAGCCCTGCTGGGACAGAGCAGGAGCCCCGTTATGCCAGGACAGGAGCCGCGCTGTGCCAGGACAGGAGTCTCGCTGGGACAGGAGCCACGCTGTGCCAGGTGCCACGCTGTGCCAGGTCAGGAGCCGCGCTGGGACAGGACAGGAGCCCCGCTGGGACAGGACAGGAGCCCCGCTGGGACAGGTCAGGAGCCGCGCTGGGACAGGACAGGATCCCCGCTGGGACAGGACAGGAGCCCCGCTGGGACAGGAGCCGCGTTGTGACGGGACACGCCGTGCCGGGCTCTGAGCAGCCCCTTCACCTGCCACAGCCTTGCGGAGAACCAGAAGCAACGATGCTGTGCCGGGGGGATCTGCTTCTGTGTTGCACAATTGCACGTGTGTTAACTACTAGAATTGTAGAATATTCTGAGCTGGGAGGGACCCCCAAGGACCATCCAGTGCCAGCCCTGGCCCTGCCCAGCACACCCCAACAGTCCCCCCTGGCCCTGGCCCTGTCCCATTTCCCAAAGGCTTCTGCAGCTCTGGTAGCCTCGGGGCCGTGCCCACCGCCCTGGGGAGCCTGGGCAGTGCCCACCACCCTCTGGGGGAAGAGCCTTTGGCTGAGATCCCACCTGCCCCTGCCTTGGCACAGCTCCAGCCATACCCTGGGCCTGGCCCTGTCACACTGATCAGAGATGGAGCTGCCCCTTGGGAGCAGCTGCAGCCCCCAATGAATTCATCTCCCCTCAGCCTCCTCCATGCTGAACAAACCAATTCCCCTCAGCCACTCCTCATGTGGCCCCTCCAGGCTCTTCACCATGTTTATGTCCCTCCTTTGGACACTCTCTAATAGCTTTACATCCTTCTTATTTTGTGGTGCCCTAAACACCTTCAGGACTCCAGGTGAGGCCACCCCAGCACAGAGCAAAGCTGAGCTTCACACCCTCTGAGCCTGTACGTGTTAGAAGGACCCATTGCCATCCTCTGACCTGAACATTTTTAGCACACACCACCCGTACAGTTTGTGTTTAACATTTCCAGAGGGTGTGGTAACAGCCAAGATTATGGTGTTGTGTCCATGACAGTCCTGGCCTCTGCCTCTTTCTCCCATTAAGTCCCTCAGCTCTCCAACAGGTAAAAATAATTTGTTCTTCCATCCACCCTGGCTCAGCCATTCTCCAGGAAGACCTGAGTCAGAGGTTTGGTACCTAAACCAAATACCTGAGGAAGGTGGGGAAGAAGGAGACAATTGCTGGAGGGAGACACACAGTTACTAAACCAGCCTAATGTAAACAAGATCTAATGCAAGAGTTCAAAGTTATTAAAACTCAGGGAAAATGCCAAAGAAGGAAATTCTTCCCTGTTCAGTCACCCAGCTCCGGAGCCAATGGAAGCTTCTTCACCATCACTGAGAAGTGATTTATGGGCATGTTTTTAATCTGCAGACAATAATGACAACAACCTCCTCTCCATAAACCTTTTCATCAGTGGAGCTCAAAGGGCTTCTCGCAAAGATCAGAGTCACTACCTGTGTGCAGATGAGGAAACTGAGGCACAGGAAGAAAGGGGTTTTTCTGCAGCAAGTGAAGAACTCAGGGATAAATCCTTAGTCAAGTACATTCTGTGCTAAGATGCATCACTCAGCAAACAGCAGTCATAAAGCTCCATCCACGCTGTCTGTGAGCTGTGGCACAAATGAACAAAGGGGCACTTGAGGAGTTGAATCCTCAGAGATCTGAGCAGTCCCTGTAAGAAAATGAAGTTCTTCCCCTCCTTGCAGGGTTTGCCTCCATTAGCATCAGAGAGGAGAGCCTGATTCCTAGGATGGTTTACCTCTAATACGTTTGTTTAACCAAAGATAGAAAAAAACATTCCAGAGTTTTTGTTTTGTTTTGTTGTTTGTTTTTTTGTTTGTTTTTCCCCAGCTATTTACAAATTCCTACACTGGAAGGACAAACCACAGTTTGAGGACTCTTCTTGCATCTCTAACAGACAAAGAAAAACCTCATTCCTGTAACAGAACTGGTGGTTTTTTTCTCCCAGAACTTTTTTCCATTTCCTAGTTGTGATATCCATGTGGGAAGAATAACAGCTGGGAAACCTAATTTTATTTATTTAAAGCCCCTCATCTCCCCCAAATCACTCTTCCCTCATGTGTAGCTGTGTGACTGAAGCCACAAAGCTTCTTGTGGGAGGCGAATCTCATATTCCTGTAGATATTACTGTAAATAGGCACAAAAATCTCCCTCACAGAAGTGACTGAAGGGGTCTCTCTGTCCCACCCACTCTTTTCTGAGTACTCCGTAGTCATGAAAGCCTTGAGAAGTGGCAAAATTCACCCCCTCCAAAGAGGGAACTCAACCAGTGACTAATTTCTCACATACTTAATAGAACCACACTGGCTGAATGGACAACTGGAAAATTCCTGAACATACCAGGGGGTATCTTAAGGAGAATTAAGGTGTTTAGGAAACAGAAAGGATGCAAATATTTCACAGCAGGCTAAAAACCCAGGGAGCTTAGGCAGCACACAGGGCTTTACAAAGGGATCCCACTAACCAAGGCACATTTATGGGATCACACTTGGAAAGGCAGAACTACAAGATAAAATATCTGCCCCTTTAATACCTGAGGGCTCCAAGGTCACCCAGGTGAGCCTGTGGGATCTCACCCACAGTCTGGACAGCACTGGAAAGTAGCCAAAATCCCTGTGTAGGAAGTGCTTGATTTGGCCTGGGGCTCCTTGGAAATGCTTCTGATCAGCTGTGGTTCAACAAGCTGACTCACCCCAACCGTGTCACTGCTGCTTCCCACAAAGTGAGGATCCTGGAAGGCCCAGGATCCCCAGCTTAGCTGGCAGGCTCCAACCTCTGGCAGCAGCCAAAATCGTTTTGGTTTCATAATTTTCAAAAGGATACAGCTGGACATTATTTCAGGACCACAGGGACAGATGGCTGCCATGTGCACTGAGTTTTGGCTTTCTGTTTCAAAACAGGATGACTGTTCTTCCTCTGGTCCAGCCCCCAGATTGTGATGCCCATGGGATGGACACACTGGCATTAGACTGGCTGTGATCCTACACCCCACAAAGCCACATGTGCTGGGCTGACATCACCATGCTCCTGGTCTGCAGGAAGCTGGAGAAATGTCAGAGACACATGTTAGGGGAGGGAATGGAACAGAAAACGAAAGGCAAGACTTGCTTCCCCCTTCTGAAAACTGAGCTACTGTTTTACTGGGTAAAATTGAATCAGGAAACACTCCTGAGTGAAATAACCCCTATTGCTTTGTTTCAGAGCAACTCATGAGCACAGACATGGCAGAGAGGAAGGGTGAAGTTTGCCACAGGGGCCTCATGCAGGGATTTTGCTATTTGAGTGAAAATTAACTGATTTTCAGCCACTTTCAAGGACTTCCATGCCTATGATGCTTATGCAACATGAAGATGAAGTGACCACTGGGATCCTTGGAAGAAGGTCCTATAAAAAGCAGATGTCACTGGGATATCCAGGCTGGGCTCTGTGGCATGAGATCCAGTGTCCCTCAGGCAAACCCCTGCTGAGCTGCCAGGGCTGGGACACCTGCACCTCGTACCTGGGGTGTCCCTGCAGGTGGCAAACAGAGCTGTTCTGAACTTGGGGGTGCCCAGCAGAGGGAGGACCTGGAGCTCCTGGAGAGGCCAGAGGAGGCCCCAGGATGGGCAGAGGATGGAGCAGCTCTGCTGGGAGGAAAGGCTGGCACAGCTGGCATTGGCCAGCCTGGAGAAGAGAAGCTTTGGGGGGACCTCAGTGTGGCCTTCCAGGAGCTGAAGGAGCCCCAGGAAAGATGGAGAGAGACCATTTGTAATGGCTGAAGGGACAGGACAAGGGGAATGGCTTCAAAGTGCCAGAGGGCAGGGCTGGATGGGATATTGGGAAGGAATTGCTGGCTGGGAGGGTGGGCAGGCCCTGACACAGGGTGGGCAGAGCAGCTGTGTCTGCCCCATCCCTGGGAGTGTCCCAGGCCAGGTTGGACAGGGCTTGGAGCAACCTGGGCTGGTGGGAGGTGTCCCTGCCCATGGCAGGGGTGGCACTGGGTGGGCTTTGGGGTCCCTTCCAACCCAAACCATTCCATGATTCTATGCACAGGGAAGTCTTGCTCCTAAGGGATTCTGGTGTGAGCAAACAGGGGAGATGGGACTGAGCAGCCAGCAGGAATAAATCTGGCAGAGTTGTGAGGCTCATTCAGATGTCAGAGAGCTCCTGAGGAGCTGGCCCTGCAGGCTGCCCTGGACTCAGGATCTCTTCTCTGCTCACAGGACGTGTCAAGTGTAAGGTAATAGTAAGATTGCAATCTAAGCTTCCCCAGCAAAACTACAGATGTTCCTGTGTTTGAGGCATCTGAAAGTAAAACAGCCAGAGGCACTTTTGACATGCTCCAGGAAATTCTCTATCAGCAGGGAACAGGTTGTCTCTCTTTTGACAGCCTTCCTTCCCTAAGGAACCAGCATTTTCTACAGCCCACAGAGCAGACCTGCCCCCCTCCCTGCTCTGAAAGCAGCCTATGTTTTAAATCTGTGTATTAGATTTTCTTTCTAAATTGTTTTATCCTCCTCTCAGCAAACCCAAACAATTCCCAGACAGTGACTCGTGCTGACTAATCCGGTCTGGGAGACTTCTAGGTGTCCCTGTAACTTAAAACCAGAAAACAAGCTTCCTAATTCAGTAGCTAGACATTCCAATGGAGACCTGTAGGTTCTGAGCTTTTATTTTCCTTCTCCTCAGGGTTAAACATGCTTTTATCTGCGCTGTGCTTCCCTCCCCCAGCAGGCAGCCCTTGAGATGAGCTGTAATTCTGACATTCCTTCCCCGCCTACACTTTCGCAAGTTGTGCTCCACGGGACGTCCCAGTGGCAAAGCTACTGGGAGCCCTCCACAAAGGTAAACAGGGAGTAAAGGTGAGAGGAAGGGGTGTCTGAAATAATAGCTGAGACATTCCCAAGTCACTGTAAGGAGCCCAGTGTTGTAAAAAGATATGGGGCCGAGTTAAAATTGTATTTTTGGCCCATTTACAGTGCGGGGCTGAGTCATGTTTCAGTCATGTCTGGAAACCACAGTGCCATCACAAGGCCTTCCAGTCTAGCAGCCCCAGCAGTGACAGACTTCTGAGCTCTGAAGGAGGTCTGTCTGGGGGCAGATGATGGAGTTTATTGTCTGCTGTGACCACACGTGCTGAGCCAGCACCCAGAGTCTCCAGGGCTCCTCAGGAAAAAGGGGGATCACTCCTGGGGATCCTCCTGAAGAGGAGGCTCAGAGGTGACCTCAGCACTGTCTAGAACTCCCTGAAGGGAAGTTCTGGCCAGGTGGGGGTTGGTCTCTTCTCCCAGGCACTCAGCAATAGGACAAGGGGGCACGATGGGCTCAAGCTCTGCCAGGGCAAATTGAAGTTGGAGAGCAGAAAAAATCCTTTGCAGAGAGAGTGCTCAGGCATTGGAATGGGCTGCCCAGAGAGGGGGTGGATTCCCCATCCCTGGAGGTTTTTCAGCTGAGCTTGGCCGTGGCACTGAGTGCCATGATCTGGTAAAGGGACTGGAGTTGGACCAAGGGTTGGACTTGATGATCTGGGAGGTCTTTTCCAACCCAATCCATTCTGTGATTCTGAGCACGGGACAGGACACGACTAATCCAAGCTTGTCTTGCCACTGAAAGGAGGGCAAAAGCTCTGTACAGTGAAGGTGGTAACACACCTGTGTTGTTTTTCCAGGCCAGCTGAGTTGCAGGGAAAGGTGTTTAAGGAGCTGAGTTGCAGGGGATGGTGTTTAAGGAGCTGCTCTTGCCCCGAGCAAAGCTCGAGGCGCTTCCTCATTGCACAAGCCAAACAAAGCCATGGGGGAGAACACCCAGGACAATGGCCTTTGTAATTAAAGGTCATTAAAACCCGGGCGGGAAGTGTCACAAGGAGTCAGCAGCCTTTTTGCATTCACCCTTGGCAGTCCCTCCTCTCACAAACAGCAGCCTCCAGCCTTCCTCTTCATCCCCTTCTCTGCCCTTTCCTCTTCCTCCCTCTCAGCAGCCAGAGGGGAGGATTGATCCGGGCATCCTCAGCTGCCAAAACTGGCATGGTGGGTCACCTCGAGTGCCTGACTCTCTGCTCCCACCTTTTCCAGCTCCCCTGGCAGGGGGGAAGGCAGAGGGGCAGGAGGGGCTGCCTCTGGTTCCTCGTTCATCCCACAGCAAACCGGTGCCACCAATCAGGAATGGCACCACCACTGTGAAAAGTGGTGGGTTTGAGGGTCTGAGGGACCTGAGCTGCTGCTGGCACGGAAGGAAGACACAGCCTTTCCCACAAGGACATGCAGTGGGATACATGGATACATGGATCTGGCCGTGGCACCTTCCCAAACTCTGTTGGTCTGTCCTCCACAGAGCCTTCAAAATCCAGTAGCAGATATTTCTGTTGAGATGCCCTTGGGTGTCATATTTTTGGGGTTGTTTTGACTGTTGCTATTTGTGTCTTCCCGTTGGGTTAAAGTGAGCAAGGAAATAAATATGTGCTCTGCTTCATCATCCACCTTGAAAGAGCTCTGGGGTGTCAGAGGGCAAGGAGAAGAATCTGTAGGGTGGTTCCTTCAAAAATATAAGTGCAATATTTTGGGATAAGATGGGATAGTGCTGGAAAGAAATGTCATGTGGCCACACTGAGCAGGGTAAGCAGTAACCACATCGGGGTGGGGTGTGGATGGAGGCACCCAGAATTCAGTAACTTTTCTCTTGGTGCCTTGGCCCTAATTTAAAAAAGATAATGAATTATCAGTTGAGAGATAGAGGGTTTTCCTTTGAGTTGTCAGAGGGAAAAAACACCTTTAGTCATTTGCTTTGTAGCTGGTTTTTCACTTCACTGAGAGGAGCAGATGAAAGTTGTTGCTTGTACATATATACATTTTATGTGTAATATATAAAAACCTGGCCTAGTGGAAGGTGCAGGGGGTTGGACCAAGATAATCTTTAAGGTCCTTTCCAATGTGAATCATTCTGTTATTCTGTGATTATTGTGTGGAAGGATGCTGCTAAAAGCTCCCTTAATATAATGTCATATGTTGTGTAAAGGCCAACTTTAGAAGATTTTATATATAAATATGTATTCAAAATGAACTGTCAATATTTATTTAATTTTTTCCCTGTTGCTTCATTATTTATTTAAAGAGAAAACCAATGTATAAGTAATAGGACGTCAAAACTACCCAGAGGATTCAAACCATCAGTATCAAAAAGGATCAAATCCAAGAAGCAAAATAAGAGCTGTCAATGACCTTGAAATACAGACATTTAATCAAGAAGTCAGAGATATAATGCACTTAATGAACTTCTGTACCTGAAAGTCTCATTTCACACAATCACAGAAAGGATTGGGTTGGAAGGGACCCCAAAGCCCACCCAGTGCCACCCCTGCCATGGGCAGGGACACCTCCCACCAGCCCAGGGTGCTCCAAGCCCCATCCAGAATTTCACTCCTGTTTTGGGATCATGTTGTATTACAGCTTTATCACCAGGTCACTCCCCAGCAGGAAAATGCCATTTTGTTAAAAATCAAAGAAATCAATGAACAAAAAAAAGCTGGAAAACATTTTCTGATGTTGTGAGTGACACCCTGTCCTTTTCCTGATGGCTCCTTTTTCTCTGATAGAGTTATTTTCCCCTGATGAAAGAATGCACCAGGCCCATGTGCATACTTGCCAAACATTTTATTTGTCATTCACACTAATTATGATACTGAATTTACAGAGGAAACTGTGGTACAAAGAAAGAAAGAAAGAAAGAAAGAAAGTCTTCATTAGAACTAACGCAGCAGTCCAGCTGCTCTGGGTGTAGTTGTAATGAATTCTCCTGTGGTGCTGGACACGGCCATCCCTACGGACAGCAAGAGTCTGACGTGGCATTTAGAGACTTCCTGTAGTGGGGGAAAAATCTCCTCTATACTCTTTTCCTATCCGGTTTCAAAAAAACAGCAGCCACCTGTCCCCTCCCTCCCTCCCCAAGAAGAAAAAGCCCCCGAGATCAGCCCCCCAAAAACAAGGCAACATCCACAGCCTGGTGGTTTCCCCTCCTGGGAATGCCCAGCGTGGCAGTGCCAAGGGGAAATAGGGCTGGTGCGGGATGATGCAGCATCTGTTTTGTAAACATGGCCAGAAAATGCTGAACAAATGCCCTTTGGTGCCATTCTGGCAGGGGTGGGTTGGCCCCTGCTGCGTCCTCAAAACCTCACCCTGAAAGCTCTGCTTTGGTTTTTAAGGAGAGACGGAACTGCCCGACCCGAAACACCACAAATAACCCCCAGATTGTTTCTCCCCTACCACAAAAAAGTGAAGGATGTTGGATAGAGACCATGCTATAACTGTTTACAAAAGTGAATAAAATGTAGTTCGTCTGGAAGCCTAAAAATAGCTAATTTGGAAAGAAACAACTCTCACTACAGTATTGAAGAGCAAACACAAAGGTAAGTTCATTAAAAACACAGAAGAATGAAAAAAAAAGGCAGAGTAATTACAAGCACTAAATATTTTGCTATGAAGCTTTTGAAATCTATTTACAGACATAAATACAACTCTGTTGATGCAACCCTTTTAGGACAAGGAGAAAAATGCCGAGTGGTTGATACTGACCAAGCAAGGGTTAACAAAAATAAAATAACCAAAACGTTACAAAGCAGGAAAACAAGCGAGTGTTTTGCTCCGATAGAAAAACGATCCACTTCTCCCTGAATCTTCAAACCCACCGATGGAAAAGGTCACCCAGAAAGCAGTAAGGAATGTTTCAAGAGTGCAGGGAATTAGGAACACTTTGGCAAAGGCTGTGGGGAATCTGGAGGGAAGGATTGCTCTTCTTCCCAGCAGAGAATTTGGCATAATCCTCCAAATCCAATCCTTCGTGGTGAGGATGCACTTTGCATCCACCCATCCTTGGACTAACGTTCCTGGAAATGAGCAGGAACTCTTAAAGGAGCAGAAAAGCTGTTGGAGAGTGAAATATTTGGCCTTGGAGCCAACGAGAGCTGGGCCTTGTGTTACCTTTGAAGCTGTTTGGTACATTTGGCTGCATCTGGACAGGGAGTTTTGTCTTGTCAAAGGAACACCCAAGCTGACAGTAAGGGCTGCCTTGAGCTCTGTTTTGGGAGGGGAAGGCACCAAAAGCACTCACTGACTGCAAGAGCAGAAGCACAATAATTGTATTTTTTAATCCCATTCAGTTAGTGGGATGATAAAACTATATAAATATATATATTATATACATATAAAAATATATACTTATATACTCTGATTTGGAGATGTGAATGGGGGAAATGTTCTATCCAAATGTCCTTTTTCTGCCTGCCAAGTGCCCTTAAGATGCAAGAGGAACAACATGAGAGCATTTTCACAGCCTTGAAGGTCTTTGCTGTCCTCAGTGGGACAGGAGGTGGCTACAAAAATACAGATTTGACTGAACTGGGGTTTCTTGTGAGTGAACACAGTGAAACCCAAAGTGATTTAACAGATTAATTGCCAGGGATAATGCACTTGGCGTTTCCTCTCTCAGGAGGGAGACGCTTCGTGCTGTGCTGGATGTGCACAGAGAGGTTGGACTCAAAAGTTTAGTTGCTGGAAACTGCCGCGTGGGAGACAGTGGGAAACCCCAGTAAAGTGGCAGCAGGACATGGGATAAGTGTGGTGACCAGTTCTGTCCTTCCTCACCCCGTTCACATCAGGGAGAGCAAAATAAAACTTCACCTTAAGGACAAGTGTGAAGAAAGGAGATGCATAAAGGATGTTGAGTAGGGTCTGATCTCCAGGCTGAGAGGTGTCAACTCCCCATTGCTGGGAATCCTCAATCTTTTAGTTGCAGAACTGGTGGGTGGTTTTCAATCCTGGTGGCTAAAAGGGGCAAAGGGCTTTAGTAGGAAGGATGTTGTGGTGACCAACTGGCCCGGGAGTGACCACAACAACCTCTCTTTGGTGACCACAACAACCTCCCTCTGGTGACCCCAATGACATCACTTCTGCCACTGGGCTGAACTCAAAGAATCATGGAATGGTTTGTGTTGGAAGGGACCTTAAAGCCCACCCAGTGCCAGCCCTGCCATGGGCAGGGACACCTCCCACCAGCCCAGGTTGCTCCAAGCCCTGTCCAACCTGGCCTGGGACACTCCCAGGGATGGGGCAGCCACAGCTGCTCTGCCCACCCTGTGCCAGGGCCTGCCCACCCTCACAGGGAAATATCTTTTCCCAATATCCCACCTAACCCTTCCTTCCTTCAGCTCAAGGCCATCACCCCTTGTCCTGTCACTCCACACCTTGTCCAAAGTTCCTCTCCAAGTCTCCTAGCCATGGTAGCCCTTCCCTCCAAGCTCCTCTCCCTCCCTTCTGGGTTCCCTCTCCCAGCATTATGCACTTGGGTGGTCCAGTCACAAGGCACATGTGGGAGCTGCAATAAATTATGATTTTAATTGCACAGCCACAGAGAATGTGTGAGGTGGATTCTGTACCAGAACTACCGTTTATAGTGACAAAGGACTTTTTTTCAGGCTACTGAAGAGGTGAGAGTCCAACCATGTAAATGCCTCAACAGGTAGGGCCTCTGTGTTTCTGTATTCAGCAAGGTTTCCAGACTTCCAAAATATATATTATTCTGATATAATTTTTACATTTTTTGCCTTTTTTTTGCTCAGAGCAAACTCTGGAAAATTATAAAGAATATTTCACTAAATGAGAAGCACCAGGCCATGTGTGTGTTTTATCAGAAGCAATTTGGGTATTTGCTGAGCTCTCTTGAAACACTCTCTATTTTCTGCACAAAAATGACCTTATTGACAATGTAAATTCTTCGACTCATAACTTTTTCAATACCAAAGTGCTACTGCATCTGACTTAAACAAAGAAGCAAAATCATATATATATATATAAAAAGGAAAACTTGAAAAACAAATGGTTTTAAATAAATCCAGCTGTTTTGCTGCCTGCAGCCAAGGATCTTTTAAATTTGAATCCTTTTAACATTTTTTTTTAACATCAAACACTGATCTGAAGTCCTGCTTTCAAATACTCTCCGAGTTGACCCGCAATTGTTTCTCTCATTTCAAGAGGTACATTAAATAACAATCAGCTCATTTGGGACCCACACGTGTCAAACATCAGCAGTTTGGAATTAAGGAGTAGTACAAACAACTGCACTCAGACCAAACCCTCCAATAAAATAGTGCCATAAACTTTACAGTGACATCGGAGACGTTTGTGCTGCCACGACGGGCAGCGCTGAACGTGCTGGGAGGAGGAGCCTGGGACGTGCTGCAGGACAGGGCATTGTCTCCACCAGCTTTGCACACCCTTCCCCTGCCCCCAGAAGGTGGGATGGAAGAACCCTTTGGGCTCTGCCTTTGGTGGCGCTTTGCAGCTGAGCTTGACGACCCCATCCTGGATCTGTTTTCCAGCAGATTGGAATGTGGCTTTTGTCCTGCACAGAAATCTTGGCTCTGCTGAGCTGGGAGCAAATCTCACACAGGTTCCACCAGAGCCAGGACTTTAGCCTGGCCATGCTCAATGAATCACAGAATCGTCGAGTGGGTTGGGTTGGAAGGGATCTTAGAGACCATCCAATTCCAACCCCCTGCCATGGGCAGGGACACCTTTCACCAGTCCAGGTTGCTCAGAGCTCCATCCAACTTGGTCTTGGACACTTCAGGGATGGGGCAGCCAGAGTTTCTCTGCCCAACCTGTGCCAGGGCCTCACCTCCCTCAAACCTGCATGCTGACTTTCACTTCTGAAGGACCAAGAGGCCACCACTGGCACTGACAGGAAGGCCAGGCAAGCTCAGGAGCAGAATGGGGCCATATGGGCTTGTATTAAATTAGGGAATATTGAATCTACCTTATGGAATATGTACATCCTGATTCCTGATCTTGAGGGTCACCACTGGCAACGAAGGAAAAGCACGGGGGGAATAGGGAGAGATGACTCCACTGCAAGGGAAGGCACAGAAATTCCCAAGGATTTTGGTGCCTTCCAGAGGGAATTGGGCACCTCAGTGCCTCTGAGAATCTGAGCCCAATGAGCTGAGTAAAATGAGAGTGAGATAATTGTAAACAATATTTCTAGGTAATTAGGAGGTCACTTTACCCATCGTTATCCAGCCTTTCTCAATGGGATAAATTTGACTTTGGCTGCTACCAAAAAAAGGCAATTGCTGATAAATTTTTTTAACATAGGCATATTTAAATAATAATAGTATCAACAAATAAGAAAAGTCTAAATATCAAGCATAAATATCAATGAACTCATCAAAGAAGTACAGTAGTTGAAAATGACCCAAGGCTGTAGCTGTTGTGTTAAAAAAAGAAGTCCAAGAGATAAAAAGTTAAATTAACTCATTGAAAAAAGGGGTTGATTCTTTCAGTTGACAAAGCAAGAAAGAAGCAAGCATGATTAAAACAAACAAAAAAAAGAGCAAAATCTTTTGTTTTTGCAATTTATAAGGTGCCAAGAGGAAATTAGATGCAAAGCAGGATGAGCTGCATCCTAAAAAAAAAACCCAATAAAACAAAAAAACCACCCCAAAGCAACAACAACAACAACAACAAAACCACCCAGCAATAAAAAATTCCATATTCTTTGGAATATACAACATGTTTAAAAAACCCCAACAAAACAAAGAAAAGAAAGAATGAAGTCCAACATATAAAACCTCTCATTCACAGCATTGCTAAAACAGGAGCGTTCACAGTTTCCCTCTGGGAATCTTCCTATACTTCCTTACAGTTAAAATGTCCATTAGATGCAGTAAACTCACTATGATTTTTTCTTTTTTTTTTCTTTCTTTTTTTTTAGGTTTAAGTCTTAAAAATAGAAGTGAACCGAAACTCTCTTTAGGACCGTGGAGACCTTCTAGCCCAGGAAGCCACAGACCTGGAAACAAACTGGGAACCTTCCTACCCACCCTCGCTGCCTCTGGAGACCACCAGCTTGGGCATCCCTCCTTCCCAGAAGCTCAGCCCCACCATGAGGAATATTTTGGCTCTTCTCCAGGGCCTGACTGGCACGTGCCACCGCTCCTGGGAGCGCTGCCTTCTGGAGGGCTTGCTCCTCAAGCTGATGCACGGCCATGGCAGCGCCCGTGGGTGAGGAGGCAGGTGTTGGTGGGATACCTGCGGGCACCAGGACGCGGGAAGCGCGTTAGTCCTGCCACCGAGCTCCTTGCCATCAGTATGGCCGCCAAACCGCCTCCTCCAGCCGCGCCGTGGTTGCCATGTTGGTGGGGGAGTTGCTGTGGCTGCCCTCGGCCTCCACCACGTCGCTCTGGGTGGGCAGGTTGGGGTTGAGGAGTGTGGAGCCCGTGGAGGCGTTGGTGCAGGGCGGGTGGATGCGCGGCGGGGACCGGTCGCCGCCTGAGATCATGGAGAACTGGTAGGAGCCGGCCGAGGTGCCATAATACAGGTGGTAGGAAGGTGAGCTGGTCTGGAAGGGGCTGCCCTGTGCCTGGGATGAGCCAGGGTAGGGCGGTGGGAGGTATGTGTGGTATCTGGTGGCTGTGGACATGGCAGACATGCCAATGCCAATGCCCGAACTGACGGGTGTTGGTGTGTAGGTGAAGGCGCCCGGGTAGTGCATCCGAGGGTCGGAGATGGACGGGAGCGCAGGGAAGGAGCGGTCGATGCCCACCCGGGGGTCGCTGAACGCAGTCAGGTCTGAAGCACCTGCATGGGAGGGAAGGGAGACAGAACCATTAGAGAATGCCAGAGGCACTGAGGTTGGTTTGGACAAGCCCTCCCCAGCCCCTGGAGCCCAACCTGTGCCCCATGCCCATCTTGGCAAAGCCCTGCCAGCCCCTGGAGCCCACCCTGTGCCACATGCCCACCTTGGCAAAGCCCTGACAGCCCCTGGAGCACACCCTGTGCCCGATGACCACCTTGGAAAAGTCCTGCCAGCCCCTGGAGCCCACCCTGTGCCCGATGCCCACCTTGTCACCCAGCCCAGAGCACTGAATGTCAGGCCAGTCCTTTCCTAAACACCTCCAAGGACAGTGACTCGCCACCTTCCTAGGCAGCCCATTCCAATATCTAATCATAATCAGCCTGTCTATGAAGAATTTTGAGCTGGCAGAACAAATGTTCACACGTTTGGGGCTACAACAACATCCAGGCTCTGGTCTGTGGTCAACCAAAGCCTCCAGAGCAGAGCCACCCCTCCCCTGCTCCCTGTGCAGTCATTGTCCTGCTCGTAGAACTGGATGTTTGGGCTGAATTTCAGTGAAGCAGCAATTAAAGAGGAGTGCCAGGCTCTCTCCTGTGTTCGCTCTCACAGACCTCACAGCACATGCAATTATTTACACCTCGAGTATCCTTGTCCTTGGGTGGGTGGGGAGGAGTGACACAGATCTCAAGCTCCTCGCCCAACATCATTTGAGTCACCAGGGACACTGACGGGATAGAAATATAATATATAAACTGTGCAGTTTTGCACAGCCTCTCCTTGCCACCAGTTTTATTGGCTGTCTCAAATGGGAAGCTCCATGGAGCAGAAATCCTCCTCTGGACATGCACAGGTGGGGTTTACACTCAAAGGCTCAGCCCAGCTGGGAACCAGAGCTCCCCACAACTCACAAAGCCAAGATAAATCAGGTTTATTTGAGGGTTTCATATCTATGTCCTCATAGAATGTCTATGTGATTGTCACTAACTCCTGAACATCTTGGCTCTGGTGAGTAGGTAAAAAAGGACAACAGAATGAAATGTTTGGGGAGTGACCTTTTTTCTTGCCTGTGTGCCAGAAGCCTTTCTCATCCTGCTGAGTGAAATCCAGGATCCCTGAGGCTGGCAAAGCCCTGCCAGTCCCTGGAGCCTACCCTGTGCCCCATGCCCACCTTGGCAAAGCCCTGCCAGCCCCTGCAGCCCACCCTGTGCCTGATGCCCACCTTGTCCCCCAGCCCAGAGCACTCAGTGCCATGGCCAGTCCTGCCTTGGGCACCTCCAGGGCTGGGCAGTCCAAACCTCCCTGGGCAGCCCCTGCCAGTTCCTGCCCACCCTTTCCAGGCAGAAATTCCTCCTGATATCCAACCTGCCCCTCCCCTGGCACAGCTTGAGACTGTGCCCTCTCATTCTAAAATGTTTCATAGGACAGTCAAATTCTGCTCCACTTTGTCTGACATCCATGGAATTATGTCCAGTCCCATCACCTCTTTGCCTGGTGTGCATGGATTAAAGAAGCAGAGCAGATAAATGGCCTCTTTAGGAAGGATCTCCATCATGACTCAGGTTAATGGAAGGTGTCAGTCCCCAGAGTTGGCAGCTCTGCACGGTTAAAATAACTACAATAATTATGAAAAAATCTCTCCAGAAGACAAGTTCTTCTGTCAGAGAAGGTGTGGAATCTGCAGAGGAGGAGCCATGTGCTGAAGGAAATACTCATGAGAAGCAGCAGAGACAAAACAAAGCCCTTGGCTCTCACCACTCCAAGCTCTGAAAGCTCATCAGTGACACATCAACCCACTGTTTTCTGTAACTCCTTGGGAAAGGTCTGACACTTGCTGAATGTCTCCTTTTTGAATCTGCCTTCCACTTGTTAATGGAAGATTGATGGGAACACATTTCCTTTCGCTAGACCCCAGCACCTTTAGATTTAATATGGCTGTGGTGTGGAACAGGAGGAGCTTTGGAGTAGCCAAGGTTAAGGGTGACATCTGAAGATCTGCCAGACTGTAAATGGTACTTCCATCCCTCATTCCTGAGAAAGATATCAAGCTTCCTACCTGGATACATCACTTATCAGATGAGGGTTTGTTCTGCCTTGGCAAAAAGCAGAATAATGTCGAGGTGTCTCAAGTACATCATTGCTTTTTCTTTGGTGGCACCAGGTCTTTAGATGGGAGGGCCTCAAAAACTCCTCCCTTTGCTCTTTGTTCTGACAAGGAGACGTTTCTTGGGTAGAGAACAAGCGTGTGTGACAGTAATGGGGCTGGGGACAAAGTCTTGTGGCAGATTTCTCCAGGAATACTGGATGACACTTAATGTAGAATCAACATTTTGGAAGCATTGTGAAAAACACTCAAGACTTGTAAAGATGAGGAGGGACCAGATGACCCACTGTGGTCCCTTCCAGCCTCCTGACCCCTCCTGTGATTCTGTGAAAGGACTGCAAAGGGAGGGAAACTTGGCAAAGGAACTAAAAATGGGCATTCTCATTTTAAAGGCAGAGTGTGTTAATAAAGAATTAGAATTTTTGCAGGCTTTTTATAAAGAAGAAATTACTCTCTTTTACTTTCCCTCTGAAAGGTTTTCTGTATTTTCAGCTATTTCTATGATGCAATTAACACCCAGACCAAATAAATAATTTGCTTTTGGTGTGCATCATTCCTTTGGGTCTTTCAAAGCAGGCTCTGTATGGCAACAGAACAGGCTGGAGCACGTTCAAGTGGTTCTCTCTGATCTCAGAAGCAGCCCTGAGTACTCAAATCAGAGCAAGATGTGCAGCCAAAGGAGGTATTTTTGCAAAAGCTCTATGCAAATTAGAATGATATGGTTCTCATTTGTGCTCAGACAATCCCTGCTGCTGCACACACACAGATTGGCTCAGTATGTGTGGCTTTGAGGCAGCACATGGTCGGTTGAGATGGTGGAACCAGGGGGGTGGCTTTCACTTCCAGGCTGTATTTCTCTGCTGGCTTGTAAAGCTCTGCAGTACAATTTGATGGAGATGTAACCCCCCAGTCCAGTGCAACACTTCGAATGGCAAAGCTGCAGCCAAATTGCCCACCCATAACCTGCTGTGCTCTGGTCTGAATTGAGAGTGAGGAAAGGAAACAACTTCTGTGCCATTCATTTCTTGGCAGAAAGGAGAGCTCTTCAGCAATCCAAACTATTTTTATAGCTCCAAACATCTTCAAAGTGCTTCTTTCTCCTATTTTAATTCTGTTTTGACAGTAGTATTTGGGGCAAAAGTCCCAGGAGCAACCTGGTCTGGTGGAAAGTGTCCCTGCTCCTGGCAGGGGGTTGGAAAGAGATGATTTTTAAGGTCCCTTCTAACCCAAACCAGTTGGTGATTCAGGTTGGACATGAGGAGGAATTTCTGCCTGCAAAGGGTGGGCAGGCACTGGCAGGGGATGTCCAGGGAGGTTTGGAGTGCCCAGCCCTGCAGGTGCCCAAGGCAGGACTGGCCGTGGCACTGAGTGCTCTGGGCTGGGGGACAAGGTGGGCATCGGGCACAGGGTGGGCTGCAGGGGCTGGCAGGGCTTTGCCAAGGTGGGCACTGGGCACAGGGTGGGCTCCAGGGGCTGGCAAGGCTTTGCCAAGGTGGGTATTGGGCACGGGGTGGGCTCCAGGGGCTGGCAGGGCTTTTCCAAGGTGGGCATCAGGCATAGGGTGGACTCCAGGGGCTGGCAGGGCTGTGCCAAGGTGGGCATCAGGCACAGGGTGGACTCCAGGGGCTGTCAAGGCTTTGCCAACCTCAGGGATCCTGTTATTAAAAGGCAATTAATTCACTAAAATGTGATCCATTCACTATAATTCTGCATTTCCCTCTCTTTGCCAACCCCACCCCAAACCCCAGGGTGGATTTGCTGCAGAGAACCCTCCGCAGATTTCCCTGTGACCGCAGCAGGGCTGTGGTGGCACCCGGGAGACGGTGCCACTGGTTGGCACCTGAGTCACCCCCGGGGGGGGGGTGAGACCCGTGGGGGCAGCAGGTGTTGGGTACTCACTGGAGAGGCGGCTGGAGAGCTCGGCGGTGAGTGAGGACATGCCACCAGCCCTGCCAGGCGAGATGGGCGTAGCCGGGTGCACCGAGGGCGCGGCAATGGAGCCCAGGTACTGGTAGGACTGGTCGTAGGACCACGGCGGGGACGGCTGCACCTGTCTGGTGTCTGCAACCAAAAAGAGACCTATAGGCTGTTTGGAAGGGCAGAATCACAGAATCATAGAATCATAGAATGAACTGGGTTGGAAGAGACCTCTGAGATCATCAAGTCCAACCCTTGGTCCAACCCCACTGTGATCACCAGCCCATGGCACTCAGTGCCACATCCACTGTCACCTTAAACACCTCCAGGGATGGGGAATCCACCCCCTCTCTGGGCAGCCCATTCCAATGCCTGAGCACTCTCTCTGCAAAGAATTTCTTTCTGATATCCAACCTAAACTTCCCCTGGCAGAGCTTAAGGCCTTGCCCTCTTGCCCTACTACTGGTTGCCTGAGAGAAGAGACCAACCCCCACCTGGGTACAACCTCCTGTCAGGGAGTTGTGGAGAGTGATGAGGTCAGCCCTGAGCCTCCTCTTCTCCAGGCTGAATAACCTCAGCTCCCTCAGCCTCTCCCCACAGCACTTGTGCTCCAGTCCCTTCTCCAGCCTCGCTGTTTGTCTCTTCTGAGTTGGGTTGGAAGAGACCTGTGAGATCATCAAGTCCAACCCTTGATCCAATCCCACTGTGATCACCAGCCCATGGCACTCTGTGCCATGGGCTGGTGATCACAGTGGGATTGGATCAAGACATGTTGGATTCTCTGTCCCTGGAGGTGTTTAAGAGGACACTCAGAGCCACATCCAGTCCCTTCTCCAGCCTCGTTGCTCTTCTCTGGCCCCGCTCCAGCCCCTCAAGATCTTTCCTGACCTGAGGGGCCCAGAACTGAACACAACACTCAAGGTGTGGCCTCCCCAAGGCAGAGTCCAGGGGAAGGGTCACTGCCCTGGGCCTGCTGGCCACGCTAGTTTGGATCCAGGCCAGGATGCCATTGGCCTTCTTGGCCACCTGGGCACACTGGTGGCTCCTGTTGAGCTTCCTGTCCCTCAGTCCCCCCAGGTCCCTTCCTGCCTGGCTGCTCTCCAGCCACTCTGTGCCCAGCCTGGAGCGCTGCAGGGGTTGGGGTGGCCAAAGGGCAGGACCTGCACTTGGCCTTGTTGAACTCCATCCCATTGCAATCAGCCCAGCTCTCCAGTCTCTCCAGATCCCTCTGCAGAGCCCTCCTGCCTTCCAGCAGGTCGACACTCCCTCCCAACTTGGTGTCATCAGCAAATCTGCTTTGCCATTAAACCTCTGAACCAAAGCATGTGGTGGAAACTGAGCTCAAACACGTTGGTCACAATGCTGTGTGGTGGTCACATTCCAGTTCCAAATCCCCCCTTTATCAGGAGACCTGTAAGTGAGGTGCTTTCTGAAATATTATTTGTGCATCTGTGGGTTTGGATCATTTTGATTTTTTTTCCTTATGAAGCTTTTTTTGCTGTTTTACATAAATGGTAGGAAAGGCAATAAGAGAGGGAAAAACAGATTAAGACTTCCAAAGGGAAAGACTATTCCTTGCTGAGATGCATTAGGATTTGGGGCTGTGTTCACAGTCCCTTTAGCCAAAAAGGTGCCATGCAGGGCACCAAGGAGAGAAAAACACTGAACTGTGAGTGTTTCTCTGCAAGGGTGTAAATAGAGGGAGAAAAACTAGAGGAAAATACATTTGTGTGTGTGAGAGATGGATGGAGGGTGATACCAGTGCCCTCCAGAAGGCAGATCTAGGGGGTGAATAGGACTGGGGGATTTCAATTCCTCACTCCTTTGAAAACCCCAGGCTTTATGACATGAAGAGCTATTTTGTACATCTGCTTTACATACCCTAAAATACAGAAATAAATTCAGAGTGATGGGTGCAGCCACAGAAACACAAGTTTCAAAAACACAAAGCCTTACATGGAATCTCTGGCACTGCTGAGCTGAAAATCATGGAATCCCAGAATGGTTTGGGTTGAAAGGGACCTTAAAGCCCACCCCTGCCATGGGCAGGGACACCTCCCACCAGCCCAGGGTGCTCCAAGTCCTGTCCAACCTGGCCTGGGACACTCCCAGGGATGGGGCAGCCACAGCTGCTCTGCCCACCCTGTGCCAGGGCCTGCCCACCCTCCCAGCCAGCAATTCCTTCCCAATATCCCATCTAGCCCTGCCCTTTGGCACTGGGAAGCCATTCCCTCTCATTCCATCCCTGCAGCTCCTGATGGGATACAGACACAGCAGGAAAATCCACCAACCCGTTATTTTGGCTCAGTTTGGACTCAGATGCACAACAAGGAGTTTGCCCCAGCCAGTTGCATCAGTGCAGAAAAAAATCTCTTCTGCTGATTCCCTCTTTGCAGATGAGGCTGGTGATTTTTACTGTATAGAAATATCACAATTCTGTATAAATCAGAGAAATCAAAGAGATTCCTCCCTTCCTCTACCTACCCAGATTTTTCTTTTTGCCTATTTTTAGTAAATTCTTTTCTATTTTCTTCAGCTTTAAGAGCTGCAGCTCCACCAAGATAATTGCCTTTATTGAAAAAAGCAAATGCTGGAAGATCTGTGTTCAGATAAAACTGATACCAGCATGGAAGGGAAACTTCCCCAGTCTGAGATGAGGACTTTGATCTTCCATTTAGAGAGCCCATCTGGAAAAAATTATTTTGTTGTTCTTTATGGAGATGAGTTTTACATTTTGTTTGTTTCATCTGTTTACAAGGGGAAGATTTATACCAAACTCCAAGCTTGGAAAAAACAACCAGTGAAGTTGCAGATTGAACTAAAGCCTCGTCAAGGTTTTTCTGCTGAGTAACATTCTCAAATTCTGGTAATATTAATATTTAATTTATAATTTTTTCAGGCAGACTTCCTTAAAAATAAAATCAATTGACTCATGCTGGTTTAAAAACAACATCCAATTGCATCGAATGGGCTCCAGCAGGAACAAGAAGACCCAACACAAAGCCTGTCGTGTGCTGAGTCGAAGCATCACCTGATTGTTTATGTCTGGTCAGTGTTTATTAAAGATCACAGGGAGAGAGATGAGGGAATTCAGGATAAATACCACAGGGTGAGCCTTGTAATGGTGTGTCACCACAGTCTCAGCTCTGAAATGGGGTTAATTAAATCATTCCTCCATTGTTTCAGCATGAAATCCCACCAATTTCAGTCCTGCACCCAAGTACTTGAATCCTGATAGAAACCCAGCCAAGGGATGGGCATTCCCTTCTCTATTCCTCCTGCCCAGGGAGCCCCTGATGTGCTCTGCCACAGGGACCAGTCTCTCTCACCTCTCTGCCAAGGGCTCTGCTCAACTACATCACAGAATCCCAGAATTATTAAGGTTGGCAAAGCCCTCCCAGCCTCTGGAGCCCACCCTGTGCCCGATGCCCACCTTGGCACAGCCCTGCCAGCCCCTGGAGCCCACGCTGTGCCTGATGCCCACCTTGACAAAACCCTCCCCAGCCCCTGGAGCCCACCCTGTGCCCGATGCCCACCTTGGCAAAGCCCTGCCAGCCCCTGGAGCCCACCCTGTGCCCGATGCCCACCTTGACAAAGCCCTGCCAGCCCCTGCAGCCCACCCTGTGCCCGATGCCCACCTTGGCAAAGCCCTGCCAGCCCCTGGAGCCCACCCTGTGCCTGATGCCCACCTTGTCCCCCAGCCCAGAGCACTCAGTGCCACGGCCAGTCCTGCCTTGGGCACCTCCAGGGCTGGGCACTCCAAACCTCCCTGGGCAGCCCCTGCCAGTGCCTGCCCACTCTTTCCAGGCAGAAATTCCTCCTGAATAGGAAGTGGCAGAAGCTACTGAACCCCTTTGGCTGGGAATGTTTTATCCCCTTCCAGGTGCTCAGTCCTTAGGTCTTAGCACACTGCAGGGAAGGGAGGACAAGGCTCTTCAGAGGGACCTGTGTGTGTGTGAAGGGGGTGCTGCCACGTGCCCTTTTTTTTTCCACACTGAAAGGAGAGAACAAACTGTCTTCTCCTGCTGTGGTGGGGAAGCTCTGCCTGCTATTTTTCTCCTTTACTCTTGGTTCTTCAGGACAAGAGACATGGTTTTGTCTGGTTCCTTGCCCAGCACTAACTGGGATGGATCCTGGTCCAAGTGCAACAAATGCAAATAAATGCAAACAACAGTAAGAAGATGAAAAAGAAAGACACAGCAGCAGCAGAAGAGAAAGCAAGACCTTGTCACAGATTTACTAAACACTGAGAAGAATGAATTGAAATATGGTTTCTTTCTTTCAGTGCTACCAGAACTGGCATCACAGGATGGGTGATGTTGGAAGGGCCCACAGGGGGTCACCTGGTCCCACCTCCCTGCTCCAGCAGGGCCATCCCAGAGCACATGGATTGTGCCCAGATGGGTCTGGAATGTCTCCAGGGAGGAGACTCCACCCCTCTCTGGGTTCTGCTCAGGGCTGGGGCACTGCCCAGCAAAGAAGTTCTGCCTCCTGTGCAGGTGGCACTTGCTGGGCATCAGTTCCTGCCCGTTCCTCTGGTGCCATTGCCTGGTCCGTGCTCTGCCCCCTCCCTGAGGCACTGCCAGCCATGGGGAGGTGCCCTCAGTGTCCCCTGCTCTGCCCCCTCCCTGAGGCACTGCCAGCCATGGGGAGGTGCCCTCAGTGTCCCCTGCTCTGCCCCCTCCCTGAGGCACTGCCAGCCATGGGGAGGTCCCTCTCAGGGGTTGCTCTGGAGGCTGAACAGCCCCAGCTCTCTCAGCCTGTCCTGCTCCCAGAGATACTCCAGACCCTTCAGCATCTTTGTCACCCTCCCCTGGACCTGCCTCAGGAGCTCCCTGTCCCTCCTGTCCTGAGGAGCCAGAGCTGGACCCAGCACAGCAGATGTGCCCCCCAGGGCTGGGCAGAGGGGCAAGATGCCTTTCCTGACCTGATGGCAATGCTCTTCCTGATGCCCCCCAGAGCACAGGACACCAACACACAAATCTACATCCTGACTGAAAACCAGGTAATGGACCAAGTACCTGTCCAGAACATCCAGAAAGAGCCTTTAACTGAGGGACCTGCCCTGCCTCATCCATTTGCTGTTATTATTGACCTCTGGGGTACTTGAAGCAGTGTCAGATAGCCTAAGAGACCCTCTTTATTAATCTCCTCATCCCATTAAGTCTTTCTTAAGTGAAGGTTCAAACTACCAATCAATTTTCTGTCTTGGTACCCATATTCCCAATCCCTGTGTTTGCTCTTAAAGCTTCACTTTTTGACATCAGAGTGGTTAACGAGTTGCAATCCATTCAGGGATGTTAATATAGTGCATTATATTATAGACAGACAGGAAAGCAGCTTGTGCTGACTAACCCCAGGCATCACCCTCATAGCTTTTTAATAATAAGTGGAAAAAAGTATCCCCGGAATAGCATTTTTATGGAATGATTTCAGTGTCAAGAGGCACACTCAGCTCCCAGAAAAGCTTTGCATTTCCAGCAGCTTCAGTAGGATCTGGACTGGGGGCCTCAAACAGTGTTTTATTTCTGGGATATCTGCTTTCCTTCAGCTTTCAGGTTACCCAAAATTAAACTGGAATGGGCTTGAATTGGACACAGGATCAAGCAGCACAAAAAAGCAACAAACCCCTTCCTGCTTTCCAAATACAGAGGAGCACAGCTCAGGAGTTGGTAGCTTGGCCTGGGAAAATGAATGTGTGGTTTCATGTGACTGAAGTTGACTTCATGAAAATATGCTGCAAATAAATGGGAGTTGCTTTTCAGCCTGGAATATCCGTGAAGAGATTTGCAGGGAGAGCTATTTCAACAAAGGGCTTTGGATCCACACAGTTTGAAAGCCAAACAGGATCCCCAAAATCATTTAAAAACCAGAACAAAACAGCACGAAACCGAGGGAGGTGCTCCAGTAGCTCCCATTATTTCTCCCATTAGCAAGTACTTTCCATTTCTGCTCTTTACGGTGTGAGAAAAATGTATTTTAAAACATGAAAACAGTTACTAATTGCACCAAACCCCTCCGGGGCGAGAGTTATGGTGCAATAATTCACACCTCTCCGTGCAGTCACGAGCTCTCCCCGACTCTCACCTCCCGCCCAACAACCTATTAAGCACAAAGTATTGAACCATCTTTTCGTGCCTCGTCATGTTTTATTGCCCCGAAAAAGCAGCGCCTGCGCCGCGCTCAGCAGCTCTAATTAAACGGCGTGAAGGTTGCGTAACGTTAATGGTTTAATGAAACCTGCTCTGGGGGGGAGACTGGGTGAGAAATCCCGGGAGCTGCTCCTCCTTCTGCAGGGTGTCCCCTCTGGGCTGCTGTTTTCCAGCTGTTTTTATGGTGTGTCCCCTCTGTGTTTTCCTGGGATACCCCCTCTGTGTCACGTTTTTCCAGCTGTTTTCCCATGGAGTCCCCTCTGTGTCACTGTTTTTCCAGGGTGCCCCCTCTGTGTCATTGTTTTCCAGCTGTTTTTCCAGGATGTCCCCTCTCTGTTGCTGTTTTCCCGGGATGCCCCTTCTGTGCTGCTGTTTTCCAGCTGTTTGTCCAGGGTACCCCCACTGTGTCACGGCTTTCCCGGGCTGCCCCCTCTGTGTCACTGTTTTCCAGCTGTTTTTCCAGGGTACTCCCCTGTGTCCTGTTTTCCAGCTGTTTTCCCACACAGTCCCCTCTGTGTCACTGTTTTCCAACTGTTTTTCCAGGGTGTCCCCTCTGTATCGCTGTTTTCCTGGGATACCCCTTCTGTGCTGCTGTTTTCCAGCTGTTTGTCCAGGCTACCCCCACTGTGTTGCTGTTTTCCAGCTGTTTTCCAGCTGTTATTCCAGGGTACCCCCTCTGTGTCACTGTTTTCCCGGGGTGCCCCCTCTGTGTTGCTGTTTTCCAGCTGTTTTCCTGAAAAGTCCCCTCTATGTCACTGTTTTCCAGCTGTTTTCCCATGGAGTCCCCTGTGTGTCACTGTTTTTCCAGGATGCCCCCTCTGTGTCCTGTTTTCCAGCTGTTTTCCTGGGGTGCCCCCTCTGTGTCGCTGTTTTCCATCTGTTTGCCCAGGCTGCTCCCACTGTGCCGCTGTTTTCCAGCTGTTTTTCCGGGATGCCCCCTCTGTGTCCTGTTTTCCAGCTGTTTTCTTGGGGTGCCCCCTCTGTGTTGCTGTTTTCCAGCTGTTTTTCCAGGATGCCCCCTCTGTGTCGCTGTTTTCAAGCTGTTTTCCCATGGAGTCCCCTGTGTGTCACTGTTTTTCCAGGGTGTCCCCTCTGTGCCACCATTTTCCAGCTGTTTTCCAGGGTTCCCCCTCTACGTCTCTGTTTTCCTGGGGTACCCCCTCTGTGCCACCGTTTTCCAGCTTTTTTCCAGCTGTGTCGCTGTTTTTCCGGGATGCCCTCTCTGTGTCGCTGTTTTCCAGCTGTTTTTCCAGGGTGGCCCCTCTGTGTTGCTGTTTTCCTGGGATGCCCCTTCTGTGCTGCTGTTTTCCAGATGTTTTTCCAGGATGCCCCCTCTGTGATGCCATTTTCCAGCTTTTTTCCTGGGGTGTCCCCTCTTTGCCTCTGTTTTCCAGCTGTTTTTCCAGGGTACCTCCTATGTCTCGCTGTTTTCCCAGGGTGTCCCCTCTGGGCCACCGTTTTCCAGCTGTTTTCCCAGGGTGTCCCCTCTGTGCCACCGTTTTCCAGCTGTTTTCCCGGTCTGTCCCCTCCGTGTCGCTGTTTTCCAGCTGTTTTCCAGCTGTTTGCCAGCGGGGCGCTCCCCGGCTGCAGTTGCGCGGTGCTGCCGCTGGGTGGCGGTGCCGCTCCGGCTCAGCGGCTCCCCCCGACCCCTCCCCGGCTGCGGGACCCGCCCGGCTCCGACCCCCCAAAAATCCCCCGAGCCCTCGGGGAAGGAGCGCTCAGGCAGAGCCACAGCACTCCGAGAGCAGCTCGGGGGCATTCCAGCAGGGAAAAGGCCGGAGGGAGCAGCTCTGGGCACACAGCGGGGATCCCAGAGCAGGGATGCACAGAAGGGATTGTGCAATCAAATCTGAGCTGAGTTGGAAGGACCCCCAAGGATCATCCCGTGCCAGCCCTGGCCCTGCTGAGGAAATGGAGATGTATTTCCTGGGCCAGGACCTGGAAGTCACACTGAGTCGCTATTTGCAGACATAGGATTAAATCACTGAATCACAGAATATGCTGAGTGGGAAGGGATCCAGAGGGACCATCCAGTGCCACCCTGGCTTTGCCCAGCACACCCCAACAATCCCTCCTGGCCCTGCCCAGCACACCCCAACAGTCCCCTCTGGCCCTGTCCTGTTGCCCAAAGGCTCCTGCAGCTCTGGTGCCCTCGGGGCCATGCCCACTGCCCTGGGGAGCCTGGGCAGTTCCCACCACCCTCTGGGGAAGAGCCTTTGGCTGAGATCCCACCTGCCCCTGCCCTGGCACAGCCCCAGCTGTGCCCTGGGCCTGGCCCTGCTCTCAGGGCTCAGAGATGGAGCTGCCCCTCAGGAGGAGCTGCAGCCCCTGCTGAGCTCTGCCCTCAGTGCCCTCTGCTCCAGCTGGACAAGCCCAGTGCCCTCAGCTGCATCTCAGTGGCCCCTCCAGGCCCTTCCCCATCCTTGCAGCCCCAATGGACACACCCAGATGGATTTGCCCAGACCTGAAGACACCCTTGCTCAGCAGGACCAGCACGGTTAAGGAGGGCAAACAAACACCTGCCAGGCAAAGGAGCTGTGTCAGTGTGACACAGGGCATATTTTGGCTCCCAAAGTTGTTATTGATAGGCAAGTACAGAATGAAGAGCAACCTGATCTAATGAATGGCATCCCTGCCCATGGCAGGGTGGGTGGAACAAGGTGATCTTTAAGCTCCCTTCCAACCCAAACCCAGGACTCTGTGATTCCATGAGACGGGCAGGTGTGTTTCACATTTTAAAGCATGTGCCTCCTCCAAAGAAGAATCACATAGAAAGAGCATTCCAGGATTTCATGTTTATCATGTCCCAGTGATTTTTATGTCTCCTCTGCTCAGGATCAGTTTTACAGACAAAAGGATGTTCTATGAGAGCTCAGGAGTTTTGGTGTGATTTCAGCCAAGGTCTTGACCCATCATCTTGTGCTCTGAGTATGGTGGGTTTTCTTAGAATCATAGAATTACAGAATGATTTGGGCTGGAAGGGGCATTAAAGCCCATCCAATGCCACCCTTGCCATGGGCAGGGACACCTCCCACCAGCCCAGGGTGCTCCAAGCCCTGTCCAACCTGGCCTTGAACACTTCCAGGGATGGGGAGTCCACAACCTCTCTAGGCAAAAAACCCTCTGTTCCCTCCAGAAGGAAATGGTGTCGTGCTGTCAGGCACTGGGAAGGCACAAATCAGCAAATTTCACTGGATGATTCACAGCACCAGCTCAGGTTGCTGCTTGAGGTCACAGAGCAAAAATCACCCCCCCATTCCAATACAACGGACAGAACAATCCATACCACGCTAGCTGAAAGTCCCCACAAGATTTCTACATACTGATCAGAAAATGCTGCATTAAAGGCTTAGAATTCAACCCAGAGGATGGGTCTCACAGGCCCTGTGAGGTGAAAGTCCCCTGTGGCTGCTCTGCCTGATGCCTTTGGAGCACAGGGGGAGCCTGTTCTCCCCCTGTCACTGCAGGTCAGGCAGTGCTGCTGCTCCCAGCCAAGAGCCTGCGTGGCCAAATCTCACTATGAGACAGCATGTTCCTGGAAGCCTCGGGAAGGAGCAGCAGGATGTGAGTCAGTGGCTGTGGAGCGGGATGGTGGCAGAGCTGGCAGTGGCCTGGGAGGGGCAGGTACACCTTGGGCTCAGCCAGGATGCCCAGGTACACCTTGGGCTCAGCCAGGATGCCCAGGGGGGGCAGGTACATCCCTGGGCTCAGCCAGGATGCCCAGCAGGAGCAGGTACACCTTGGGCTCAGCCAGGCTGCCCAGCAGGGGCAGATATACCTTGGGCTCAGCCAGGATGCCCAGGTACACTTGAGCTCAGCCAGGCTGCCCAGGAGGGGCAGGTACACCTTGGGCTCAGCCAGGCTGCCCAGCAGGGCAGCTACACCTTGTGCTCAGCCAGACTGCCCAGGTACACCTTAGGCTCAGCCAGGATGCCCAGCAGGAGCAGGTACACCTTGGGCTCAGCCAGGATGCCCAGGTACACCTTGGGCTCAGCCAGGCTGCCCAGGAGGAGTAGGTATACCTTGTACACCTTGGGCTCAGCCAGGCTGCCCACCTTCCCCTCTTAACACTGCCACACAGGCTACCAGTGGATCTGCTCTCCTCACTCACCCCTCTGCCCCCAAAATGACACCTGCCTGCTTTGAACTATAATTACCTGCACAAACTACCCTGGACAAGCGATGTTTCCCAAGCCAGGCTCGGGGAAGATGAAGGAGTCAGCCCCAAGTGCTGAGCAGCTAAACAGCCACTATTTATGTCAGTGAAAATCCACCCCCCCATCCTCG
Organism: Willisornis vidua nigrigula; assembly: GCA_021164005.1. Lineage (NCBI taxonomy): Eukaryota > Metazoa > Chordata > Aves > Passeriformes > Thamnophilidae > Willisornis > Willisornis vidua. The sequence goes on from JAJPCS010000388.1 coordinate 160,144, forward strand.
GCACGGCGAGAATTGCGAAATCACCGCTGCTGGTGCCAGAGTTTTTTCTCAAGTTGCAAAAATTTCTGTCAGTCATAACGCACCAGACCCTGAGAGTCTCACAGCAGCTCCTCCACTGTCCTGGCAAGTGCCTGAGAAGCAGCAGCTGGCAGAAGACACGGTGGGAATGAAAGCTGGGATTAGTTTACTGGTGTCAAACTCGGAGGCAGACAAGGAGAGTCAGATCTTTAATTGCTTTGAAAGGCTGTTCTGAGTCTGGGATTTGTCTGCCTCCCCCCTGCTCTTTCCCTGGTCTGATTTGCTAATCTTTCCAAAGGGTAACAGTTTTTATAGTGTGACTTTCCCTTCCTCAGAGTGTAAGGCAGGAATGGTCTTGACTAGGCTTGTTCATTCCAAGAGGTGTCTTGCCTAATAGAGGAAATGGACTGTGAGCACAGAAATACTCCGTGTACTTTTGTGCAGACTTCAGTTTAGTGTTTCCTCCTTCCCCTCCTTGCCTGTCTCTGCCTGTCTCTGCCTTTCTTCCCACTTGCTGTCTGGTATGACCTCCGAGCCCCAGCAGCTCCAGGGGAAGGAATGGGAAGTGTGAGGGGTCGGGAAACTCTGGTTGGAGTCTGACCTACTCTCCCTGAGCAGCAAAGCATCCAGGATGACTCAAACTGCCTCCCTCCCTCCCTCGGGACCCAGCAAATCCTCAGCCCGATGCAGCGCCCTGGAAAGGTGTGTCATCTGCCAGCAGCTGAAAGAATTAGTCAGGAGCTTAAATAAGGGGGACTTTCCAAAGGCCAAGCTCACCCCCGGCAGTGGCAGCAGCCACACAAGGCTGGTATTCTCATCCCCCTCAGCGCTGCAACGCGAGGAGCTGGAAAATTACAGGGCAAACTGTAAAATTCCACCAGCAGGGTGGTTTCCCTCCATGTGCCAGGCTGTGCAATGCCAGTGTCACCCCATAGAGCCACCTCCCAGAGCAGCAGCTGGCAGAGCCACTGGAGGTGGGTGCGAGCTCTGCTTTGTCCCCAGGGCAAGTTTTTTCAAAGCCTTCTCATTTCCACTGGGAATTTACAGGAGATGAGCGTGGCCTCCTCTCCCTGTGGCCTCGGGAAGGCCCTGTTAGGTTGCTGACAGGTGACAGAGGTTATTCTGGTGGAGAATGACAGTGGCAGACACGTCGCGTGCCTGGAAGGTTTTAAGGTGGGTGTGGGGTGGAAGAGCCACCCAAATCCCCAGCTATTCTCTGGAGAAGGATCTTTGGCAGTGACCTCCTCCCTCAATGTTTGCTTTCATTTTATCTCAATATTGTTTTGTGGGGCATTGCAAAGGCTGGAGAAGTTTTAGAGGCATTTGAGCTTCTCAAAAAATAGACAGGAGAGTGAGGGAGTTTCTCCACACTAAGACATCACTCTCCTGAGAATAAAGAAGAAAAATATTAGCCCCAAGCAGAAGCCTTTCAAAAAAAGGGCTGCTGAGGCTGTTTGTTCTACCTGTGGTGGTACTTACATGAAGATTTTTTTTGCCAGCTTTTCTTTAGAAAGAGATGGGAAGAAGGGGAGAAAACCAAATGAGTGCATCCCCATGGTTTGTTTGGATTCCTTCCCTCTCTTCACATCCCTGTCAAGGAAGTCAGTGCTCCAGTGACACCAACATACCTGGAGGTGACACCAAAGGCAGCAGAAGAAAGCACCTGTTCTAGCTGTGGGTATTTGGAATCATAGAATCATAGAACCATAGGGATATTTTGGGGAGAGAAGGGGGAGAATGTGTATCCCTTGAGTTTAATGCTGCCTAGAAACAAAGGGCATTTAAATCATGGCAATGTGGGGGTCCCTAAAGCCCCTCGGAGGTGTCACTGCTCCTGTGGTGCCTGCCAGCAGCAGGAAGAGCAGACAGCTCCAAACACTGGGCTGTGAACACTCGGATTTCACAATCCCCGCGGGTGCTGCCCCAGCAGGTTGGGCCGTGAGCTGCTCCCATGAAACATAACCCAGGTCTGCTCCTGAGCAAGCACCCTCCTCCTCCTCCTTCTCCTCCTTCTCCTCCTTCTCCTCCAGGGCTGGCATCACTGCTGCTCTGAAGAGCAGGATGGCATTCTGGGCCAACTCCCAGGCACTCAGCAATAGGACAAGGGGGCACGATGGGCTCAAGCTCTGCCAGGGGAAATTGAAGTTGGAGATCAGAAAAACTTCTTTGCAGAGAGAGTGCTCAGGCATTGGAATGGGCTGCCCAGAGAGGGAGCGGATTCCCCATCCCTGGAGGTTTTTTAAGTGAGATTGGCTGTGGCACTGAGTGCCATGATGTGGTAAAGGGTCTGGAGTTGGCCCAAGGGTTGGACTTGATGATCTCGGAGGTCTTTTCCAACCCAATCCATTCTATGATTCTATGAACTGCACAGGCTCAGGGTGCCAGTGACAGCACGGGTTGGGAAGCTGAGCTTTGCCAATGAAAAATGCATTGTTCTTTGCTCTGGAGGTGTGAGTCACCCTGGAGAAGAGCTGCAGTTATTTGTTCCAGAGGGAGACTCCATTCCACCACCCAATCTCCTCTTCCCTCCTGCTCAGCACCGACCAGGAATGAAGGAAAAGAATTCAGCCTTGTCCTTCCACTGCTTGGGGCTCCCCTGGAGGACACAGGCCAGACCCAGTGCCCCTGCAGTGCTCTGTCCTGTCTCTGGGGCTGTGCCAAAGCTCAAACTGGAACAGTGGGAATTCAGGGACAGACACCACACCGAGCAGATGCCACCCTTTGTCCTGCTGAGCCCAGCCTGGAGGTGGCACAAGGCAGAAGTATGCAGGTGGGTACAGGTGTGTACATGTGCCTGCACTCCTGTACACACACAGACACTCTACCTGCTGCCAGCACTGTGGATTCCTCTTGCAAGGAAAGGAGGGAGCAGCTCGTGTGCTGCTGCTGGGAGGGTGTGTGATCTGTGGTGACCTGCACAGGGATCTCATGGGGGAGTCAAATCCACCCCTACATATCAAATATTCCTGAGTCTGGAGGAGAATCACCTGAGGCCTGTGGGAGCTTCCCCAGGCCTGCTGCCACATTCTGAATGACAAACCCTGCCAGGTGACAGAGCACCTCTGCTTCTGTGCCAACTCTGCCCTCCCCAGCCTTCTGCTGCTCCATGTCCCATGCACTGCCCTCCCCTTCCCCTTCCCTCACCCACTGCAGGTATTCCAATGCCTCCCAGCTAATTCACTCCTTGATCCCCCAGTGCCCCCCGAGGAAGGGTGTTCCTGCAATCCCCCCTTCAGCAGGGAGAGCTGGTGCCTGCAGGAGGGAAGGCTTTGGTTCAGCAGAGCACTCAGGGCAGGAGCTCAGTGCTCAGCTGAGTCACAGCACGTGAGAATCATTACCTGGTTCACCCCAGCAAGGAAGGTTCACCTGTAAAACCAGCCTGGGGGAGACGTACCTCCTTGGTTCTGGTTAGCTCACACCCTAAAGCAGTCTGCCTGAAGTGCTGGGCACAGCTGGGGTACAATGCCCATGGAGAAGCAGTAGATCAGCCCATCTTGTTGCCCTGCAGCTGCTTTCAGCCTGCCCTGGGGAGGCAAACCATGCCCTGCAAACGGGCACTCAGCTGGATGGTTCATTGTGTACAAAGGGTAGTGCCATTCCCTGCTGTCCTGACTCCTGGGGGAGGATTCATCCCACCCCAGAGATCCAGAAGGCAGGTCTCTACCTCCGAGCTACCTGTCTAGACTCCAGACTTTATTGCCAGAAGAGGAAAGCAGGCACTTGTGGGGTACAAGTGGTTTCACCCTAAGGGAGACATCTAAGCCAAGCCAGGAGGTGAATCACAGCCCAGAACAGCTGTTTGCCTCCTGGATCACAAAGATACCACATGACTGTGTCAGACACAGACACAAGATACAGATGTCTAAAGTGAGGTGAAATGAATCCCAGCCTGGTTACACCTCAGAAGTTTCTCTTTCATGGGGTGAAGCAAGACTAAGGAATTGGAGACATATTTCCTGGGCCAGGACCTGGAAGTCACACTGAGTCACTATTTGCAGACATAGGATGAAATCACTGAATCAGAGAATATGCTGAGTGGGAAGGGATCCAGAGGGACCATCCAGTGCCACCCTGGCCTTGCCAAGCACACCCCAACAATCCCCCCTGCCCTGTCCCCTTGCCCAAAGGCTCCTGCAGCTCTGGCAGCCTCGGGGCCGTGCCCACTGCCCTGGGGAACCTGGGCAGTGCCCACCACCC
>JAJPCS010000388.1:169358-190675 GCA_021164005.1 Willisornis vidua nigrigula
AGGAGAGGTCCCTTGGTGACCCCCAGGTGCACTGGTGGGGTCACTCCTGCAGGTTCCAGCTGGTCTCCATCCACATCCACCTGCAGCCCTTCCCTGCTGGCCAAGGCAGGGGGAAAGGGCTGGGGAGGGTGGATGGTGGAGATCCCCCCTGGCATGAGAGCCTGGCACAAACACCCAGCTATGGCTTCAAAGCTGCAGGGAGCTGGCAGAGAGCTTTTCCAGGGAGTATTTGTGGAGAATGGGTGAAAAGGACAATACACCAGGATCTGTTTGTGTCTAGGAGAGTGTTAGTTGGCAAACCTTGGGTTACACTCACTTCAAAGTGTCTCCTTCCCTTTTCATAGAATCTTTGAGGCTGGCAAAGAGCTCTGAGGTCACCAAGTCCACTCTGTGTCCAATTCCCACCTTGTCCCCCAGCCCAGAGCACTCAGTGCCACAGCCAGTCCTGCCTTGGGCACTTCCAGGGCTGGGCACTCCAAACCTCCCTGGGCAGCCCCTGCCAGTGCCTGCCCACCCTTTCCAGGCAGAAATTCCTCCTGATGTCCCACCTGACTCTCCCCTGGCACAGCTTGAGGCGGTTTCCTCTGGTGCCCACACTGTTTTTGATCCAGGCCAGGTGCCCTTTGCCTCTTGCCCACCTGGGCACACCTGCGCTCACTTTCAGAAGCTGCTGACCAGGACCCCCAAGGCCTTTCCCTCCAGGCCACTTTCCCAGAGTTCCTCTTCAAGTTGACACAAGTGTTCCCTTTTATAATGTGTGGCAGAGCAGCACTTGTTTGCTGGTGGATACCCTCCCCATGAACTAATTAATACCGAGTTCCAATTTGCAAATGGTTTTGCATGTCAAATTGCTCATGTTTATGTAGGGCCCACAATATCAAAGGGCCTGCTCTTTTGAGCAGTTCTTCACACGCTTTGTTGCAGAATGAGGATCATTGTTTGGACTTGGGACTTGGAAAATTAAACACACCTTGTGCAGTGAGAACTGAAAGCAGCACAAGTGCTACCCTGGCTCAGCCAGCTGTAAATCATCACTGCAGGACTAAAATGAAGAACTGCTTTAAGAAAAAAATGTTGTCTTTCTTCCAGGCCAAAGGATGGAGCAATTTACAGCAGTTTCTTATGTGAAGGAATTTGGGTTTCGTGGGTGTTTGTTGATCATGATCACCTGAATTGCATCTGCAGGAACCTGAGGGTGCCTAAACCCACCAAGTCTTACCTAAAAGCTCTGAGAATTGTAATTCAACATGCAACAGGCTTAGAAAACTTAGGATTGTCCAGCCTGGAGAAGGGAAATCTCCAGGGTGACCTCACTGTGACCTTCCAAGACCTGAAGGAGCCACAAGAAAGATGGAGAGACACCATTTGCAAGGGATGGAGGGACAGGACAAGGGGAATGGCTTCAAACTTCCAGAGGGCAGGGCTGGATGGGATATTGGGAAGGAATTGCTGGTTGGGAGGGTGGGCAGGCCCTGGCACAGGTTGAGCAGAGCAGCTGTGGCTGCCCCATCCCTGGGAGTGTCCCAGGCCAGGCTGGACAGGGCTTGGAGCAGCCTGGGCTGGTGAGAGGTGTCCCTGCCCATGGCAGGGGTGGCACTGGGTGGGCTTTGAGGTCCTTCCAACCCAAACCAGACTGTGGTTCTACACAAAGGATGCAAACTGCAATGGTTTATATTCTAAAACCTGCCTAGTGATCCAGTCCCATTTTTGGGTATCTAATAAAAGACATTCAAAACATCTCTGTTTGCAGATATTGAGGCTCCCTGATAGTGCCTGAAGTTGAGCACCAAGTGCTGGAAGCTCTCAGGACCACTGATCTTGACCTGGGTACCAGATAAATAAAGGAAGCCCCTGAAACTGGCCATTTATGACTGGAAGACAAACCCAGCCTGAAAGCAAACCCACGATTTTTAAATGGACCTATTTAATCTGCTTCTGTTTTTCAAAGCTTTTAAGAGGAGAGTTGTATAAATAGGATGAAAATGGTGAGATGGAGCCTACTGGACTCTCTAATGAGCACTTCCCCAGGTCACTGATTGCCTCACCCAGCACATCCCAGCCCATTGTTCTCTGCCTGTGAACAACCTCCTGTTGCTGGGGTCATAATAGGCTGAATACACAGGGAAAATTGGCACTGAGTTTGCTCAGGGTGTAGTGTGTGCTCAGGGGGATAAAGGCAGCCCTGGGAGCCCTCCGGCCACGAGGGATCCTGGGGAAGAGCTGCCTTGACACAACAGCTTTGAAGGCACGAGAGGAGGGAGGGAGGGAGGGGCAGGTCTGCACTTGGGGCTCTGAGGGGAGCCCAACAGCCTGTGGAGGAATCACAGAATCCTTGAGGTTGGCACAGCCCTGCCAGCCCCTGGAGCCCACCCCGTGCCCCATGCCCACCTTGGCAAAGCCCTGCCAGCTCCTGGAGCCCATCCTGTGCCCGATGCCCACCTTGGCAAAGCCCTGCCAGCCCCTGCAGCCCACCCTGTGCCCGATGCCCACCTTGTCCCCCAGCCCAGAGCACTCAGTGCCACGGCCAGTCCTGCCTTGGGCACCTCCAGGGCTGGGCACTCCAACCCTCCCTGGGCAGCCCCTGCCAGTGCCTGCCCACCCTTTCCAGGCAGAAATTCCTGTTGCTGTGCCCCCTGCCCCTGCCCTGGCCCAGCCTGAGGCCGTGCCCTCTGCTCCTGTCCCTGTGCCCTGGGGCACAGCCCGACCCCCTGTCCCGGCTCCCCCCTCCTGGCAGGAATTGCAGAGCCAGAAGGTCCTCCCTGAGTCTCCTTTTCTCCAGGAAATCTGACTGGGGAAGAAAGCAGAGTCTGTGCCATCCCTCTTTGGCTGCCACGAGCATGGGCAGCAGTGGGAGCCTCCAGGAAATCCAGAGGGGTGGATTCCACCCCATCCAAATCTGTCTGCACCAACCCAGGCCATGGGGTTTTCACCTCACCAACAAACACTGGCATAGGGTGCTGGTCTCCTGCTTTCCTCCTCCTTTGTTTTCTAGAAGGCAAAACAGCCCATGTGTCTGTGGTCACGCTGCTCCAACCCCTCAGCATTTCAAGTTTGGAGATGCTCAATTCAGTATTTGAGGGAAGAGATCACATTCAATTACAAAATCCAAGTGGCATCTTCTGGCACCTGGGCAGCACCAGGTGAATAATAAGCTCGTTTCAGTGGGTGTTTGTTTTTAGGGTAAGGAGCCCTTATTTATTTTTTGTTTGTTTTATTTACCATGGAAGGTAATTTGAGCTCTGGTATCAAAACATGTCATGTTCTGCCAAGAGGGGATTAAAGAGGAGAATGGTATGGAAAGAAACTGGGTTTGTCAGTAAAGAACTGGGAGAGATTTCATTTGCTGGGGTTTTGCAATCAGTGCTTTTAATCTTCCTCACAATTGGGACAATCAAAGGCCGAGAATATGCTTTGAGGGCCAGTGGGGAATAACCAAAAACCTGAGGAGTAGCTGCCTCAAATGCTGAAATGTTGTCAAACGTTGCCAGCCAAAGTTCAGGACCATGGAATCATGGAATGGCTTGGGTTGGAAGGGATCTTAAAGTTCGCCGAGTTCCAACTCCCTGCCTTGGGCAGGGACACCTCCCACCAGCCCAGGGTGCTCCAAGCCCTGTCCAACCTGGCCTGGGACACTTCCAGGGATGGGGCAGCCACAGCTTCTCCATTGTGGAAGCACCTGCCTGTGGATATTTATTGGCTTTAGGTGCCTCCTGCCAGGGCTGGCAGCACCATGGCAGGACTAGAATTCCTGCACTGGGTCAGGGAGCAGCTCCACTTTCACAACCACCTAACAGAGAAGGGACTTTGGCACATGGAGTGGGAGATGATCAAACCAAACAGCTGGAGAGGATCTCTGTGCAAGTTAAAAACCGACTGGGGGATACTTGTCCCTGCCTGCCAGCTCTGCTCCTCTCAGCAGGATCCATCAGCTCATGTGCTAAATGGACTGATTAATGAAAAATAAAACTGTGCCTGGGCAAGAGCTGCCAAATTTTAGAGCTGCCCAAACATTCAGTGAGACAGCTAAAGGGAATTCCAAAGGCACCTCCACAGCTGTCACCAATTTTTCCATGGCTTAGGTGCTTGAGCACTACCAAAAATCTTCCTAAGACACCTTTGTGCTGTGCTAAGTTTTCCTAAATGCTCTGGGAAAAATCCAACTCTCAATAGCTTCCCAAAAGAATCACAGAATGACCTTGGCAGAACTTAGAACACCAAAGAAATCCCTCAACTTCTCGATTTTTGCTTGAAAACCAAGATATCACTTTCCTCATTTAAAGTGACCCTTGAGGATGCTCCACGTGGTGGAAAAAATGGGGGAGAGCAGAAGAAAAATTTGTGCCAGTGAAGATGTTGCTTGGGGACTGAGAACATATTTGTTGCCTTATCTATTTCTTTTTCAGTCTCAGGAAGTGCCAGGGAATTGGAATATGAAGATTGGTATCTTAAATATATCGACACTTGGAAATCTTGTGGATTAACCACCATTACACAACTCTTTCCATTCATGCCTTAAGTTGATGAAAAAGCTAAACAATTTCAAGCCCTTTTTTTTTTTCCTGAGTGTGAGGAGCCAGGGGAGGGCTCTTGAGCAAGGCTGGAGCCCTGGAGCTGGGAATGCTTCCTGGAGCTGGGAATGTTCCCTGCAGTGTGGGCAGGTGTTGAGGAATTGGCTTCCTCACCTTGCTCTGCCCTGGGTGGGAACACCCAAAGGACACAAATCTGTGGCTGAAGGGAATGAAACCTCGAGGTGCATGGAGGGAACAGCAGGAGAGATCCTGGTGCTGGAGAGGTTGGAGCCTGCACCAGAGGTGGGATTGATCCAGGGAACTGCTGAAGAGCTGGTGCTCCACGTGGGGGTAAGAAGTGCATTGGGAGTTTGCAGGCAAAGCTTGAACTTTTCACTGAGATGCAACAGGGCAAAAGGTTGAGAATCATAACGTGGGTTGGGTTGGAAGGGACCTGAAAGATCATCTGTTTTCAGGCCTGCCATGGGCAGGGACACCTCCCACCAGCCCAGGCTGCTCCAAGCCCTGTCCAACCTGGCCTGGGACACTCCCAGGGATGGGGCAGCCACAGCTGCTCTGCCCACCCTGTGCCAGGGCCTGCCCACCCTCCCAGCCAGCAATTCCTTCCCAATATCCCATCTAGCCCTGCCCTCTGGCACTTTGAAGCCATTCCCCCTTGTGGTGTCCCTCCAGACCCCTGTGCAGTTCTCTCCAGCTCTCTTGGAGCCCCTTTAGGCACTGGAAGGGGCTCTGAGGTCTCCCTGGATCCTTCTCTAGGCTGACCAGTCCCATCTTCCTCAGCCTGTCTCCAGAGCAAAGGTGCTCCAGCCCCCAGATCAACTTAACAGCTCTCCTCTGGACTCTAAAGAGAACATTCCAAACATTCTCCTGCCTGACCTGGAGAATTAAATGTCCCTTGATGAAGCCAGTGGTGCAGAGAATTGATTGAATGGAAGAAAACATGAGCCCAGAGAGCATCTCGTGGGCCCTGCAGCCCAGCCACACCTTGTGTTATGCATTTACAGAGCAAGATCCATCTTGAATTACCTCCTTCTACCTCTGAGAGGCCCCTGGAAAACCACCAGGGCTGCTCTGATGCTGAGGAACCATCTACTTTCCAGCCTGAATTCATTGATGGTCAGTTTACAGGATAACAACTTGTTGAGCCAACACTGTTCTTCAGCACAAATGGTTCTGCTCCCTCCCTGGTGCTGAGACCCTGCTGGGCTTATTGACTGTAATTATCCTTCCTCTCTGCCTCTGTTTTGGCCAACTGACTGAATAAGGCTCTGCCAACCCCTGCTTTAAATGAAGGTCTTGATTCCTCTGGCTACAGTATCCCACCTATGGCATCTCAAATTGGCAAAACTGGTGGACTTGCTGCAGTTCCTCCCAGGGAAGAGAGATTTCTGAGGCCAGACAGAAGGAATTCCCAAGGAATCACTTGTCTGATGCCAGACAGAAGGAATTCCCAAGGCTGCTCCTGTCCCTGAGTGGCTCCTGGGTATCACCAGCCCAGCCAGCCCTGCAGATAAAAGCAAGGTCCTGGCAGAGATAATGTGTCACTGTAAGAGAATGTTCTCCCTGTCGAAATGAGTCTTTGGAGAGAACCCAAATGGCACTACAGACTTTACAAATCAAATGGAAGACAGGGTGGAAGGAGCCTGATTCCACTCGGGATCAAATGACTGAGTGAAAGATGATGTGGAGGGTCAGAGCCAAGAGAGAATGGACAATATATGTCAGCTTTAATAACTATATAATGACTGGAAGTTATTTAGTTCTATTATGCACATCTTTATCTCACAGGATCACACAATCACAGGATGGTTGGAGTTGGAAGGGACCTGAAAGATCATCCAGTTCCACTGGAAGGGACACCTCCCACCAGCCCAGGTTGCTCCAAGCCCCATCCAATCTGGCCTTGGACACCTCCAGGGATGGGGAGTCCACAACCTCTTGGACACCTCTAGGGATGTGGAGTCCACAACCTCTTGAACACCTCCAGGGATGTGAGTCCACAACCTCTTGGACATCTCCAGGGATGTGAGTCCACAACCTCCCTAGTGGAAAGCATCCAGGGTTGGATGATCTTTAAGGTCCCTTCTAGCCCAAACCACCCGATGCTTCTGAGATTCTCTGGAACAGGTTTATATACTATATATACATGTTTATCAGCAGGGGATGTGGGAAGGGAGGGATTTTTTTCTCAGGGTGAGCTCCTCTCAGACTGAATGCCAGAGGAATTGTTTTGTGAATGGTGATCTCGTGTGCTCATCTCTGCTGATGCAAACTGGATCATGACATGAGAAATAGACCCCAGGATGAGTCTGCAGCTCCTGACACTGCTCCTTATAAAGGAAAGCTGTGGAGGTTGCTCATGGTGTTATATAAAGTTATTATCTGCTGAGCAATAGCTGAGAATTGAAGAAACATCCTGCACTCTCAGGAAAAAGATATTTCTCTCTATAAAAATTCCTTTTTGATAGAGCCAATTGGATCCTTTCCAGCTGAACAGATTTGGTTTGCAAAATATTTTGGGAAAGCATCACAATTTCCACAAGCTTCCTGTGACCTCCTGCTGGCTGTGGCACTTGAGCTCTGTCCCCACCCCTCCAGGGTGGCATCACCTCCTTCCTTTGCCCTCACACAGGAGCTGTTTGGTGGCTCCTGGTATTGAAGGGAGGGGAAAGGAGAAAGAGCATTTCCCCCTCTGACTCAGAGCAGGCTCCTGGAACTCATTCCCACATGGACTGCCCAATCCAGGAGATGGAGAGCAATTAAAGGGGATCTGCCCTGACCAGTATGGGTGTGACCCTGCTCGTGGTGGGAACTGAGCTGGGCACCTCTGGGGGTGCAGAGAAGGGCTCTCACATATCCAGAAGTGTTGGATGTGGGAGTTTGGCAGCCCTGGCCATGCTGATGGGAAATGGCACATGGGCTGCCAAGCACTGGTGCTGCCCAGAGGGAAGGTGCCCAGCTCAGGGACAGCAGGGCTGGCAGGGAAGGTGCCCACCCAGCTCAGAGACAGCAGGGCTGGCAGGGAAGGTGCCCAGCTCAGCAGCAGGGTTGTCATGGAAGGTGCCCAGCTCAGGGGCAGCAGGGCTGGCAGGGAAGGTGCCCAGCTCAGGGGCAGTGGGAGCAGGGCTGTCAGGGAAGGTGCCCACCCAGCTCAGGGACAGCAGGGCTGGCAGGGAAGGTGCCCAGCTCAGCAGCAGGGTTGTCATGGAAGGTGCCCAGCTCAGGGGCAGCAGGGCTGGCAGGGAAGGTGGCCAGCTCAAGGGGAGCGGGATTAGAGCTGGCAGGGAAGGTGCCCAGCTCAGGGGCAGTGGGATTAGGGCTGGCAGGGAAGGTACCCAGCTCAGGCAGCACTGGCTCAACATGCTGGGGAGCCTGTTTTGGGGTGGAGAGGGCAGGTGGTTAATAAGAGTGGAAAAGGGAAGATCAAAGAATATGTTGAGCTGGGAGGGACTCCCAGGGACCACCCACTGCCACCCTGGCCCTGCCCAGCACACCCCAACAGTCCCCCCTGGCCCTGTCCCATTTCCCAAAGGCTCCTGCAGCTCTGGCAGCCTCGGGGCCGTGCCCACTGCCCTGGGGAGCCTGGGCAGTGCCCACCACCCTCTGGGGATAAAACCCTTTTCCTCATAGCCAACCTGTCCCTGCACTGGCACAACTCCAGGCCATTCCCTGGGTCCTGTCCCTGGTGCCCACAGAGCAGAGCTCAGTGCCTGCCTCTCCTCTGCCAAGGAGGCTGGAACTGCAGTGAGGTCTCCCCTCCTGCAGCTGAACAGTCCTCTCTCCACAGGCACTCCAAGTGGGAATGAGGAGACAGAGCTGTGGCCAAAGGGAACATAAATATCTCAGCATTTAACGTGTTGCACAAGAGGAAGAGCTGGCAAAGCCCTGCTCGTGAGGGACTGTGGATGTGTCTTGGCAGGGAGCTATGAGCACGTTAATCCACACTCTCCAAAATGCCCCAAAAGTCCACACACTGTCAAAACTACAGCAGGAAAACACGGGGGTGGAACCACAACCCCGTCCAAGCCCCTTTCAACCACTGCAGACACTTCTGCCTCTATTAACCCACAACCTGTCAGGCTGATTGAAAAGTGGAAATATCAAAAATCAGAGCAGGATATGGCCAGAGAAGGAGCAAAGCCGTTTTTACTCCCTGGGTTTAAGTGTTGCCCTTGACTCCCCCTCCTGGGAACCCTGATAAACTTGGGCTGGTGTTGGTGGAACAAGATTACGATAGCAAGGACCTTGAAACGTCTCTTAAACAAAGCCTGTTGCACCTGGAGGAAGACAAAAGGCTGGCTTGTAACAAAATAATAATCCCTCAGTCCTTGTGGTTGGGGCTAATTCAAAGACCTGAGCTTGAAATGATCTCTCCTGCTTTGCTATCAGGGCTAAAGCTGCCACTTCACTTCAAGAGCTGTCAGCAATTTTATTACAGCCTCTTGTTTCCAGGGAGTTTAGATTTGGTCATAAAAGTGTGGTCCCAGCTGAAACTTAACATATAAGGTTACAAGATTTCAGGAAAAAAGCAAATTCAGGTATTTTAAGGCTGTAAAAGCACAAAAAGGAACCAGAAGTGTGGAGCTTAAAGTGATTGCAGTGATTTTGCTTTCCCCAGACAGAGAAAGAGCTTGATTTTATTTATTTTTTAAATCTATAGGTAATTAATATATCACCAGGTGAAAGCATCCAAACAGTTGAAAAATAGTTGAAAACATTCAAGGCCAGGTTGGACAGGGCTTGGAGCAACCTGGGCTGGTGAGAGGTGTCCCTGCCCATGGCAGGGGTGGCACTGGGTGGGCTTTGGGGTCCCTCCCAAGCCAAACCATTCTGTGATTCCATGAACACTGTTTGGGCTAATTTGAAAACAAAAAAAAAAAAAGTTATTTTATTAAGTCAACTTCAGTGCCTCTAAAAGAATATTCTTGGCCTTGGTGACATTTCAAAAGTTTCTGTTGGCCCTGAAAAAAAATGATGCTGTAAAGGAACCTTCTATCCATATTTATGTAAAACTCCTGAGTTACAGGAGTTACTCTGGTTATCATGAACCACTGTAAAATTAGTAATTTGGTTTTAGTGTCTGGTTTGTGATTTTGGTTTTAGTATCTGGTTCAGGCTGGCGTTGAAAAGCTCAACCAGAATAAATAGAGAGATATATTTATTGGATATATTTATTAGATATATTTATTATAGATAAGACTGAAGGGGTCTAACCAGCCCCTCAGCACAGCCCTCGTGGTTCCTTTGCCCCTCTGCACAAAGGAAGGGGTGAGTTGAGGTCGGTGCTTTAACTGAATCTCCTCGTTCTCTGCATGGAGGTCAAACCCTTTGACATCAGACACTTGGTTCTGGCACAAAGTCATCTTTCAACTCAAGCCATGTGTGATGTGGTGGGAGCTTTTCCTCCCCTTCTGTTCCCCTTTGCTCTGGGAATTGGCCATGGTTAAATCTTTAAAGAGAACAGGTGGACTTTCACCCTCCCTGTGATATGAAAGAAGCAGAAAACTCGATTAAGGCAATTTATGCTCTCTTGACTTGCTGGGACTTGTATTCCTGACACGAGAGGTTTTATGCTCAGATTCAAGACTTGGTAAAATAGGAAGTTAAAATTAACCTCAAGCCTTTTATAGATGAAAACCTCAACAAATAAACAGTGGTTTAGTGGCATGGCAACCTGCCCCTTTAAATCCAAGAACTACCCTGAGATGTCTATTTTGAGTTAGTTTTGTTTTTTTAAAAAAAGATAATTGCACTTGGATGAACAGAGGAGTAACTTGTGGTTCCTGCTGGTGTGAGTTGAAGGGAAGTTTAAGGCTGCTGCTTGGAATTCTGCAGTGTATGGTGGTTTTATGCCTTATTTTACGCCTGTATAAAAAGCACTTTGTGCTCTCTTCAGTGAGAAAGTTCCATTAGAAACTTTCCAGTTGTTTCTAGAAGTGATTCAGGATGCAAAGATGGGCAGACAGTTACAGCAATGCCATGTTCAGAAGTTCCTGTGGAATCCCAGAATCCCAGAGTGGTTTGGGTTGGAAGGAACCTTAAAAATCATCATGTTTCAACCTCTTGTCAAAGACAGGGACACCTCCCACCAGCCCAGGGTGCTCCAAGCCCTGTCCAACCTGACCTTGGACACTTCCAGGGATGGGGCAGCCACAGCTTCTCTGCCCAACCTGTGCCAGGGCCTGCCCACCCTCCCAGAAAAGGATTTCTTCCCAATATCCAATCTAAACCTACTCTCAGTTTGAAGCCATTCCCCTTGTCCTGTCACTCCAGGCCGTTGGAAATTGTCTCTCTCCATCTTTCTTGTTGGCCGCTTCAGGTCCTGGAAGGCCACAATTAGACCACCCTTCCCTTTTCCAGGCTGAACAACCCCCATTCTCTCCTCCCTCTGGATCTGATGGCTGTGCTTATTTTGTAGCCCTCTGCTCTGAAATTTAATAAGCAATTAAACAAAAATAATAAAAAATTAAATATCCCAACTCCCTAGAGGCCACACAGGAGATGAACACTAAAACCCAACCATACTTTGAGCACTGAGGAAAGAACGATGGTCCTGGAGCTCCTTCCCACCCTATCCATTGTCCCCCTCTGTGAGTGCATGACCCTGAAATGACCTGGATGTTCAAAGGTGATGCAGCAGAGATTGTCCCAAATGAGGGAGCTCCAGTTTGGGGGTTATTTCACTGACAGCCACCACAAGCCTGAAGGTGCTTGATGGGCAACACACATTTTGGAGGCAGAGGGCAAGGGGAACCAGGACAACCTTGGAGCTTCCATCCCATCCTGAGCTACCACCACAGGTAAAACAAATCAAATATGGTTTGCAAAGAGCAAAGCAGAGCAAAACACTGCAGCTATTTCTGGCTATTTCTGGACCAGTGCTGGGCAAGACAGTGACTCTTCCAGGGAGCAGGGAAGAGGGACACTCAACATTAAACCTGATCCTCTGCTAAGCAGATGGAGCTCCCAAGAAGCTCAGGAATGTGAGTCTGCCACCGATACCTCCACCCACGTCTGCTGAGCAGCCACAATAACATGTGTGTTTTCTTTTACAGGAACACAGGAGAGACCCAATGTGGTTCACTCAGCAGATCAGGGGAGTGAATGATGAGATCAGGAGGGGCTGGGTTGGATCCTTCACCTGAGCTGACCATGGCTCCAGGCACAGAGGGAGCTGGGGGGTCCTTCCAGTTTTGTCTTTTTGCTTTGTACAGAGTGTGACAATGTGCTGATTTTTAGTAGTAAAATTCAGTAGGTTTTAGGAGTTTTGGATTAGATATTAGGAAAGAATCCTTTCCTGGGAGGGTGGGCAGGCCCTGGCACAGGTGCCCAGAGCAGCTGTGGCTGCCCCATCCCTGGGAGTGTCCCAGGCCAGGTTGGACAGGGCTTGGAGCACCCTGGGCTGGTAGGAGGTGTCCCTGCCCATGGCAGGGGTGGCACTGGGTGGGCTTTAAGGTCCCTTCTAACCCAAACCATTCTATAATTCTATGATGATTTACTTGCTTCTCAAAACTACCTGAAAACCAGCAGACTTGCAATAGGTTTTACTAAACCAAAGACTTTCCAAGCCTTAGGAATAAAAGAACGTAACAAGTGTTGCCTTAGGTTAGTGATAACCTTTTCTGCTTGCAAGAAACTGCACCCTGGTCTTAGAAATAAATGCCAAAATAAGAACTTATTTCGATTCACACTATTTCTTTCCAAAACGTCAGCAGACAAGCTCCACTGAGACCATTTCACTCTGGCAGGAAGGAGAGAGGAAAACTCCATTGGGAGCAGCACCTGTTAAACAAACACTGTCCACACACTCTTCTTTTGGGTGCATCTCCCCATCAATCTGCATTTTGATGGTTCCAGAGCTGCTGCTGAGTGACCTGACTCACTGCCCTGGAGCCTCAGCTGATCCCAGGGCCACACTCAGCTGTCCCTGCATTGAGCAGGGCCACAGTCAGCTCTGGGAATGGCAGATGAGATTCCAAGCTGGATGATTTCCTTTCTCTGACATCACCGAGGAAATCAGACTCCTGAGTCACCGCTTTGCACATTCTCATTCAAATAAACCCCCCTGGAAAACCACCAGCCCCAGAGATACATCCAAAGCAGCCTGTCCTAAGAATGTCTCACTCTACCAGGTTGTTTCTGGGGAATGCGGCACTTTGCAAAGCTCCCTTTGGTGCTGCCTTCCTGGGAAAGGTCAAAGCAAGGCGTTGACAGGATTTTTCTCTCACCCAAGCACAGGAATTGACAAATATCCATTGGGAAATACACCTACACACGGAAAAAGGCCTGGCATAATGTTTCTTTGGAAGAAAACAATGGCTTTGAAGGTGTCACTGTTGTGGCACCGGTGAGGGTAACAAACACCATGAGTTGTGCTGGGCTGGGAGGAAAGACAGGATGGACCCCTCAAAATCTGTCAGGCTTTGAAAAATACAAACATGGGTTGGGTTCCTTTCACTCCTGAAAGGCTCTCACTTGTTAAAAGTACCAAGGGAGGGCCCAGAAGAGGTGGAGGGACAGCAGTTCAGCCCCCACAAGCCTCCTGGTGGGCAGGCTGGTGGTGCTGGGGTGCAGGCGGGCGAGCAGGGCACGATTTCGGGTACTTACCCTGGATCTGACTCTGAGGCTGAGGGTTAAAGGCAGTGGTGTGGTTCAAGGAGGCTCGTGGGTTGGGTGTGGGGGCTGGGTGGTGTGGGCTGACCCTCATGGCCGTGCGACGCAACTGCTCCAGCTCGCTCAGGCGCTCGGAAAAGGACAAACTGCCGGGCTTTGTCTGCTCATCTATTTTCTGACGATGTCCTAGTGTGGGGAGGGGGGGGGAGAAAGATCAGAAAAGCTCACTGGTACACCAGGTCTGTTGATTTATTTTATTTTTCATCTTTTCCCCCTTATTTTTGAACCCCTGATCTATTGGTAAAGTCCTTAAGCTGTGGCTGTCTGAAATTAAACTGAAATCACTTCTCTGCAGGAATGGGAGACACAAGCAAGTCATGCATGGCCAACTGTATTGTGGGGCAGTGTCCCAGTTCAGCAGGTGGGACCAGTTTATCCCTGTGTGGGGGTTATCAAAGATGTGGATTCTACCCCCTCTGTTAATTTCCCAAGAACAATGGCCCATTGGCAGCAGCTGCCCAGGGCACAGCTGAGCCCTCAGGCTGGGAGCTGGCTGGGAAAGAAGCCTGGCAGAGGAGCTGGGAGAACTGCCCTGCAGGGAGTCCTTGGCACCTCCACACCCACCTGAGGGCTCAGCTCTGCTCAGGGGCCAGCAACGAGTCCAAAATCCCCCCTGACTGCCAGAGTCAGATCCCCCAGTGTGGAACTCCCTGCCCTGGGGGAGGCACTGGGGGCTCCCACCCAAACCTGAGGGGAGAGAATCTTGGGCTTTGAGGATTTCTGGTACCACTCACTGGATCCAGAGGAGGAGCAGACCCTGGACAGGAGGAGCCCACCACTCTGCCCAGACTGTGCCATCATCTGCACCAACAGGTTTGTCCCTTCCTTTTCCTTTGGACTCGGGGGAACCACGTGGGGCTCAGCACAGGGGCCACCAAACCCCACTGTGTTTGTGCCCCAGGGGGTGGGTTACACTGCTGGGGTTGGGGGTTAAACCCAATTTCTCTTTGTGCCATTGCATTGATTGTAATATTGGTATTAAATTGTAACTCTGATTTATGATCTCTTCTGTGGTGTGTTAATTTCTCCTGCCAGTTTCCCTTTAAACCAGCACAGGCAGCCTGGGACATGGCCTGGGCTGAAGAACCACATCCACTGAAAATTCCAGTGTCTTCCTACATCTCTCACAAGGAGAGGAGTAGTTTCTAAAAGGAGGAAATGTCAAGTGACCCCTGGGCTAAACCTGCACTGGAGTAACTCCTCAAAAATTCAATCCCAGATTGTCATCAGGCACCATAATTAGACAATTGCTGTGAGGCTATAAAATAACAAACCCAAGCAAATCCTATTTTTGGATTATTTTGCAGTGGCTTTACGGACAGGAATAGGAAATAAAAAACAGAAGCTGGAAGAATTGAAACTGGAGTCATGAATCTTCTCTTGGTGGCATCAGAAGCTTCAGAAACATGAGGTCCCACCAGACATCCAGCTCTAAGAAATGCTGAATTTACAACATCAGCCAGTGCAGAGGGGTCTTGGTCTTGGCCACATGGGCATCAGAGGGTCCAGTGCTCCCTGGAGCAGCCCTTAGAGCACAGTCCCCATGGAGCTCTGGGGCTGGGGACGGTGCTGGAGAGCCCAAGCACACCAAGATCCAGCTGCGAGGACTGAGGTGACACATTTCCACCTGGCCCCTGTGGCTGCTCTCTGTTCTGGGACCCTCTGTGTGTCAGCCAGTCACCAGGACAGCACAGGGAGGAGGAGTACAAGAGGGATGTCTCATCTGCTGGAGAACTTGCTATGCAGCAAAAGCGTAAATTTTAACTCCTTTTCCCACTCTCTTAAGAGCCAATCTATGGTCACAACTGTGCAAATCATTCTTGTGTCCATTCCTTTCCTGCCTTATGAGATACCCTTCATAAGTGGGCACCTTCTCCTGTGTGTCCATGGCACCACACCTCGGGGTAGAAATGGAAACCTCCCCTGGCAGGCCCGTGTTTGGTGAGGTGTTGGCAAAGGATGGGCAGCCCTACTCCCATACAGGCTTTTTCCTTCTGATGGATCACAGAAAAGAGCCCTTGAGCAGAAAGCCCCAGAGCAGAAGGGTTCTGGCACACAAACTGAGCTTTCAAAGGTGCTCTCTCCAAATGCAGAGCAGGATTAAAGAATCACAGAATAGTTTGGGAGCTTAAAGCCCACCCAGTGCCACCCCTGCCATGGGCAGGGACACCTCCCACCAGCCCAGGCTGCTCCAAGCCCTGTCCAACCTGGCCTTGGACACTCCCAGGGATGGGGCAGCCACAGCTGCTCTGCCCAACCTGTGCCAGGGCCTGCCCACCCTCCCAGACAGCAATCCCTTCCCAATATCCCATCTAGCCCTGCCCTCTGGCACTTTGAAGCCAACCCCCTTGTCCTGTCCCTCCAGCCCTTGCAAATGGTCTCTCTCCATCTTTCCTGTGGCTCCTTCAGCTCCTGGAAGGCCACACTGAGGTCCCCCCAAAGCTTCTCCAGGCTGGCCAATGACAGCTGTGCCAGCCTTTCCAAAGGTACTGACTGCAGTGAGTCTGTGAGGACATTCCCTGACCCCATCTGTGTTCAGTCACAGCATCCCCAGCTCGAAAATGCCATTTTCATGCCTTCTATTGGGGACCTTCTTGCAGAGCAGTGGATGTCACTGTCCCTCCCTTTCCCCCAAACCCATCCCACCTCTGCATATTGGATTTGTCTCAGGACTTCAGCCACCTCAGGAATAGTCATGGCTTATCCCTTCCCCTTCTTCCCCTTGGACACTGCTCCCCTGTCAGGACTGCAGGTCAAATCTCCAGCCTGGAGGTCAAACATCTGTTTTTTCTGCTTGTTCCCTTGAAGAAACAACCAACTTGTTACAGGACAAGGGGGAATGGCTTTACACTGAAAGAGGGCAAGTTAAGATTAGGTGTTAGGAAGGAATTGCTGGCTGGGAGGGTGGGCAGGCCCTGGCACAGGTTGGGCAGAGCAGCTGTGGCTGCCCCATCCCTGGGAGTGTCCCAGGCCAGGTTGGACAGGGCTTGGAGCAACCTGGGCTGGTGGGAGGTGTCCCTGCCATGGCAGGGGTGGCACTGGATGGGCTTTAAAGCCCCTTCCAACTCAAACCATTCCATGATTCTGTGAGAAGGTGACACCATCCTTGGTTTCTGTGGAACACCATGATTTGATGCCTGTCAGCTCCTGATTTTCCTTTCCCTGTTGGAAGAGTTGCCTTCTGGAGCTTCCTTTGCATTTCCAACCTCCCTGCAAGGAGGTGTCTGGTGCAGTTCCCCTCTCAAATCACAACTACAGCAATGAAAGACTGGCACAAAACTCATAAAAATATCCCACCATGCCCTATTCCACCATCCCCATAGCACTGAATCCATAAACATCCCGAAAAATCCAACGGTGAGCACCAGTGAACAAGCAGCAAAAGCTCCCTGAGGAGCCCCTTCCTCCACAGAGCACTCTGTCAAAGCCACCCCAACAGCTCCATCAAGACACAGGCCCATTTTATGCACTAAAAGGAAAATGTGCAGTTAAAAAAGCAGTTCCCAGTAGCTGCATTTCTAAAATTAAATTTTATAACTCGTCTTATGGTTCCAAATCGCAGTGGCTCGGCATTTCCTCCGGTTGCCAGGCCCTTTGGCACAGCTTGAACTGTCTCAGATTCCACACTGGGCTGTAAATTATCCCAAGGGGAGGGGGAGGAATTAAAATGTAAAAAGACATATTATATAGTAGTGGTTTCACCATTAAAGAGACCCATTAGGGCTTCAAAAAAAAAAAAAAAAAAAAGAAAAAAAAGAGAAAAAGGAAAGAGGGAGGGGAGAAGCAAAGACAGATGAAAAGGACTTTTATCTGCCATTCTGGTTGGTCAAGAGCAAAGGCTCCATTTGTCAGCAGTGCCAAGCTGGAAGCTGCCTCAAGCCTCGGGCTCCTGACCCTGGGCTGGAACACCAACATGCAGAGTCATACAAGATGTGTAAAATACCTCATACATTTGGATTATATTAAGCTTGGGCAGCCTCAACCCAGGGCTTGCAGAGCCAAGAGCCAGGGCCTTCCAAATCCAGCTCCTTGATGTCATTTATTCCTAATTTCAAATGCTCCTCAGACATCCACTGCTGTTAAGTGAGGGCATGAAGGCCAAGTTTGACCCCCTGCTACCTTTCCTTCCCTTCCTACATCCCAGCAGTGCCAGCCCCTGTGCCAACAGCCTGACATGGAGGTGAACAGCTCCTCTGGAGCCTGCTGATCTGACAGCTGAAGGTACAGAATCCCAGAATAAGTTAGTTTGGCAAAGCCCTGCCAGCCCCTGGAGCCCACCCTGTGCCCGATGCCCACCTTGTCCTCCAGCCCAGAGCACTGAGTGCCACGGCCAGTCCTGCCTTGGGCACCCCCAGGGCTGGGCACTCCAAACCTCCCTGGGAAGCCCATTTTAATGTTTAACAACCCTTTCCAGGAAGAAATTCCCTCTGATGTTCAAGATTATTCCTGATGTCCCACATTCCTTCTCATGTCCAAAACACCTCTGTACTCCACGTGAAATTCCTGCCCCCTCCCTGCCAACCTGTGCCAGAGGATCCATCTGAATTTTGGGCACTGAAGGGGGTGTTCCAGCCTCCAGCCTCCTGCATGGAGGTGCCTCCATGGCCTGGGGGTACCAGCGGTGCATCAGCACAGCCAAGATCTGTCTCATCCCTTGTGCTTGTGGAAATTGCCCTCATGTCAATGCACTCAGGGAAGAAAGACCAGTGCAAACAGGTTCCTTCCCAGAGGAACTCAGCTGGTTTTTGGGCAGTTTTGGGTGGGAAATACTTGGAATCAGTGCCAGGCAATTGCCACCTCAAGATGTAGCTCTATAAGTGGCTCTTCCCACCCCACCACCCTCAATCAGAAAAGCTGTTTGACCCTTTCTCTCCTTCCTACAGCTGCAGGTGGCCCCACACAACCTGTCTGGCGTGAAGGTCTTCAGAAGAGAAGTGAAGGCCTGTGTCAGAAAAATATCCCAAACAGAAATGGTTTTCCCAAGCCACTCTAAACACACAGGCAGAGCTTTGTGAGGGTGACTTGTATTTGAGTGTTTATGAGCTCTCCTTTGAAGTTCCCCTCTTAAAGACAGACATGTTGTCCTCAGCTCACCCCTGCAAAGCCCAGCACTGTCATTATTCCCCTTTCAGAGGTGGAAAACCAAATGACAGAGGAATGAGGTGACTTGCCCACAGCCTGGCAGTGACCCTGTAGCCAATGCTTGTCTCCCAACCCAACTTGGTGACCACAAGCCCAGGCTTCCCTTTTCCAGGAGAGCAGGATGAGAAAGAGCAGCAGGAATGTGCATGGGAACTGGTTTGGCTCTACTGAGCCAGCAGTTTGGCCATGAGGATCTGCCACAAAGCAGACAGGGTTTTATGGAAGTCAGTCAAACTTCCAGGTGTTGGAGGAAGATCTTGGCCTTGAGTTTCCCCGAGGCAGCACCTCTGCCCTCTCACACTCACCGTGTCCCCACGGGGGTTTGGACAAGGAGCAGTTTGCAGGGACTAAGGGAGAAAAGAAAAGGCAACATTCTTCTCCCCCTTGGCTTGCAGGGTCAGTGTTTGAGATGCTGGAATAAACAGGACATCCAACCAGCTTGGCCAAACCACAGGGTTGGGGGGCTTTGGGGCTTTTTTTTCCCTACCTTATCCCTTTCCAGTGCAGCCTCAGTGAGGTGAGGCAGATCTTTTTACATGCAATATTGCCCAAGGAGGGCAGAGAAAACATCAGCTTTTCCAAGACTTTTACAGCAGTGCAACATGAAAGTGCTTTCCCTCTTTAATGGGAGGGAAATGCAGCTTTATGGACTTTAGGAGACTGTGGAGTGCTGGGCTTGGCCCTCAGCCAGCTGGTTGGGGCTCTGCAAGTGGAAATGACAGGGACAAAGTGCCTTGGCAGCCCCTGGGTATGTGCCTGTCGGGAATTCCTTGGGAATGGTGGCTTGGTCTGGGATTCACACCGTGGTTGGCCCCACAAGGATGACAGCAGTGCTCCAGGCTGCCTCCAGGGGTGGAAAAAGAAACAGGTCTCCCATTACCTTCCTTTTAACCTCGTTTTTAAAAGTGCCATTAGATGCCTTTCAGGTTCAGGGGGGGAGAAGTGGGTGAAACAGAGGGTAAGGAAAGGCATCATTAACTCTCATCCTGCCACTTGATTCTCACAGAAATCCAGGACCATTTTACAGGCAAACACTGCTGGGATGGATCCACAGACATTCCTGCCCATGGAAGGGGGTTGGAACTAAACAATCTTTAAGGTCCCTTCCAGCCCAAACCACTCTGTGATTCTCTGATTTTTTTTCTCTTTTAATCGTCACAGGGTGAATCAAATCATCTTTTTCTTCTGCACTCACAAATCTGACTGCTCTGACCTGAGGGCACGGCTGGAGCTGTGCCAGGGCAGGGGCAGGTGGGATCTCAGCCAAAGGCTCTTCCCCCAGAGGTGGTGGGCACTGCCCAGGCTCCCCAGGGCAGTGGGCACGGCCCCGAGGCTGCCAGAGCTGCAGGAGCCTTTGGGCAAGGGGCCAGGGGGGACTGTTGGGTGTGCTGGGCAGGGCCAGGGTGGCAGTGGCTGGTCCCTGGGGGTCCCTCCCAGCTCAGGATGTTCCATGATTCTATTTGGAGTTGATGCATCAGAGCTTTGACCACCCACAAAAGGTTGGTCTTTGTGGACTTGGTGCCTGACAGAGACACACACAGGGGCTCAAGGCTGCTGAGCATCCTGGCCAGAGGCTCCTGAGCAGAAGCACCACAGGTTTTCCTGTGCATTATCCACATTAATCTTGTCCCAAATCATCAGGTTGTACTTGCAGCAAAATAATAAAGGGAATGATCCTTGTCCTGGTTTCAGCTGCTTGGGGACAGGAATTGGTGAACTCATACTGAGCAATTGTTTCTCTTGGGGTTTATTTCTCTCTTTTTGTTACCTCCATTCTCTTTCTTTTTTTTTTCTTTTTTAAATTTTTTTTCCATTATTTCAATTATTACACTGCTCTTCTCTCAGGCCCTGGGTTTTTCTTCTCCAGTTTTCCTCCCCATCCCACCAGGGCTGAACGAGCTGCTGTGTGGTTTAATTAATCCACACCAGGGGAGTTTAATTAAGCAGAGCCCTTTCTCTGGGAATACCTCCCTGCTCCCTCCTCTGCCTCCCCTTTTCCTGTGTGGAAATGGAAACTTTTCCCACCCAAAAAGTGTATTATACACAGGAAAATGCAGCCTCTGGCCAGACTTTGCCAAAGTAGGGGCTGAGTGATGAGATCTGATGGTTTAATTGATGGAAAACTGTTTCAGAAGCTGTTGGACCTCTCTCCAAACATCTCCTTTTTTCAGGGCTGTTTGAGTTCAGGCCTTTGGTTTGGCTCCAGCTCTAGTGGGGTAGAAAATAACCCATGTTTTCTTGTGTCCAGGTAATAAACTGCTGTGCATTGTTTTGTGCCATGGAGGTAAAATTAATGCAATTATTTTGTACGTGGTGAAGGATGAGAAGAAAATATACCCTTTTATATTACTCCAGGCAGTGAGCACAGTGTGTTTAGTGGAAAAAGTGATATATTCTTGTTAAAAAAAAATGTCCCATCCCTAGGGGGACCTCAGTGTGGCCTCCCAGGACCTGAAGGAGCCACAAGAAAGATGGAGAGAGACCATTTCCAAGGGATGGAGGGACAGGACAAGGGGGAATGGCTTCAGACTGACAGAGTGGGATTAGATTAAATGTTAGGAAGAAATTCCTCCCTGTAAAGGATTGTGAGGCCCTGGCACAGGTTGGGCAGAGAAGCTGTGGCTGCCCCATCCCTGGGAGTGTCCCAGGCCAGGTTGGACCGGGCTGGTGGAAGGTGTCCCTGCCCATGGCAGGGGGTGGCATTGGATGATCTTTCAGGTCCCTTCCAACCCAAATAATCCTATGAATTAAAGTATAATGCTTCTATCTTACTAGCAAGCTGGAAAATGCTTGATAATCAAATATACTGCTTGTAAAAAAAACATATTTATTCTGCTAACAACACAAACAGTGCCTTAAGTGCATAAATCAGCATTTTTCCCCTGTGTGCAGATATCCCAGATATAAAATACTTTACACATCCTTATTCCTTGATTTTCTATACTTTACACACTCTTATTCCCTGATTTCCAA
>JAJPCS010000388.1:190685-209090 GCA_021164005.1 Willisornis vidua nigrigula
TATTCCCTGATTTCCAATACTTTACACACCCTTATTCCCTGATTTCCTATCTGCACATTAGACGGATCAATATGGGCCAGTGTCAGAGCTCACCAACCCCTTGTTAAAACATAATGTAAAAAGTCCCTGTAAAAGGAATTAGACACACTGGAGGATATTTTCTATTTCCTCAGTGAAAAATATTAGTGCTGTGGTGAGGACAAGTAAGGCAGGCAGAGTTTCAAGCAGATCCATTAGCAATTACTTTTTTTTTTTTTTTTGCTGCTTTTCTTGAGTGCTGGACAGCACAAGCCTCATTTCCAGACAGAAGGAACACCGTGGCAGACAGGATATTATGCACAGCATTTTCTAGCTGTGCCTGTAATTACCAGCAGGATCAGGGCTGGTCATCAGAGGCGACCCGACTGCAGGCACGAGGTGCTGGAAGGGTGTGAATGAGGCTGGATGTGCCAGGCTGGCATCGTGCCACCCTGGGACACTGGGAAGCCCTCCCAGGTGTGCTTCTCCTATCACTTCCCTGGCAAATATTCCCCTGTCTGGAAAAATCTGCTTCTTAATTTCAGTAAGTGCAGACAAAACACATGTTTAAGGTACAATTCTTTTGCTGAGCACTTCATTTTTCCACTGGTTGCTCCAATTTCAGTGTGGGTTGAACAACTGACACCAACCAGGTGACCAAAGATTTACACAGCAGGTTCTCTGCTCTCCCTACTTTGCCTGAGGGAATCCCCAGGTAGATTTTTGCACTTTTTTGGGGTGTCATTGCACCCTGAGCAGCTGGGGCAATTTTTTTTCAGAGAATCATAGAATGGATTGGGTTGGAAAAGCCCTCCGAGATCATCAAGTCCAACCCTTGGGCCAACTCCAGTCCCTTTACCAGATCATGGCATTCAGTGCCACGGCCAAGCTCAGTTGAAAAACCTCCAGGGATGGGGAATCCACCCCCTCTCTGGACAGCCCATTCCAACATGTTTTTCCTACATGTTTTGACAGTAGTTAAATAATATTTTGATAATTTATTTTGCTTACCTCTATTAAAAAAAACTACTGTAGGTAGAGTAAAAATTGCCAAAAGAGGGAATTCTGCCTCAGGACAAACCAGAGCAGCTGGGAGAGTCTGGGTCAAGCCTCTTTTACTTGATGCAGAGTAGAAAATGAACTTCAGTTCACAGAATCCCAGAGTAGATGGGGTTGGAAGGGACCTCTGGAGATCATCCAGTCCCAAGGCAGCGTCACCCAGAGCAGGTGACACAGGAACACATTCAGGTGGGTTTGGAATGTCTATGGAGAGGGAGACTCCATGACCTCCCTGGGCAGCCAGTTTTATGTTTTCTGTCCTAATTTCAGGCTGAGAGCCCTTTTGGTCACTGATACACTCACCCCAATGAGCTGGGAGAGCTCCAGTGGGGAATGTTCCCAGGGAAAAGGCCATGGAGAGGCTCTGCCCTCCCTTGCTCCAGCTGACACTGTGAGGCCCCAGGCTCCTCCAGCTCTTTCCCTGCCTCCTGAGGAACATATGAAAAGCCTCACGTCCACCCCGAGCTACCACGGCCAGAAAAAGCAACCTCAACAAGTTGTGCGAGGCAGGAAATGTTCCTCCTCCCCCTGCCCAGCTCTGCTGTGGGGGACAAACAAACAGAGATGCAGCAGTGAATCTGCACCTAAAGCACAGCCATTCTGCTTGTCACAGATCCAGCAAAACTCCTGCTGAATCTGACATGTGTGTGCCCTCTCTTTCTGCTGTGGAAGTGCAATTATTCCCTGGGTTCACCCCAGGAATTAGGTCATGGCAGCCAAGGAAAAGTCAGGGAACTGAGCTTGGAGTTTGGAGGGAAGAAGTTATTCATGAAAGTTAAATGAGTCTGCAAAATTACACCCTTTGCTTTCTTTTCCCTTTCCTCATCTCAGTGTATACACTTTTAAAATCCCCAGCCCTTGACAATGTTTGAATGAGTCCCAACTCAAGGATCACGTTGCCAAAAGTCTCTTTTGTTTCTTTATAGTTTGCATCTTCCCACACGTCCAAAGCGCCGTAGGAATCCCCTCCAGCCACGGGCTGAGACATCAGAGCTGGAGATGTGTATGAAAGGGGAGGTGCAGAATGAGGCACAACCAGCCATCCAACAGCTCAGGAAGCAACCAAGAAAAATAAGAGGCACAAAAAGACACCTCCGTCCAAAGAAAAGCTGCAGAAACACAATTAGGGAGCCAGAGAATATGCTGAGTGGGAAAGGAGCCCACGGACCATCCAGTGCCACCGTGGCCCTGCCCAGCACACCCCAACGGTCCCCCTGCCCTGTCCCCTTGCCCAAAGGGTCCTGCAGCTCTGGCAGCCTCGGGGCCGTGCCCACTGCCCTGGGGAGCCTGGGCAGTGCCCACCACCCTCTGGGGGAAGAGCCTTTGGCTGAGATCCCACCTGCCCCTGCCCTGGCACAGCTCCAGCTGTTCTCTGGGTCGTGTCCCTGCTCACACCGAGCAGAGTTTGGTGCTCCCTCAGCCTGGGTGGGAAAAGTGAGGGATGAGGAGCTTTGTCACCTCTGTGGTGCCCCCGAGGGGGTGAAGGCGAAGCAAAGGGAGTTGCACAAACACAGCACTGTTGGAGGTCAGAGAAACAGCTCAGACAGAAACATTTCATCACAAATATCTCTATGCAGTGTAAGGTCTCCATCCCTCAGCCTCAGACAGGGTTGAACAAGGGAGGTGCAACCTAAAGGTCAGGCTCTGTGGCTCAGTGTTTACGTAAACCAGGGGAATTTGGCAATGAAAAAATAAATTTTCTCCCCATGTACTTTAGTGACTTGTGACTTTCTTCCTGTGCAAAAAGATTGTACACGAGGAGCTACACACTTCCCTTGGACTGAAGACCTCTGCTTTGACCAAATTAAGGGACTGCTCTTGCCACACGGTGGTTGAAAATACCTGGTTTTCCAAATAAATTAGCTTGGCTATTTTAATCCATAGGTTCCTAAGCAGTCCCTCCCTCTGTACTAACACTCCATTGTGCCTACACAGGCCTGCAGTTCACAGAGAGCTCATAAATTTCATGTGGTTCTGCCCAGGCTTTATTTGAGGTCCTTGAGCCATTTTTTTGCTCTCCTCGTTGGCTTTGCAGCTGCAGGGGGATATAGTAAAGCTACTGTGGAGCATTTTGAAAGCAGGGCCTCTGAGAAGTTTCCAAACTGCACACAAGCAGGTTATTCTTTGGCTTGTTTTCTTTGGCTTGGCCTTAGCAGCGCAGAGTTGAGTCAAAGAGTATTCACTTTCCAGAGGGAAGTGGTGTGGTCAACCAAAGCCGTTTGTGGCGAAGATCGCGGAGCTCGGCGGGGCAGGGAAGGAGGAGCAGCCCCGAATGCCAGCAGGGCGTGGGCACGAGGGGCAGACCCAACAGACAAACAGAAGCCTCAAGAATGAAAGCAACACGGTAGCACAAAGCTTTCCTGCAGCTTTATGTGCCGAGGGTTGTGACACAGCCTGGCTATTCTGGCTGGTCAGCCTCGAGGAGATGGGCTGGGGCTTGATGGGCTCAACTGACAGACTCAAAAGGAAGAATGAAGGTCAGGCAGCATTAAAATAAAAAGAGAATGTATCAATTTTTGTTTATGGCTCGTTAAATTCTTTCTCCTGTCTCATTCCCCTGGACTCTGCCTTGGGGAGGCCACACCTTGAGTGTTGTGTTCAGTTCTGGGCCCCTCAGGTCAGTAAAGATCTTGAGGGGCTGGAGCGGGGCCAGAGAGGAGCAACGAGGCTGGAGAAGGGACTGGAGCACAAGTGCTGTGGGGAGAGGCTGAGGGAGCTGGGGGTGTTTAGCCTGGAGAAGAGGAGGCTCAGAGGTGACCTCAGCACTGTCTGGAACTGCCTGAAGGGAAGTTCTGGCCAGGTGGGGGTTGGTCTCTTCTCCCAGGCACTCAGCAATAGGACAAGGGGGCACGATGGGCTCAAGCTCTGCCAGGGGAAATTGAAGTTGGAGAACAGAAAAAAATTCTTTGCAGAGAGAGTGCTCAGGCATTGGAATGGGCTGCCCAGAGAGGGGGTGGATTCCCCATCCCTGGAGGTTTTTCAACTGAGCTTGGCCGTGGCACTGAGTGCCATGATCTGGTAAAGGGACTGGAGTTGGCCCAAGGGTTGGACTTGATGACCTTGGAGGTCTTTTCCAACCAATCCATTCTATGATTCTATGATTTACAGGCTGTTCATTATCAGTTCCATGATTAAAGAAGACAATGAAGATGTTTCCATCCTTCTGCCTCTTTAGGATGTGTTTATGTTATTTACAAGCACATCATGTCCAAACAACAGACAAATCCTGCTCCTGCTCTTATGATTCAGATGTAGGGACAAAATGGTCTCTTCAAGGAATTCTGGAATGGTTTGGGTTGGAAAGGACCTTAAAGACCACCCAGTGTCACCCCTGCCATGGGCAGGGACACCTCCCACCAGCCCAGGCTGCTCCAAGCCCTGTCTAACCTGGCCTGGGACACTCCCAGGGATGGGGCAGCCACAGCTGCTCTGCCCAACCTGTGCCAGGGCCTGCCCACCCTCGTAGCCAGGAATTTCTTCCCAATATCCCAACTAACCCTGCTCCTTCAGCTTAAGGCCATTCCCACCTGCCCTGTCCCTCCATGCCCTTGTGAAATTCCCCCTCCAGCACTCTTGGAGCCCCTTCAGACACTGGAGGGATGTAATTGTCTCCCAAGCATTGCTGTCCCTCACCCTTTGCATGGAGCTGCCCAGCACGGACACAGCAGGAGCCTGACCAGGATTTATCACCAACACTAATAGAAAATGCATTTACTCATTACAATTCCCAGCTGCAGCAAAGAGCAAGAGCACAAATGGAGGTGCAGAGCAAAAATAAAGCCCTTTTTGCATTGTTCACCACCGAGGACAGAGGATGAAGCGAAGCCTGCAGAGTTTTTGTGTGGGCCATGAGGAGGGAATGCTGAACCTCCTGATAGCCCAGGCAAAGCTGGGAGGGACTGCAGTGCAGGTGGATTTTTACTCCTTCCAGTTACATTCCAAAGAAGAAAGTAGGGCTGTTCCCTGAAAGTGCTGCACAGCTTCATCCAGCCTGTCTCTTAGATATGTGGCGTTTTGGGAAACACCTAAGTCAGGCAATTCCTCAAAACCAGAGGCTTCAGAAAATGTCCTGGCACTGCCAAAGCCTTGTGTAGTGAACAGGAGCATCTGACCATTCCATGTGGGGTCAAAGTTTCCCTCTTTGTTCTACCAGCCCTCTTAGGAGTCTGAGGAAGAGGAGACCCTGAGGAAGAGGAGCCCCTGAAGAAGATGAGACCCTGAGGAAGAGGATATCCTGAAGAAAGGGAGAGCCTGAGGAAGAGGAGACCCTGAAGAGATCCTGAGGAAGAGGAGACCCTGAGGAAGAGGAGATCTTGAAGAAAGGGAGACCCTGAGGAAGAGGAGCCCCTGAAGAAGAGACCCTGAGGAAGAGAAGATCCTGAGGAAGAGGAGCCCCTGAGGAAGAGGAGCCCCTGAGGAGATCCTGGAGAAGAGGAGATCCTGAGGAAGAGGAGACCCTGAGGAAGAGGAGACCCTGAGATGATCCTGAGGAAGAGGAGATCCTGAAGAAGAGGAGATCCTGAGGAAGAGAAGATCCTGAAGAAAGGGAGATCCTGAAGAAGAGGAGATCCTGAGGAAGAGGAGCCCCTGAGGAAGAGGAGCCCCTGAGGAGATCCTGAAGAAGAGATCCTGAGGAAGAGGAGACCCTCTCTCCCACCCTCTGTGGAAAGCAGGGTGAAGGAATCCGGTCACAGCCTTTGTGCAATCAGGTCCTGCTGCACTCCAGCACAGCTCTGAAGGAAAATTTGTCATGTGCCAGAAGTGTGGTGGCCAGACCGGAGGGGCAGTGGGATTGATGCTCCAGCAGCCCAGCTTTGCTAGGAAACCTCCTTCGAGGGAGTTTAAAGGCAGCATCACACCCTTAAAACCACACTAGACAGCTCCACTGCAGGGTTCCAGTTTCAACTCTCTCCTTCCCCAGCTCAAGCAAAGCCCCAGCAGCTGCTTCAACTCTTTGGCTCACTCACATTTTCCTATTTCTATGGAAAATGTTCCCCCCAGGAAGATCTTAGTCTTGTTCATTGAGCTTAACAGCTATAAACTTTTTGTAGGTAAGTGCAGTTACAGACAAGAAAAGTCAGACCCAAGGACTGTTTAGGCAACTTCTTCAGAAATAATATCCATTCACCTAATTCTGCTTCTGCCACAGCTACAGAGCATTCACCCCCTGATTTCAGCAGAGACAAAGCAGGAGGAGGTATCAGGATGGGCAGAGGATGGAGCAGCTCTGCTGGGAGGAAAGGCTGGCACAGCTGGGATTGGCCAGCCTGGAGAAGAGAAGCTTTGGGGGGACCTCAGTGTGGCCTTCCAGAAGCTGAAGGAGCCACAGGAAAGATGGAGAGAGACCATTTGCAAGGGATGAAGGGACAGGACACAGGGAATGGCTTCACACTGACAGTAGGGTTAGATGGGATATTGGGCAGGAATTGCTGGCTGGGAGGGTGGGCAGGCCCTGGCACAGGGTGGGCAGAGCAGCTGTGGCTGCCCCTGGATCCCTGGAGTGTCCCAGGCCAGGTTGGACAGGGCTTGGAGCAGCCTGGGCTGGTGGGAGGTGTCCCTGCCCAAGGGCAAGAAGTTGGAACTCAAAGGTCTTTAGGATCCCTTCCAACCCAAACCATTCCATGATTCCATCAGGCTGTGGATCACTTGAAAATCCCATCACACAAATTTAGGTAAACACTTAAAAATATTCCCCACAGTCTTTGTAGCTATTCAACCACCAGGCAATAAAATACCAAATATTAAATATAAACACACACACACACATCCCCAAAATAACCATCTCCCTGTTCTCAATATAAAATCACACTAATTGAAGAGGGGTGAAAAAAGAGCTGTGTGGAATGAAGTGACTCAAAAAAGGAGTTGAAATCATCACTGTCTGGAACTCCCTGAAGGGAAGTTCTGGCTAGGTGGGGGTTGGTCTCTTCTCCCAGGCACTCAGCAACAGGACAAGGGGGCACGATGGGCTCAAGCTCTGCCAGGGGAAATTGAAGTTGGAGAGCAGAAAAAACTTCTTTGCAGAGAGAGTGCTCAGGCATTGGAATGGGCTGCCCAGAGAGGGGGTGGATTCCCCATCCCTGGAGGGTTTTCAACTGAGCTTGGCCGTGGCACTGAGTGCCATGATCTGGTAAAGGGACTGGAGCTGGACCAAGGGTTGGACTTGATGATCTCGGAGGTCTTTTCCAACCCAATCCATTCTATGATTCTAAATCTTTTCTATAGGACTGGGCCAGTCTTAACATCCTTCCTGACTGACATAGGAGCAGCTTTCTGTGAGTAAGGAGCTTGTCCTGTCAACACTTCTGTGTGTCTTTACAACAACAGCCAAAGAACTCAGCAGGCAAATATATATGAGCTCCCACACTGCCAGAAAAGCAAAGCTGTCACCAGATTTCCTGTCCCTCGTTTTTGATGATTTTATTGAAGTAAAATAAATGACAAGCTCCCTGCCTCACATCACCCAACATCCACTGACTCAGCAGATAAATGCCAGGGGAAAGGATCCCACTCCATCTTTTCCATATGGAAAAGGAGTGTCTGCACCAGGAAACCTCAAGGATGGGAGGACTGAAAACCTCCTGGTTCTGCCTATTGAGTAAAACCAAAAGGATTCCCACCATCACTGCCCTGCCAGGGAGTGCCAGGCATTCAGATTTTAAAATTCTTTGCACTGCCAACCAGTTACAGTCCATAAAGGCCTTGCAGTACCTAAAGGGGCTCCAAGAGAGTTGGAGAGGGACTTCCACAAGGTCATGGAGCAACAGGACAAGTGGGAATGGCCTTAAGCTGAAGGAGGGCAGGGTTAGATGGGATATTGGGAGGAAATTTTTGGCTGTGAGGGTGGGCAGGCCCTGGCACAGGTTGCCCAGAGAAGGTGTGGCTGCCCCATCCCTGGAAGTCTTTCTGCTCCATCCAGCTTGGCCTTTAACACTTCCAGGGATGGGGAAATCCACAACTGGAGTAATTCCAGCTGGAAGTTCATGCACAGTGAAATGAGCTGATTTCCCCCTCACTCTTCACTCTCCTTCAGAAAACACAACTCCCAAAGGCAGCAATTTCTCTCTGCTCTCACCCTTTGTGTACTTTGGGTGTGAGAAATGGGCTGGTGGCACGCACAGCTCTCCCAGTGAGGGAAGGAGACGTGGCCAACCACAGGACAAATGTCTTAGGCTGCTGTTCCTTTGCTTTTCTGGGGGTTGAAAGGACTGTGCTGCCTGTTCAGAAACAGCTCTGCAAGCAAAGCCTTGCAATAACAGACTGCTTTGTTTTGTGGAAATGGATTTAATTTCTCTTTTTCCACCCTTTGATGGACACACACACTCTCAGAGAAAGGAAACCAACAGTAATCCCCATCTTATCTGTGCCCATTTGGAGCCAGTGACACATCAGGTCACACTGTGGATTTGAGGCAGTGGTCACAGAATCACAGAATCATCAAGGTTGGAAGAGACCTTCAAGATCATCCAGTTTCACACTCACCAGCACCACCAGGATCACCCCAGGGGCCACATCCAGACACCTCTGGGACACTTCCAGACACAGTGACTGTACCACCTCCCTGGGACACTCATTCCAAAGACCACTTTGTCAGGGAAAAAACATTTTCTCATCTCTGCTCTGCCCCTGCCCTGGTGCAGTTTGAGGCCATCTCCTCTCTGCCTTTCCCTTGGGCCATGGCAGAAGAGCCTGACCCCCCTCACTACCCCCTCCTCTCAGGAGCTGTGGAGACCAAAGAGGTCCCACTTGAGCCTCCTCTTCTCCAGACAAACCTCCCCAGCTGCTCCTCCCAGGACATGTTCTCCAGACCCTTCCCCAGCATCACTGCCCTTCTCTGGACACAGAATGTTTTGTAACACCCGTGATGTGTTGGAACCCCCCAACCAACTGTGCTTGCCCATAACCCTTCCACAAGCCAACAAGGAACATCCCCAGAGTGCACCCATCATCTGAGTACCCACACCAGTGTCATAAATACAGACCCAGACCCAGCAGTGCACAACCAGCAGCTTTCCTTGCAGCCCAATCTTTTTTTTTTTGTCTGCACAAAGGCTATTTAGGTTGGGAGCTCTTGGAGGCAACATCCTTAGCCAAGATTTTTGTTAAAGCAATTACCAAAGCTGGGTTGTGATACTGAGAGGGTGGTAATGCCAGGAGAGGAAGGAAAAGCCTCAGCTGCTTTTCTGCTAGAAGGACAATCAACTGTAAGCAGCACCTTTTCCCTTACATGTTTTCATAGAGTCACATAATCATAGAATCACAGAATCATAGAATGGATTGGGTTGGAAAAGACCTCCCAGATCATCAAGTCCAACCCTTGGTCCAACTCCAGTCCCTTTACCAGATCATGGCACTCAGTGCCACGGCCAAGCTCAGTTGAAAAACCTCCAGGGATGGGGAATCCACCCCCTCTCTGGGCAGCCCATTCCAATGCCTGAGCACTCTCTCTGCAAAGAAGTTTTTCTGCTCTCCAACTTCAATTTCCCCTGGCAGAGCTTGAGCCCATCGTGCCCCCTTGTCCTATTGCTGAGTGCTTGGGAGAAGAGACCTTAAAGAGCATCTCATTCCACTCCCCTGCCATGGGCAGGGACACCTCCCACCAGCCCAGGCTGCTCCAAGCCCTGTCCAACCTGGCCTGGGACACTCCCAGGGATGGGGCAGCCACAATCCCTCTGCCCAACCTGTGCCAGGGCCTGTCCACCTTCACAGGGAAGGATTTCTTCCTAATACCTAATAATATACATGTTTATGGTGGGACTCCTCCAAAGACATTGTGGTTCACTCTGTTTTGGTTTCTAAGCTGTTGGTACATGTCAGTCTCAGTTTCCAACACATGGAGGCACTTGAAGCAGAAAGCAAGCAAGAAGTGAAGGCATTTGGTGTTACTTTATCCAATTGGAATGAAAAGGCTTTTTGGAGAACACTTTGGCTTTTAGTATAATTATATTAGGAAAAGGCTCTTCCCCCAGAGGGTGGTGGGCTCTGCCCAGGCTCCCCAGGACAGTGGGCATGGCCCTGAGGCTGCCAGAGCTGCAGGAGCCTTTGGGTGATCCTCTTAGGGCCGGGGGGGGGGGGATTGTTGGGGTGTCCTGGGTAGGGCCAGGGGTTCCATCAGCAGATCTGGTGCACTTCAACACCACCAGCCCTTGGGGATTCCCTGAAAAAAAACTCAGATCAGGCAAGAAGGTGACTGGAGATTCCCTTCAGATAACCCACAGGCCATGGGCTGTCCCTGACCTCACTGGTGGGACAGCATCACCTCAGATCTGGGTCTGGGGGTGTCCTTAACTCTGGTTGACCTGCCCTGTGTTCCTCCCCAGATGGCTTTGCCAAGAGGCAAAAGGAAAACTTCATTCCTAAAAAGGCCCTTCTTGTCCAGCTTTTTGAGCTCCTTCTCGAATCCTGCTCAGCAATATATTCTGTCTCTCTGCTCCTCAGCATCCTGCCCTTTGATATGAGGATGCCCCAAAAAATATTTGGGAAAACTACATATCCCACAGGGGATAATCCCATTTAATGCCCAGCTTAACCTTGGACTGGGGCTAAATCCGTGCAGCCTTTTCCTTTTGCATCACCTTGGGGCACCTGGTGCATTAGTGAATTTTTCAGAGCTATGTAGGTTAAAACAATTCAATGAGGAAAACAGAAAGAAGCAGTCAAAAGAAGAAAAACCTAATTTTTCAGCAGACATACACAGTAGGTCAAATGGCCTAAGGGAAATATTTAATTTAAGAGTCATACTATTTCTACCAAGTTTCCTAACCAAAAGTATTTTCATCAGGAGCACTACTCTTGATCTGGTTACTGCTAATGATTTTCCCCATGGACTTAGCTCATAAAAACATAAATTGCTTTATGAATCATAGAATCACAGAAGTTGGAGAAGAAAATGATGGCTTAGGTCATCTTGCCCTTCTCCCTGACAGTGCAGTCGGATTCCTTTTCATAAAAAACATTTGGAAAATAAGCATTTATTCAGAAGAGGAGAATAAAAATGCTAAGTTCAAAAGAGATTTTAAAAAATACACAATGAAAGCAGGGGAGGAAGAGCCAGATTCTTAAGTACCTTGGCTCTCCTGATGAGCCCTGACTATTGGATGAGAGGTATTGTCTGGCAGAAATTCAATGGCAGAAAAAGGACAATGGGGCAGTCACACACCTGAGAATTTATCACAATTGTAAATGCAAATTTGCATATGCAAATATGGGCAAAGACCTGGCCAGCACAGTGACCTCACCATATGTATGATGGAAGAACTTGATGTCTGCGGGACTTTGGGCAGAGTGAAGGTGGCACCTGTTATTGTCACCTGTTGTGTCATCTCCACACATCCCGGTGAGCTCGAAAGTCACACAATCCCAGAATCATCAAGGCTGGAGAGACCTTCAGGATCACCCAGTCCCACCATCACCAGCACCACCAGAATGACCCCTAAAACATGGCCCCAGGGGCCACATCCAGATGTGTCCTGAACACTTCCAGAGACAGTGACTCCACGACCTCCCTGGGACACTTATCCCAAGGCCTGACAGGGGAAAATTGTTCCTTATCTCTGAATCTGAACCTGCCCTGGCCTGTTCCCTTCCATCCTTTCCCCCAGAGAAGGCACTCACTGGAATCCAGGCTGTCTGAGAGCCACCACAAACATAAAGGGAATAAACAAAACCCCTGCTGGAGCTGGATTTGGACTTCAGCATGTTTTTTTCTACATCTCTGTATCTAATTTTGTTCCCATTACTTCCACAGGTCTCTTGTGAATCAGGACATCTTAAAAAATACCTCCTGGTCTTTCTGGAATTCCTTCAGCTCCACTGAGTGACTCAGGGCTTTGTGGGCATCCCCAAATATCCACTGCTGGAACTGCAAACACAACACTCTAATCCAGCAGTTTGGTTTGGATTCTGGGCTCAAAACAAGACGACCAAGATAATGATCTCCAATCCCTTCAGTACCCAGCATGGTTTGATGCATCTCACCACAACAAGATGCTGTGTCTGTGAGTCAGGCCAATCCATATCTCCATCAAACACAGAGACAGAAAAACACTGGACTGGTCACAGCTGAAACCCTCAGTGAGAAGTCAAAGACTTTGAAGTCCACTTGAAAAATGAAGGCAGCACAATATAATAATCTGACAGACTGGGGGTGTTCATGTGGAGAAGAGAAGGCTCCAGGGAGACCCGAGAGCCCCTTCCAGTGCCTGAAGGGGGTTATACAAAGGAGAGAGAGTGACTTGTGTGCAGGCACAGAGTGACAGAACAAGGGGCAATGGCTTTAAACTGACAGAGGGCAGGGTTAGATTAGAGATTAGGAGGAAAGTCTT
The DNA here is from genome assembly GCA_021164005.1 of Willisornis vidua nigrigula. Taxonomy (NCBI): domain Eukaryota; kingdom Metazoa; phylum Chordata; class Aves; order Passeriformes; family Thamnophilidae; genus Willisornis; species Willisornis vidua. The sequence continues at coordinate 203,087 of JAJPCS010000388.1, forward strand.
CACTCAGAGCGTGGTGAAGCCCTGGCACAAAGATTCATCAGGCAGCTGATTTTCTTAAGACAAACCTGTGGGTTGGGTTTGGGGGAAAGGGAGGGACAATGACACTCACTGCTCTGCAGAAAGGTCCAGAAGCAGATGGCATAAAAAATACATTTTTGGGGCTGGGGATGCTGCCTTTGTGACTAAACACAGGCGGGGTCAGGGAATGTTCTCACAGACTCATTGCAGTCAGTACCTTTGGAAAGGCTGGCACAGCTGGGATTGTCCAGCCTGGAGAAGAGAAGCTTTGGGGGGACCTCAGTGTGGCCTTCCAGGACCTGCAGGAGCCACAAAAAAGATGGAGACAGACCATTTCCAAGGGATGGAGGGACAGGACAAGGGGGTTGGCTTCAAACTGCCAGAGGGCAGGGCTGGATGGGATATTGGGCAGGAATTGCTGGCTGGGAGGGTGGGCAGGCCCTGGCACAGGTTGGGCAGAGCAGCTGTGGCTGCCCCTTCCCTGGGAGTGTCCCAGGCCAGGTTGGACAGGGCTTGGAGCACCCTGGGCTGGTGGGAGGTGTCCCTGCCCATGGCAGGGGTGGCACTGGGTGATCCTTAAAATCCCTTCAGACCCAAACCTCTGTGATTCTCTGATTCCATAATCCCTCCTGTGCTGTGTCATGAATGACTTTGCAATAAAAAAGCTGTGCATCCCTCCAGGGGGTTCCTGCTGGGGGAGGCTCTGACCCTTCTTAATAACATGCAGAAAACCTCCTCCCCTCTGCAGCTGATTTGTTTACAACCACCTAAATTAATTACAAGGAAGCTTTTGCATACATTTGAGTGGGGAAGATATGGATGTTCCTCCTGAATGGATCATATCTCTACTTCCTTTTTAAAATGTAGACCCTAATTAAATATTAACTATTATACCAACTGAAGAATTGATTTAAAACAGAAGCCATAGTTGCAGGATGATTTTGTTTCTTACCCTTCCAGCAGATGTATATTCAAACAACTAAAGTTTATTTGTTGTCTGCAAACTCTGGGCATTCCCAGGTATTTGCATATGCAAATCTGCAACTTGCATAGACAAACATCTTTTTTACGTGCACAGCTGCCTGGTTCACTGGGGATATTTTTCAGGGACAATTCAACCACAGCTTTAAAAAAAAACAAGACAACAAACCAAACTAAATAAGAAGCCTTACCCTGACAGCAGTATCTGTTTTAAAGTCTGTCCTCGAGTCTAAAAAATACAGGTCAGATTTTTCCACTGAACACACACAGCATCATGATGCAACTCAGGCAAATGAAGGTTGAGAAAAAACCAGGAGTTTTCTAAGCTGTTTTAGTTGAAGTTTCAACGAAAGTTGAAGTTTCTTTTCTAGTCAAGCAGCCCTGAGCTGTGAGTCTCATTCTCTAGTGGGTGTTTGAGTCCTGCTGTTCTGTTCCTCTGGGACAATCTCACTTAAGAAACAGCCAGAACTTCTGCCAGGGGTGTGGGATGAGGGCAAGAAACAAACCACAAACCTCAATTTACATTCTGATAAAATATGGAAATGCCCCACTTGGGTTTGTCTGAGGCCAACAAATGCCTCTGGTAACAGGCACAAGCTCTGGGGTCCCATCACAGGAAGGACATGGAGCTGCTGGAGAGGCCAGAGGAGGCCCCAGGATGGGCAGAGGATGGAGCAGCTCTGCTGGGAGGAAAGGCTGGCACAGCTGGCATTGGCCAGCCTGGAGAAGAGAAGCTTTGGGGGGACCTCAGTGTGGCCTTCCAGGAGCTGAAGGAGCTCCAAGAAAGATGGAGAGAGACCATTTCCAAGGGATGGAGGGACAGGACAAGAGGAATGGCTTCAAGCTGATAAAGAGAGTGGGGTTAGATTAGATGTTAGGAAGAAATTCCTCCCTATGAAGGATTGTGAGGCCCTGGCACAGGTTGGGCAGAGCAGCTGTGGCTGCCCCATTCCTGGAAGTGTCCAAAGCCAGGTTGGACAGGGCTTGGAGCAGTCTGGGCTGGTGGGAGGTGTCCCTGCCCATGGCAGAGGTTTGGAACTGGATGATCTCTAATGTCCCTTCCACCCCAAACCATTCTGTGACTCAATGACCTCTCCCTGCCCATCTGCCCCACCCTCCCTTCACTGCTCCCCACAGACAGAACAACCTGCTCTCAGCACCTGAACAAAACAACCAGCCATGTGAAAGGCACAGGTGTTCCCTGGGGACATCAAACCCTTCATCTCCTCCCTGTACTTCACTCTTTTCAAAAATGGAAGGAAGAAAAGAGGGAAGATTTCCTGGATGTGCCAATGAGTTCCCCTAAGCTGGGGCACAGTGTGAGCCACAGGGAGCTCCATGAGGCCAAACCCTCCTCAGGCATTTATTTATCTTTGCAGGGTGGCTGAGCTTGAAGACCTGGATCAATGACATATTGGTTTCCAATGCTTTAAAATCCTCTTTAACTTCTGAAAGGCAAGCCTAGCAAGAAATGATGTGTCAGGATTCCTCTGCCCACCTTTTACCAGCATCCTTTCTGTCAGCTCTTGGGTGGGATCCAAGGGAGCCCTGGGTAGGTACTTTAGAAATGCAAGTCATGTCCTGGATCAGCTGCTGGACACTCATGAAAAATAAAACTTCTGGAAGGCATCAATAAAGCCATTTGTAACTCCAGATATTCCCCCCTGCTCCACATGCATTGGAGAATGCTGGATTTTGTGAACCCCTACACTAAACCATGAGTTTATCCCTCTGCAAATGCTGGTCCTGAGCTCACTTACTTCTGGGTTCTCGAGGTCCATCCACTGTTATCTTGATGGCTCTGTGGTATGTGGCCACCTGGGGGGGGTTTGTGAAGACCGTGATTGTCAAGGTGAAGCTTTTCCCTGCAACAGGAAGAAAAAAAAAAGAGGTTACTGAGCATTAGATGAGAAAGGAAAACTCATTTCTGGTAGCACTCAAACACCCCAAATGGCACTGCAACATTTCAGCTGAAGATAAAGCTGTGCCAGAGAATGGGGTGTATAATCCCAGGGCTGGATTCATTCCCTCTGTGGCAACTGCTCAAAGCTTTCGGGGAAAAAAAAATTAATTTCTATTTAAATGATCTACGCTCTGTTTATATATAAAAAAGGAGGTTCCCTCTAATAGTTGGAGCTTATCTGATGTGCATGACTGCTGGGACGTTATCTGTGCTTTCTAAAGGGTGGTAGTTCAGAGAAACTGGGGCTGACTCTTCCAAAACAGCCATGGGAATCTGATCACCAGCACTTGCTGAAATTAAAGAGAGTTGGGTGCTCACATCGTAAAATCCCACACTTTGTGGTCGAGGCTACCAGGAGATCAAGTCCATATTGTGACCCAGAACCCTTTAAAAATCATCTGCTGATGAAATGGCAAGAAACAAGGGGATGGAAAAAATAAAAATATTCCTACAGCTTGTCCACAGAGAATTAAAACATTTTCTGAAGGCACAGCAGAGTATAATGTTTAGTTTCTCTATTGTTCAGCAGGAAAACAGTGAAGGCCTTTTCCAAATTATGTGCATGGCACAGCTCTGTGTTGGGGAAAGTCCTGATGCCCCTGGATTTACTCCTGGCATTTTTTAAGTAACAAAAGCAACATTCTGCATCTTTGCTAAGACCTCACCTATGCCTGAGCAACAATAAAAACATTGCCTGTCAGCAGGTTCAGTACAGTTATCTCAGCATCAGAGGGCTCAGATCCTGCCAGGAATCTTTGTTATCAGCAAGAGACATCAGGGGACATCACCCCCAGTTAGATAACCAGGAGTTGTTGTAAGAAAATTGAGGTTCTCGTCCTTTGGGTTCATCATTTTGCCACTTGGCTCCAGCCCTCCTGAGTGCTGAGTTTCTTCCCTTCCAAACCTTCCCATTTCTATTGTTTGTTCATTTAGCCATATAAATAAATGTAAATAGAAATGTGAATATAAATGCCTGCCTGTAGCAGCAACCTCATCCCCCCTCCCCATGTGCATCCACTTGCAATTCAATAGTGCTCCTAATGCAGCTCCTGCTCTGCTGTTAATGCTGTGCCAGGATGGCTCTTGACAATCTTTAAATACCACATTACATGATAAACCTTTGCAGCTTTATTCATCTTTCCCTGCCAGCACTACAGATCTTTCTAGGAGGCACCACTAATAAATTCTGATAAACTTCCCACCAAAAAACTTTATCACCCATCTCATTAAACTTCACAAATATCAGAGAAGCTCCTGTAGATTTTCCTTTCTTCCAAAATATGGTTTCTTTGTTTCATTACACACAACACTCAGATCACCAAGACTGAAGGAGACTTCGAAATTATGCTTTATTCTCTTTACTAATCTGCAGTATTTCCATCTTTCTCTTAGTTTGTTTTGTTTTTTTTTTGACAACTGCTCATCTGCTAGAACATGCAGTTGATTTATTTCTTTAGAAGACTCTTGAGAAATTTCTGTATATAAAATAAATGCAGGAAACCCCCCAATGCAGGAAACACCCACGCCCCCCCCCCAATTTCTGTATATAAAATAAATGCAGGAAACCCCCCAGACAATAACAGTGAAAGGTACTAAAATATGGTCACACTGCCAGTCTGCAAGACCAGAAAAAAGAAGAGGGAGGTGAAGGAACTTTGAGGATTTTCTGCAGAACAATCTCTGGGCCCGTGTGAGGCTGTGACACAAGGTGGCAAAAGCAGGAAGACACTTCACTTATTTCTTGTTGACAGAAGACTATTCATTAACCACATACTGGTTAACCACAGGCCTATATAACCATAAACCTCCGTGCCACTCACTGCTCTTACCAATATTTCTGGCTGGGTTTTTTTTTCTCCTCTGGTTGTTCTGTTTCATTTACATTGGGCTTTATTAAGTGGTTTTATTCCTTCTGCATTATTCATCATTTATGGCTCTGGTTGAAAAGGTACATTTAGATGGGAGGTATTGTCAGGGAAATCTGTGTTTTATGGATATACCTGTTTGGGGATGACAGCAAGGACAACAAAGGTCTCCTCCTTGCTTTTATGTGTTATGATACAACCATGAAAGAGACTTTTATTTTCAACCTACACTTGCATAATACACTTACACACGTGTGTGTGCACCTACAGACTGCCCAAAACTGAGTCAGACAGCCCAGGTGAGGGACTGACCTCTCCAGTGGCTGTAAAAAGGACCAAAGACCACAGGAGGTCACTCGGAAACTCTGGCATTGTTTGGATTCCTCCACTAGTCATGACGACAATTTGATGATGTCCTGGCAGTGACAGGAAAGCAGCAGGAGCTAACAGCAAAATCTGAGGCTCCTTGGGTTAAACATTCCCATAAATCCATGGAAAACCAAGCACAAATTAGCCCAGGTGTGTGATCTGTGCCTCAGGAAACTGAAGCCAATCATTGCTGTGTCATCGTGGCAAAGTGGCTGATGGGTGACATCAGTGTCAAGCTGTGCCTTGCTGGGCTCCAAGAATTACTTCAGACACTGTTCCCCTCTGGGCAGTTCCCAACATTAGGCATGTATTCCTAATATATGGCATGTCCTGAGCACAAGGATTGAATTGTCTGGAGGTGGGACAGGCTGTGCCTTTGGAAACCCTTCCCACAGACATCAAGACCTCCCAGGTGTGAGGGCAGAGCACAGGACTCACTGCTTCCATCAGCTCTTCCCTCACAACCAGGGTAGGAAAAATTGCTTGGTAATGTTTGTTTTTTGCAAGAGCTTTAAGGTCAGAACCCGTCCAGAAAAAGTAATGGAAACAGTAGCATTTCTGGCCAGGATACAACAGTGACTTCTGAAATGTGGACTTCTGTTGGTGGGTTTGGTAGAGACTGAACTATGAAAAGTGCCCTCAAGTGTCACTGTGGATTTGACAGCTGAAGTCACAGAATCCCAGAATAAGTTAGTTTGGAAAGTCCCTCCCAGCCCATGGAGCCCACCCTGTGCCCGATGCCCACCTTGGCAAAGCCCTGACAGCCCCTGGAGCCCACCCTGTGCCCGATGCCCACCTTGGCAAAGCC
>JAJPCS010000388.1:209100-220888 GCA_021164005.1 Willisornis vidua nigrigula
CCCTGCCAGCCCCTGGAGCCCACCCTGTGCCCGATGCCCACCTTGGCCCCCAGCCCACAGCACTGAGTGCCACGGCCAGTCCTGCCTTGGGCACCTCCAAGGGTGGGAGCTCCAGCACCTCAGACAGATTGAACCCCACATGACTTCACAGAATGTCTCCTGAGATCCCTTGACTATGAAAAGCTGCAAGAGTTTAAGAGGAATCACAAAGCACAATGTTCTAGCTGCAGGAGAATGGAAAAATGTGTGATTTGGCCTCTTCTCCCAGGAAACAAGTGACAGGACAAGAGGAAGCAGCCTCAAGGTGTGCCAGGGGAGGCTCAGGTTAGACATCAGGAGGGATTATTCCCTGGAAAGGGTGGGCAGGCACTGGCAGGGGGTGCCCAGGGAGGTTTGGAGTGCCCAGCCCTGGAGGTGCCCAAGGCAGGACTGGCCGTGGCACTGAGTGCTCTGGGCTGGGGGACAGGGTGGGCATGGGGCACAGGGTGGGCTCCAGGGACTGGCAGGGCTTTGCCAACATAAATAATTCTGGGATTCCGTAGTATTTTCTGCCAGGACCTGTTCACCATTACTATTCCTGGACCACCAGAAGGTGAATATCAACCTGATCTGGTAAATGAGCAACCTGGTCTAGTGGAAGGTGTCCCTGCACATGGCAGGGCATGGAACTACAGGAGCAATAAGGTCCCTCCCAACCCAAACCATTCCATGATTCCATGATCAGCCTCCAAGAATGAGGCCTCTGACACTGTTACACCTTTGCTCTGTGCTGAAATACAGGAATTTAAAGCCCATTTTCCATGTCCATCCCACCTGCCAGAGGCTGGAGGCAGAAGGAGCAGCGAGGTCACACCTCCCATGACTCCAGTGGTCCTCCAGAACAGCCTGAAGGGCTCTAGAGGGAGCAACAGGCTCGTTAGCTGAGCCCCTGGGAATGTCTGAGAGGAACCAAGAGGGGAAAAAGAAAAAAAAGACTCCCAAGTGACAACATGGTCACATGAAGATCCTGAGCATTGGTTTAGTCATCCCTGAGCAGTGTCAGGACCAGCTGGGCTGGGGGTGGGAAGGAACACTGCAAATATCAGTGGCTGCCTGTGCAGATGCAAAAGAAATTGTGGACAGACAGTGCAGGGAAAAGAGGCCACAACTTGAACCTGTCATTTCATTTTAATCTACTTTTTTTCCTAAGCAGAAAGAGCCATTGACTGATTCCATTGATGAAGGTTCATCCAAAGGAGGACAGAAAAAATGGAGTTAAAGCTTCAGAAGTTTGGCCCTGAAGTGAGGAGAGGGAACTCAGGCCAAGGGATGAGGCTGTTGCAATCACTCTATTTTGCTTTTGGGATTTTTTTCTGCTGATCACAGATGTGTCATTAGATTTGTTTAGTGGTTTTCGCTTTTGCAATTTTTTTTAAATTGTTACAGTAAATTATTAGATAAAAAGAAGAAGAAAGAAAAGGAAAGCAGCCAAGAATGTCTGTGCTGACAAGGACAAAAGGTATAGGTGGAGAACTATGAAATGTAATGCACAAATGTAGCACAAATTGCATTACAGACATTTCTATTATATTAGAGAGGGAATTCCAGGTTGTAGTAAGAAAGATTAGGATTCCTTTTTTATCCAGCTTCTACTTTTTAGTGCTCATGTACCTGTAGCAGTAAACCATTGCTAAATGATCAGTTTTATCCATCTTTACAGTTTCTCACAACATCTTGCTGGGGAGCTGCCAAAGTCAAGATAGCCAGTGCATTTTAATAGAATCATAGAATCATAGAATGGATTGGGTTGGAAAAGACCTCCGAGATCATCAAGTCCAACCCTTGGTCCAACTCCAGTCCCTTTACCAGATCATGGCACTCAGTGCCACGGCCAAGCTCAGCTGAAAAACCTCCAGGGATGGGGAATCCACCCCCTCTCTGGGCAGCCCATTCCAATGCCTGAGCACTCTCTCTGCAAAGAATTTCTTTCTGATATCCAACCTAAACCTCCCCTGGCAGAGCTTGAGCCCTTGTCCTCTTGCCCTACTACTGGTTGCCTGAGAGAGGAGACCAACCCTCACCTGGGTACAGCCTCCTGTCAGGGAGTTGTGGAGAGTGATGAGGTCAGCCCTGAGCCTCCTCTTCTCCAGGCTAAACACCCCCAGCTCCCTCAGCCTCTCCCCACAGCACTTGTGCTCCAGTCCCTTCTCCAGCCTCGCTGTTCATCTCTTCTCAGTTGGGTTAGAAGAGACCTGTGAGATCATCAAGTCCAACCCTTGATCCAATCCCACTGTGATCACCAGCCCAGGGCACTCTGTGCCCTGGGCTGGTGATCACAGTGGGGTTGGATCAAGACATGGTGGATTCTCTGTCCCTGGAGGTGTTTAAGAGGACACTCAGTGCCACATCCAGTCCCTTCTCCAGCCTCATTGCTCTTCTCTGGCCCCGCTCCAGCCCCTCAAGATCTTTCCTGACCTGAGGGGCCCAGAACTGAACACAACACTCAAGGTGTGGCCTCCCCAAGGCAGAGTCCAGGGGAAGGGTCACTGCCCTGGGCCTGCTGGCCACGCTAGTTTGGATCCAGGCCAGGATGCCATTGGCCTTCTTGGCCACCTGGGCACACTGGTGGCTCCTGTTGAGCTTCCTGTCCCTCAGTCCCCCCAGGTCCCTTCCTGCCTGGCTGCTCTCCAGCCACTCTGTGCCCAGCCTGTAACCTGTCTGTCTTCATCCCTGGGCAGGAGGGAACACACACACCAGAATATCCATTCTCAGACATCAACACTGAGGCCAACTTTTGCTGTTCTTATCTCTTAAGCCCCTGAGCACTCCAGATCTAATCAACAGGATGAGAAGGGCCGACATAATTTGATCCTTCAATAGTTAACTGCTGCTCATCACACCAGGGCAAGCATTTTGCAGGTGTTCAAGCTGCAAAAAAAGCCAGGACGAGTCCAAATTCTGTGCTCAGAGGGTGACTTTTTTTATCCTGTCCCTGCTGATGGTTTTGAACGGTCAGAATAAAACTTCGCCTGTTGTGTTTGGTCCAGTGGCTGTTTCATCAGAGAGAAGCTGCAGCTGGAATAAACAGCAGCAAAAAAAAAAAAACATGATTTATTTACCATCAGCACCACAGATACCACTGAATTTAAATAGGAAATGAACCTGCCACTCACCTCATCTGCCACCACAATGGAAATGGTTGATGAGTTCTGAACACCACAGGCCAACAGTCCAAAGACATAAAAGGGGAGAGGGCAGCAAATGGGGCTGTTTGCCCAAAGAAAGGCAAGGGAGACCTTGGGGCCCCTTCCAGGACATAAAGGGCTCCAAAAGATGTGGAGAGGGACTATTGTCAAGGGCATGGAGGGACAGGAGAAGGGGAATGGCCATAAGCTGAAAGAGGGGCTGGGTTAGATGGGATATTGGGAAGGAATTGCTGGCTGGGAGGGTGGGCAGGCCCTGGCACAGGGTGGGCAGAGCAGCTGTGGCTGCCCCATCCCTGGGAGTGTCCCAGGCCAGGTTGGACAGGGCTTGGAGCAGCCTGGGCTGGTGGGAGGTGTCCCTGCCCATGGCAGAAGGTGGGACTAGATGGGATTTAAGGTCCCTCCCAACACAAACCATCCTGTGATTCCAAGAGCTGCCCATGGAAATCAGCTGCAGAGGCAGCAGAGCTGTTGGTGTATTTTTAGGGATGTCTTGCAGGTGTAAACGTGTGTCAAGTGGGAGTTTTGGGAATTCCAGCCCTTTGCCTCCTGCCAAAGCAGCCCTGGCTCAGCACAAAAGGTGCCCTGCTGAACATTTCTGTGGAGTGTCTCACTCCAGGAAGTTCTTATATCTGTGTTTACACAGCATCTGCTTACCCAGAATGAAATCTCCAGGGCACTAAATCAATAGGGGTTTTGTTCTGGATTTTTATGGGGCCAAAACAGCCCTGCTGCAAAACTTGGACCCAGCTAGGAAATACTGAATTTTTTTTTTTTTTTTTTGCAATGAGTGGAAAAGCAGTTTGATTTTGCAGGAACGTGGCTGGTGCTGACTTTTCCTCTTCCCTTTCCTTCCCAGCTCCCTGCAGACTACTCAGTGCTTATCCAAGACATGCACCTCACACTCTTTTCCTCCCTGTCCATTCTCCAAGCTTTTTTTTTCTGGCTAACAACTCAAAAGTAGTGGTGGACAGCAGGAGAGCCACCTGCCTCCCCTGCTGTGGGATTGCCAGAGCTAAAAGGCCACAAGAAGGTTGTGTCTTGGGGTGGAATTACTTCAAAGGATTATTTTGGTGGAGGCAAAATAATGGTACTTGGCCAAAATGTCCCAATTATTTAGGTACATTTAACCTGAGGCAACACAGGAACTGTATTAAGCTGCTAAAATTGCATCACTGAAATGAAGTAGCATGAATGGAAATTCTGTCAACCCAAGCAGGCGCTGAAATTGAGTTGTACTTTTATCTGGGTGATAAGGACAGTCCCTGGTTGTCATTTTCCCTGACAATCTGCTTATTTTAGGAGTACAAACCCCTGAGCTGGGACCTGCAGAAATGAAAGATTTGCACCAGCAGATGCAGAAGAAGCTGCTTTCACACTTGGTGTAACTCACAGCTGCTAAAATGGAGCTGAGTCAGGCCCTGAGCAGCTGGGCCAGCAGACACGTGCTGGTGATGGTGTCCCTTGTCATCAGACACACCAGGGATGCAAAAAATCTGTCTCTGTCACCACGTGTTTCCCTTTGTACTGGAGAATTCCCATGCATGGCTTCCTTGGAGTTGTCTGGGGCTGCTGCCTGGGATCTGAGCTCCTTAGAGGAGACATGGGAAGACTCCAGGAAATGCCTGGGAAGAGTCTCAGGTAGATCCTGAAGATGCAGGTTCCACTGTAAGAGAAAAATCATCCCAGGCAGCTTCCTGCAGGAATCTGGAGCTCCTATCCGGGATATCAAGAGCCTAAACCAAGAGATGGAAAGACTGGGAGATCCTCAGAGGAGTCTCAAGTGGATCTCAGAATACAGAGCTGCTACCAAAAGAGCAAAAACATCTTGGGAAGTTTCCCTGGAGGAGTCTGGGAGTGCTCCCTGGGATCTCAGTTCCCTTGAGGAGACATGAAGGAGGTTCTGAAGTCACTTTTCCTCACTTTTGCTCTGCTGTGGTGGTACCAACATTCAAATCCCTTTCCTCAGAAAAACAGGAGAACAACTTCCTGATGGAATAAACAAAAAATGCCAGCAACCATCAACCCCAAAACGTGTCACTGCTAATTTAAAAGCCACATTTTTGCTGGAATGCTGCATTTTATCCATTCCTGTAGCAACTACCATCAGCAGCACTTCACCTGAAGGAGTGACTGCCCCTTGCACAACAGGAATTGGTGTCAAGCCTTGCAAGGGTGAGACTCAGATGACTAAAATAGCTACAATTTTTCTCCCGGTGGTTTTTTATTTTTTTTGGGGGGGGGGGGGGGGGGGGGGGGGGGGGGGAAGATGTTGACATTTTGGTTTGCCAAAGGTTTCTGTGCACCAGTTTCACTTCTGGGCCCACGAGAGGTTTCGCTTCCCCATCCCGCGGCAGGACAGCCCTGATCTCACAGGAGCCTCTGTCTGTGCTTGTCCCTGACAGCCTGGAAAAGTGGGCAAAAGGTACTGCTGGCCCTTCTCTCCTCAGGAAAACTCGGATTTGAAAGGCATTCCTGGGAAATGTCCATGTCTACAGTGTTAGACATAAGGCATCGTTATCCACTGGGGTTCTTCATGGTCCCCCACCCAGGTTGCTGCTTCTGTTACTTCCCTGGAATTTTCCCTGTGGAATTGCTTCATGCAGAGGTGCCACAAAAGCAAACTTTATGCTGTTTAGATTTTAAAAAATTATGGCAGTTGCAGCAGCAAGAGATAGAGAGTGTGGGTGGTAACTGGTCATGACCATTTGCCAGGGAGGAGATGCAGCAGAAGACAGGTAGGAGAATAACCCTGAATATCTGGGAGAGGACATAAATTTAACTAACACAGGAGAAGAAAAGATTTGGGACTGAGGTGAGAAGAAGGAGGTCTGAAGACAGGATGTCCTACAACAGAATCACAGAATGGTTTGTGTTTGAAGGAACATTAAAGACCATCTTGTTCCATCCCTGCCATGGGCAGGGACACCTCCCACCAGCCCAGGCTGCTCCAAGCCCTGTCCAACCTGGCCTGGGACACTCCCAGGGATGGGGCAGCCACAGCTGCTCTGCCCAACCTGTGCCAGGGCCTGCCCACCCTCCCAGCCAGCAATTCCTTCCCAATATCCCATCCAGCCCTGCCCTCTGACAGTTTGAAGCCATTCCCCTTGTCCTGTCCCTCCATCCCTTGGAAATGGTCTCTCTCCATCTTTCTTGTGGCTCCTTCAGCTCCTGGAAGGCCACACTGAGGTCCCCCCAAAGCTTCTCTTCTCCAGGTTGGCCAATGCCAGCTGTGCCAGCCTTTCCTCCCAGCAGAGCTGCTCCATCCTCTGCCCATCCTGGCGCCTCCTCTGGCCTCTCCAGCAGCTCCATGTCCTCCCTGTGCTGCCCCCAGGGCTGGAGCAGCTCTGCAGGTGAGGCTCACCTGAGGGGCAGAGGGACAGAACTGGCAGCTCAGGATGACACCCAGTAGCTGGCACAGACATGAGTCACATTGTCTGCCAACACCAACAAGCCACAAACACCAAACCACCAGGAATCCCCCTGTGTTGGGATGTCCTGTTTCGGAAGGGAGACTATTTCGAGCTGTGGTAGGAATTTGGCTGCCAGGAGCATTATTTGTACTTCAGCATCTGAAGGTCTAAGTCCTGGTTAAACACCAGCTTTGGGCTTTGTGGTGAAGGTGGTTTATGTATAAGAGTTACAACAGTATTTGTTGAATGGTTCTTCCATTCTGTCCTGAAAGACAACCCAAGTGACCTGTTGAAAGTGAAGTTTTGGGGTGGGAAGTCTTCTCAGGCTGCAGATGAAGCTTGCAAAGTGGATTAAAGCATTAAAAGACAGGTGTGGGGGGAAGGAAGACCTTTTAATGGAAAAGCCAAGCAGTCTCTACCTCTAAGTGGAGCTGCTGCAGCAACCACCATAAAATTCTTATGAACTTGGGTGGAGACAGTAATTACAGCACAGGAAGAATAAATGCTGGGGGGTGCCTGGCCCTGCACAGAGTGGCAACACAAGGGGATCTCAGTTTGAGCCTTTAGAATCAATGCTCAGATTGAAAATATTTTCAAGACTTGAAATGCATATATTCAATATGTGGCAGTAATGTTTGAGCACAGATTTGGAGAGGGTGGAAATGGAAATCTCTGATTCTCCTGTGAGTGGGCTACCCCAAAACCTGAACCTCTGCTTCCAAGCTGTGCCACACTGATTATCAGAGAATTTTGATTTTTTTTTCCTCAGTGGAAAATCATTTTTGTTTTAAACAGAGTGTTTGTCTGTACCAGAGCTTGGGCTGCTTAGGGAGTGTCTGAAAATTGTTTGGCCTCCACGAAGTGCATCCAGCTCTGTGAGTGGAATGAAGAAATGATCCTTCAGCAAACTGCTGTGTCACTGCTGAAGAGTTCAGGGAAAGGGAAAAACTGCAACAGGAACACCAGAGGGAAAGGACAGCTCAGAATGAAATGACTTCAATGCAAAGCTCCCACCTTCTCACAGAAAACGCCTTGGGATCTTTAAGCCTAATAATAGTCCTGAGCCCAGCTATAATTTCAGACCATTCATAAGCTTTTTGAGGTAGAAATTATCACCCAGACTTTATAGGGATGACAGAGACATGAAAAGGTTAAGGCCCAGATTCACGAGAGGATTTAGTTGTGGGATTAAGTCCCAAATTACGCCCTTTCCACCCCACCAATACAGGTGGTGCCTGGTGGGTATCTGAGGGGGCTTCCTCAAGCCCTCGAGGCCACAAGCTCAGCATCTCAGCAGGATCAGTTGGCCCCAAGCCACAGCCTGAGCCCTCTGTCCCCTCTCCTCAGGACGGTGTCATTTGGGAGCAGCTGCTCAGAACTCACCCACCCTCTGACAGCATCAGAGAGGTCCCTGCCTGCACCTCCTCAAAGACCATGGCCAGATGGCCACAGTGAGGTGACAGAGTTCCCAGTGCTGGTGGCCCCAGCACCTGGAGATCCTCTGGGAGAACCAGCACCATGGCTGGTGGCTGCAGGTTTTGGGATGAGGGGAGAATTTTATTCCACTGGAGAGGGAATATTTACAAGGCCATGTAGTGACAGGACAAGAGGGAGTGGCTTCCCACTGCCAGAGGGTGGGTTTAGGTGGGATATTGGGAAGAAATTCTTCCCTTTGAGGGTGGACAGGCCCTGGCACAGGGTGCCCAGGGATCACAGAATCATAGAATCAATTGGGTTGAAAAAGCCCTCCGAGATCAAGTCCAACCCTTGGTCCAACTCCAGTCCCTTTACCAGATCATGGCACTCAGTGCCACGGCCAAGCTCAGCTGAAAACCCTCCAGGGATGGGGAATCCACCCCCTCTCTGGGCAGCCCATTCCAATGCCTGAGCACTCTCTCTGCAAAGAAGTTTTTCCTGATCTCCAACTTCAATTTGCCCTGGCAGAGCTTGAGCCCATCGTGCCCCCTTGTCCTATTGCTGAGTGCCTGGGAGAAGAGACCAACCCCCACCTGGCCAGAACTTCCCTTCAGGCAGTTCTAGACAGTGCTGAGGTCACCTCTGAGCCTCCTCTTCTCCAGGCTAAACACCCCCAGCTCCCTCAGCCTCTCCCCACAGCACTTGTGCTCCAGTCCTGGAAGTGTCCAAGCCCAGGTTGGACAGGGCTTGGAGCAACTTGGGCTGGTGGAAGGTGTCCCTGCCCATGGCAGAGGATGACACTTGATCTTTAATGTTCCTTCCAACCCAAACCACTCTGTGATTCTACACCTCAGTGCCACGGCACAGTGCAGGAGTCTGGAAGCTGGGAACAAACATGCTCCTTTCCCTATGGAATGATGCAGATTGGTGACCCTTCAGCACAGCTGTGCCAGAGGCTCCAGGCACAGGGAGCAGGGAAGGTGTGGGCTCACTGGAGAGCAACGCCCTGCAAGGAGCACTTTTAGGACCATCAGGGGCATTTTAGCACCGAGGGACTTCCACCTGCAGTGGCCTAAAGCAAAAGAACTCCAGGGACAACCTGCCAGTTTGCTTCTCCAGGAGCTCTGGGAGCCTGGGAGCATGCCCTGGGACTGCTGGTCCGAGTTCCTTCTCCTGGAGGAAGGACCTCTCCGCGCTGTCACCGCACTAATGGAGCGCACATTGATTTCCGAGCCGGGGCGAGCGCCGGGGTCACTCGATGGATATCCAAGCAGCCAGGGAGATAACGCTGCCATTACCAGCCTGGCACCTGCCCAGGTCCACCAGAGACAGCCTTCAAAGGCAGAGCAGCCTCTGTGGCCTCAGACATGGACGTGGCTTGGTTCGAGCTGCCGTGCACAAAGTCCAGCCCGTGGAAACTCCGTGGCCTTGCCAAAGCCTTTCCTTCAGTTCCTCCCTAAACTTCAGGGAGCTGAGGAGCTCCAAGCACCACCCCCTGCTGAAGAGCTCTCATGGCACAGAGCCTCCCAAGCAGCTGCTTCCCTCCTCCTCCTCTCCTCGGGCTCCAGAACCTCCTGCTTCTCCTCCAGCTCCCTCCCCACATCACACGGCAGGGAGCTCCCCATCCTCAGAGGGAATGGTAGGAAAGGGCAAAAGGGATTTAGGATAGTTCCTTGTGCCTCTTTTTTTGAGGCCAAAACCTGCTCTGGTGCTAAAGGCTCAAACAGGAATGCCAACCTGTGCTGAGAGGCTGCAGATCTCCAAAACAGGAATATAATCAATAGAGGAAGGAGGGAAGGAGACAAAGGGAATAATCTGGAGAGGCTGAGAAAACTGTGTGGAAATAACACAATGGGAAAACCAAGCAGGATGGGAGCAAAAGAAGTGTGGGAGAGTCACACAGCATTAAGGTAATAGAAAAAAAAAAGTATTTTTTTACTGCTGCTAAAGGGTTTCTAGAAGGGAACAGAGACTGATTCAGACTGATGTGGCTTCCTGCACATGACTGTGCTGGAAAAGACTCTTGACAGCAATTGTAAGCCACTGATTTGCAGCATCCTCACTTCTGCTCAAGTTCTCTAGCCAGCCCTGAAGCCAGAGCCCTAATTTATCTCCCAGAAGGATTTTATTTTGATGACAAAATAGCAGCTTGTCCTTGGAGTTGTAAGGTGGGTACACACATGTAGAGCCACATGTAAAAACAGACACATTTTTACCAGGACTGCAGGAGTTCTGAAGGGTGGCACACAAAAACAAACAGCAAAATAAAAACAAATTAAAAAGAAAAAGTAAAGCTGAAGGGCAAACAGATCTCTTGAAACTATGTAACCTTTTCATCTCAGAGGTGCTTTGTTTATCCCTAAACAGCATTCTGGGCAGCCCAACTCCTTTTAGCAAGGCAAGAAAGGAGGAGAAAACGCTCAGAGGAGGACGACATCTGCCTCATCCTCGGCGCTTCCCAAACGCAACAGGCAGAGCTCTGCAGAACCAAAAAATAGATTTATTGTTATTGGACTGAGGGCAGTGGCTCAGCACTTGGCATGGCCTGTGTTTACAGCAGAAATGCTCCCAGAGACAGGAAGTTCTCCAAGTCGCTCTGCCATTATTTGCCTCCTGTTGACGCTTTCGGGAGGGAGAGGGAGGGGATTTTTTTTTTCGCCCCAGATGAGATTTTAAGTGCCCCAGCAGAGAGTGTTTGGGAGCTGGCAGAGGCAGCCACAGTCATGCTCAGCCTCGGGGGCCACATGATGTTTTTGGAGTCCAACCCCTCGTGCAGCCACATCATACGTGTGTTTTCTTGCACAATCGGCGATTCACACAAACCCAAGCAGTGAGAAAGTCTTCTCCTCTCCTCCTGCCACAACCCAGTGCTGGGGGAGCCATCACCTTGAGAGGGATGGTTTGATGGTCAACTTAAAGTTGGCCCAGGGTATCGAGCTTTAGACAGGCATTGGCTCCTCTGTACCAGAATCTGCAACCTGAATTCTTCCCCATTATCAGAATCTGCTCCCCGAATTCTTCCTCCATATCAGAATCTGCTCCTTGAATTGTTCCTCCATATCAGAATCTGCTCCCTGAATTCTTTCCCATTATCAGAACCTGCTCCTTGAATTCTTCCTCCATACCAGAATCTGTTCCCTGAATTCTTCCCCATTATCAGAATCTGCTCCTTGAATTGTTCCTCCGTATCATAATCTGCTCTCTGAATTATTTCCCATTATCAGAACCTGTTCCCTGAATTCTTCCTCCATACCAGAATCTGCTCCCTGAATTCTTTCTCCATATCAGAATCTGCCCCTTGAATTTTTCATCCCTAGCAGAATCTCCTCCTTGATTTCTACCCCTCATAGCATAATCTGCTCCTTGAATTCTACCCCTGTACCAGAATCTGTTCCCTGAATTCTTCCTCCATAGCAGAACCTGCTCCCTGAATTCTTCTTCATTATCAGAACTTGCTCCTTGAATTCTTCCGCCATACCAGAATCTGCTCCCTGAATTCTTTCCCATTATCAGAATCTGTTCCCTGAATTCTTCGTTACCAGAATCTGCTCCTTGAATTCTACCCCGTACCAGAATCTGCTCCCTGAATTCTTCCCCATTATCAGAATCTGTTCCCTGAATTCTTTCCCATTATCAGAATCTGCTCACTGAATTCTTCCTCTATAGCAGAATCTGTTCCCTGAATTCTTCTTCATTATCAGAATCTGCTCCCTGAATTCTTCATCCATAGCAGAATCTGCTCCCTGAATTCTTCCTCCATATCAGAATCTGCCCCTT
>JAJPCS010000388.1:220898-242072 GCA_021164005.1 Willisornis vidua nigrigula
TATCATAATCTGCTCCCTGAATTATTTCCCATTATCAGAACCTGTTCCCTGAATTCTTCCTCCATAGCAGAACCTGCTCCCTGAATTCTTCTTCATTATCAGAACCTGCTCCCTGAATTCTTCCCCATTATCAGAATCTGCTCCCTGAATTCTTCATCCATAGCAGAATCTGCTCCCTGAATTCTTTCCCATTATCAGAATCTGCTCCCTGAATTCTTCATCCATAACAGAATCTGCTCCCTGAATTGTTCCTCCATGCCAAAATCTGCTCCCTGAATTCTTCCCCATTATCAGAATCTGCTCCCTGAATTCTTCCTCCGTACCAGAATCTGCTCCCTGATTTCTTCACCCGTAGCAGAATCTGCTCCTTGAATTCTACCCCTCAGAGCAGAATCTGCTCCCTGAATTCTTCATTATCAGAATCTGCTCTCTGAATTCTCTCTCTGCACCAGAACCTGCTCCTTGAATTCTTCCACAGCCATTCAGATTACACAGAAATCTTGTTTCAAATTAATGACACAACTAAGCAATCCTAAATTGCTTAAAGATAAAATTATTGCTTTTTTAGAGAAAAAAAATCACCATTTGGAGCAGACTGGAGGGAGAAGAGCCCTGGTTGTTAATTTTGACCCTCTAACACAGGGGGTTGAGGGTCAATAGCACAGCTCCTTTAATCAGAAAATCATGGAATGGGTTGGGTTGGGAGGGACCTTAAAGATCATCCCATTCCACCCCCTGCCATGGGCAGGGACACCTCCCACCAGCCCAGGCTGCTCCAAGCCCTGTCCAACCTGGCCTGGGACACTCCCAGGGATGGGGCAGCCACAGCTGCTCTGCCCACCCTGTGCCAGGGCCTGCCCACCCTCCCAGCCAGCAATTCCTTCCCAATACCCACAGGAACTGCCCATCTCCCTGTGCCCCTCCCCTCCCTCTGGCTGCAGCATCTGCCAACGCCACGTCCTTATCAATCCAACATATAAATAACTGGCTGTTTTGAAACTCTATCAGTTCACTCTTTTTATGCAGTTGATTGCCCTTGGATTTCTTCTATTTTCATCTCCCCTGGCAAGTGCTGCTCGTTGTTACTCCTGTCTCTGATACCACATCCCCTGAAACATTCCAAAGGCTTGGACCAGAACCCAGACTTCTGCTTAAGACTGATTTTATGACCCTGCTGAGCAGCATCCTCATCTGTTTTGCACATACTTTTACAATTCTGAATGTGTTTAAGAAAAAAAACAACAAAAAACCAACCCCGAATTTTAACCAAGTGCTCAAATAACGCAGCCACGTTGTGAAAGCTGCACAGAAGGAGCAAAATTCTGACTTCAGCAGACCAATAAAAAGAATTAGACTTGGAATCCAGGCCAGTAGTTTGTGGGGTTTATGTATTTTTTGAGAGTCCAGGTTAAACTAATTTTTTTTCCCTGAAAATTACATCCAGAAGGAATGGCAGAAACTTCTGATTATGCTTGGTGGTCTCTCTCCCTCGTGTGCTCCTCCCAACTACACCTTCTCTGGCTTGTGGAAATTGGAAAGTGCCACAAAACTTACTCATTGCTCTAATCCTGAGTGATAGTAGGAAATACATACGTAGGTTTCACTTCCAGTCCTTTCCAAGACGTAGTTTGTAAAAGGCCTTGCTGAAAAACGGAGCTCCAGCCCTCGGTTGGAGATTGAGATCTCCTGCAGCAAGCCAAGACACTTCTCCATTAGCCACTATTATCATAACCTATTAATAATCATTTTCATCTGGAAAACATGTTTATTTGTTGGGATTTTTTGAATGTTACGTCCTCCAGAGAAGATAGTAACTGGGATTAATGATTCCATGAGGAAAATATGTCGTGCTTACTGAGCCATGGAGCTTTCCCTCTCCAAAATAACTATTTATTTTTAATTTTTCCCAATGACATTCTATGGTGTCAGGCTTTTTGCATCAGATATATTTCATCACAGCGAACCTAAACTGGTTCACTGTACCCTGAGAAAACAGGATATGTCGCAGCAGGAGCTGAAGTTTGAAAGGTTTATGAATGGAGGGCAAAAAATCAAGATTAATTTTGGTTTAACCAGGTAATCAGGAAAGGGGGGAGACTGAGATTGGGTCAAGCTTTAAAACTCCATTTTTCTTTCAGAAATTGCTTGCAAGCCAGCCAGGCAGGTTTGCCCAGTAGCATTCTCAAACAAGGGTGAGGAATAGTAAAACTGGAGCCCAGCCAAGGCCAGTGTAAATCTGTTTTGTTCAGGAAAAGGAGCCAAATTGCTTTTATACAACATCTCGAGGTTTCAGGCGACCTGTGATAGTCTCAGCTGCCATTCTGGGTGTCAAGAACATCAAGGGCCTTGTTTTTCTAATTCTAAAAAAGGGGTAACTACTCACTGTTGGACATGAAGTGATGCCAAAATGCAGTTTGGGTCGTTAAGTTTTGGCTGGTGCCAAATATTGATGGGGAGAAATTAATGCCCCGATCGGGGGGGACTCGCCGTGGCCCTCCCACAGCAGGAGGAAAATGTGGATAATGTCTTAGTGTTTGACACAGACTGTCTTGATACATTTCATTTAAAGTGCTGGAAGGAGATTTAAATGAGATTGTCAAGAAGGAGAATTTCCTATGAGGAAGGGAGAGTTGTTGGTTCCGATGGGATTTTAATGGGGGTGGTGGGTGATCACCGATGAAGAGGGAACTGTCACCACTCAAAGCCATTCCTTATTCTCCATCAAGGATTTAAAACCACCTGATGGACACGAGGAGCCTCCACTCTGCCCAGGAACTCCCAGTCCCTGCTCACATAATGCTCCTGGCATCACATTATCTCTGGTGGCCGCTGAACTTATTCAAGCTCAAATATTCCAGGGCAAACAAGGTTTGAGTTAATTTTCCTCTAGCAAAGTATCAAAGGAAGCAAAGCCCTTT
This sequence comes from Willisornis vidua nigrigula, assembly GCA_021164005.1. Classification (NCBI taxonomy): domain Eukaryota; kingdom Metazoa; phylum Chordata; class Aves; order Passeriformes; family Thamnophilidae; genus Willisornis; species Willisornis vidua. The sequence continues at coordinate 223,817 of JAJPCS010000388.1, forward strand.
GAAGCAGCCACCTTCTGCTTTAGGCTTCATACAAATTCAACAGAACAGCACCTCAGAAATCCCTATGAATGCAAACAATCCCCACCTTTGGAAAACAATCCCCTGTTGGAGGAGTAAACAAAAGCATACATTAGTCACCTGCTCCAAAGATGGGCGCCCAATGGCCAGGATGAGATTTAACCTCCAAGCCTGACTAATAACACGCAGCATTCCCAAATCCCTGCACTGTTCAGAGGCTCCTGAGCACCTGGATGTCACAGCACAGCCCAGGTTTGTCTGTGGCTGAGCCACCAGCTATTTGCAACCACTGAGAGAAGGGCAAGGGGCTCTTCAGTGTTCCCTGCCCAGCTTTGCTGCATGAAGAGGGACTGTTTTCCCTCAGCTGCTGGATTTTGACCTTGAGACTCACACAGGCCCCTGTTATGATTTCCAGCTTCATTACCATGGCCAGGAACTGAACTACAGGTTTGTTTTTATGAGCTTCTCCACCACTCTGCCAGCTATTCATTTGAATCTTCTAAACAGTCATCTCTGAATCATAATGCAAATTCCATTTACTGAAAAGGTGGTACCTTTAATATAACAAATGAACACGTTTAATGACTGATACTTTTAGACATTACAGCATCTCTCATGTTTTCAGTAAATGGATATAATTTTCTCTGCATTACCCTATTATTATTCTTTGCTAGCATTACCAAGCGACGTTCTCAGCTGCGGGTGTTTTCCACCGAGTGCATTTGAAGACGGCCCAAACAACACAATTTGGAAGACATCTGCCTCTGTATCCTCAGCTCAAAATGCTGCAGGAGACGGGGGAACTGGCCTGGTGTTTTATTCTTATAATGTATTTACTGCTTGTGTGATGTTTCGGCAGGGCCACGCTCTGCCACCGTTGCGACTGGATTTACATCGGAAGGGCATCTACAGATGCCTTTCACTTCAAAGGGAAATGTGGTGTATAATCAGGATCATTTCCTTGGTCTGAAGCCTGACCCATCTCCCATTCTGGAATAAAACATTTTGGGGAGTGAGCAAGCAGAAGCGGGTCACCTTTGGAACTCTCCTGAAGGGCCACGCGGGCCACCAAAAATCAGGTGTGCTCATATGGGGAGAGAGGGAAGGGAAAATGGGAAGGGAAGATCAGCAATCCCTGAACGTTCAGTCTGGTTCTGAGAGACACCAGGGCACAAACTGCTCCAAAAGGAAACCTACTGAAGTGCAGTAGCCGCTGTCATTTGGATTTGTGAGTGTTACAGCACCGGATCATCCTGGTTATAATAACACTGCACTGTTTGGAACCCCATAAAACCCTGCCCTTTTTACTTAAAGACAAACAAAACAAAAGAAAAAGTCGTAAGTAAATATCACATGAAGTCACACGGGAGATGTGACGGCTTTTCATCCTTGACCTTAAAAGAGAGAGGCTGATCTGAGGTTTTTCTGAGCAACACCTCCCTGGTTTCTCCTCTGTGGCTTTGCCTGAACCTCCCCAAACTCCCCTCACGGGCACTAACGCAAGGGAAAGTCCTTAAAATAAACCAACAGGATGGTAAACATGGTTTCTTGGAATTTATGTGGTTTAAGACTATGGCTTGGAGCCAAGAAATGAAGTTGCAAAGGGTCTTTATGTTGATTTTATTTTTTGGGACTGAGCTTTGTGCACCTGCCCACCCATGGGCGACGTGAGCCGCGTGCGTCGGGTTCTACTTCCAGCTTCCTACCAACATTCTTGTACCATCCCAGTCTAAGGCAACATCAAATCCTGTTTGTTATTTATGCTCTGAAGGCTTTTTTATTTACATACTAGTAATTACTGGTTATGGTAGAGGTACAGCCAGTCAGATATCAAACCCCTCTGCTCTGCCTGGTCTCTCCCATCCACTTTGCAGGAGACATTCACTAACAGCATCGGTGCATCTGGAGGGAAACAAAGGCCAGAAAAAGTGTCTTGTGCCTACAGCAGGTCAAGGGGAACCTGCAGAAATTTTAAATCTATGCAGGAAATATTTTTACTTCTAGGTTGACTTGCTCTGTTGCAGAAAGTGCTGGGGAACCCCATCATGAGTCTCTACACATGCTGAAAATTCATGTTTTAAACCGAAAATATGCCACTTAAACTTAACCACGGGCAACACTGTGCTGTTTAAAATAGTCTGGGCACCTTACAGAGTCAACGTGTCACTTGCTGTGGGAGTTTTCATTTTTTTCAACTGAGATTTCACTCTTTAAAAAATTGAAGCAACGCAGAGGACAAGCTACAATAAAACAAGGAAAACCACCTGGCTAATTCTGTGCCTTTGGAAGTGGCCTCTACAACAACCTTCCAGGATGCTCTTGGAGTTCCCTGCCCATCACCAGAGCTTGCCATAACTGGGGAACACAACCCAAGGGCAGTGGAGAACAAAGAGGTACCTCTTCCACTCCTGCCCACGAAGCGCAGGTCGTTGAATCGCGCCACCTGGTTCTTCATGGCAGCCGTGGCGTTGCGAAGCTCTGCCGAATAGTTCTCATCATTCCCGGCCATCACCGTCACCAGGGTCCCATCAGGCACGTCCCCCAAGGCCACCACCTGCAGAATCAAGGAGGAGATCCCTCAGTTTCCTTAGGATTGGGAGGCAACAATGGGAGAAAATGGGAAAAAGCAGCTACAGCAAAAATCGGCGTAGACTAAGAAGCTGTTTTGGGGAAATAGGAATTGCTGCCATTCCTAGTCTGGAGGAATGGAAAGCTTCTTCTTCCCCAAAACCTTGTCCCCTTGGTTATTCTCTAAGCAAGTCTGATGGTTTTGCAGTTTTGATTATAGAATTGAAAGTGAGAAGTTACATGTAGACTCACTGGCAGTTGAAATGTTCCTGCACTAAAATGCTTTCCAATTATTTTCTAATATTCTTCCCCGCATTTCCTGAGGAATTGAAGGATCTAACAGAGTGCATTTTTTTATATCATTGCTTCTATTATATTACCATAACATATATTATTTAAGGTGCATCCTTTTTATTCCTCCTTGTGGATTTCTACCATTTCAAAACTTATTTTTCTTAACAATCGGACTGGGAAGTTTCACCTTGATGCCTTCTCTGAAATACTCAGCACGATGTGTACTCTGAGATGAAAAATACATGAAATCAACTTTCCAAAAAAACATATCTGTAATTTCCAGTAAATAAATTCAATGGCCAGGACCCACTGCTGGTCTCATTTACAGCAGTAACTCTTAACAGAGCATAAATTCAGGATAAATCCACAGAAAATCAGGCCTCAATTAAATGTTTCATCCCGGCCCCAAATGTTTGGGTGCCAAGATCTATCAAACAAACATTTAGGAATTCAGAATTCACCCTGGTTTTGATGCAACGACCTGAGAGATACAAAGATTTCCAATCTTAAATGTTCTGACTTGTATCTACACTGTTGACACAGAAGAAACAGGGAAAAAATTAATTTTTATTTCATCTTCTTGAGCAGGATGGAATTCCTCAAGCCATTTTACCCTCCTGCAATCAAATGGATATTTGGGGTGTCTCTCCATTTACTCTGGCAAAAATAAGAGCTTGAATTTGGTCCCCTATATATATATATTTTACATCCCATTGCTATTCCCCTGATTAAGTCTACAGGACTTTTAGAAAAAAAAAAAAAGGAGAAAAAATCTACCCAGTTTTTAATTCCTCTTTTGCACATTTCTAAGAGGAAGTCGCCCTTCATCGTGTCCTCTGAGTTGCAGCTTGGTATTTTTCCTTCCTCTTAGCATTTTCTAGCTTATATCCAGGCACTTAGAGTTGGCTGAAGTTGTCGTGGCCTGGTTTTATTTCTCTTAGTTTCTAATCCCACGTGTTCTTCCCGAATGGGATCAGCAGCTCCTTTCCTTGATCTATCCCTGATTCCTATTCCCCAGTCTCAGCTGCCTCCCAGAATCCGAGAGCAGCCTCCAGTGTCAGGTATTTCCCAGCCTTTCCTCTCCCTTTTGTCACCAATAACCCTTATTTTCACTTCCACATGCAAACTTCAAACCACCGGGGTCAAAATTCCCTCTTTACGTCTCCATTTCAACTTCCTCTTCCCCGTTCCTTTGCAGCTCAGGCTTTTGGGTTTTTTTGTTCTCCTCTGTGTTCCACAACGTGTTTCTGGGGCCTATGCTGGGCTCAGTGTTGGGCTTTTCAAATTTCCCTGAACTTGGCATAAATCAGTCCCTGCTTGAAATGCTGAAGCTCAGAGTCTTCTCCTTGCACACGATCAGTGACCGCCAACCCAACGCACCCAGTCCTTCCAAATTACCTTAAAACCTCAATGCAAGCCCTTAAATCACAAGCCCAAGAAAAGGGGAAAAGGAAAATCAAGGCATTACCCCGCGATGCAAATATTTGCATGCTCATTTAAGGAAATAAATAGCAGGATTTGAAGCATTCACAGAAAGATTTTTCTGAATCCAGGGTCAGTTGGCTCTTACAGAACAAATATTTTAAAGCCCCGTTTCCCAATCACACCAAAGGCAACCTCGATGATAAGACACGTGAAGGAAAAATTAGAAACCAAACTGACACAGCCCAGGAAAGAAACTGGAGTTAAAAGTCACAGACAATAGAAACAGAAATACAAACATTTACATTAGAAAAAAGACTAAACAGATAAGTTGGGACTTGCTGACTGGAGTTATCAAGGACTTTGTTGAATTCTTTACCTCTTGAAAATATGCATTTCCAGAGAAGCAAGAGGAGTATCAGGGTTGCAGCACTGTCGGGTATCTAAATTACCTACTTCTCCCGCATCAATCAAACCAAATTGGCCTTTTAAATTAAGATTTAGATTCTTTCTTAACAGCACTTGGACAATGAATTTCTATGGCACCTTGTTAGTTATTGTGTATTATTTTCTAGGTTTCTCAAAATCATTAATTAAGGGGGGGAAAAAAGCCTGGAAATTGTAATTTTGGTTTGAAACAACATCCTGACCAAACATCATAAATGAATTTTCTAAAGAAACATGAAGAGAAAACTCTCCATCTCTCTCTTTTTATTCGTGCAATGGTTGTTATCAAATACCAGATAAAACTCAGTGTTTTTTTTATCAGATGCAAAGGAATGATCTGAACTGGATTTTCTAGTTCCTGCTCCCAACCATCTGAAAAATCACCGCTCTTCAAAACGCCTTTGCGAATATTCAATATTTAGTATAAGCGCAATGAGCTTGTTTTACACGTGGCAAATTATGCCAGGATTAATTTCTCAGCAATCCCTGGAGAATTTGGGTGCTGAAGACGAGGGCACCGAGAGCTCTGGCACGCAGGTGCCTCCCAGCCCACCCTTCCAGGGGCTCAGAGCGACACCTTATCCTAATTTTGGGTGGGGCGCTGATTTTTTATTTTTCTCTTGGCTCTTTCTAAGTGGAATTATCCCGGTGTTAAGAACTCGTGGAGAACCCGCTGATGAACACGGGCTACGAGCGGGGGGAGCGAGGAGGGAGAGCAGCGCTGGGCATCTCTAAACCTCCATGGCTTCATTCCCACAATTTCCACATGCCCAGGGCAGTCCCTGCCGCCAGCAGATCCCATTCCCGGGGACAATTCCAGGCTCGCTGCCGGTGCCCGCGGCTTGGCACCACCGGGGCGGCCGGGCAGCAGCGGGAAGAACCACCTCTCCCACCCTTTCTCCATCCCGTATCCCGCCGGGAGATGGCCAGGATTGGGACCGAGCCAGGCGGGGGAGCCGCCACCGTGGCCTCTCTGCCCCCAGGAGTCCCCCAGGAAAAAGCAACACCGGGGACTCCGCTTATCTCCCGTCCCTGCGGGGCGGAGCGGCTTTTCTTTCACTGCCTTCCAGGAGCACAACTTCCCGAGTAATTAGCAGGAGCTGCCTAGTGCGTGGGTAACAGTGTAATAATTAATCTAAATGTGGGAATTTAGGAAGTGACCCTGCCGATTAGTTCCTCCCTTTTCCCCAGACTCCTATCTGCGTAAAACAAGGAGGCTAGACATAATAAAACTTTGCCCTGAAGCCGCCTCGTCAGCGGGATTTCCCAAAGTTCCGGGAGCTGAACCGATTCCCTTCTCCCTCCTTTCTCCTCTCCCAAAAAGCCATCGCAAAGAGGGCGAGCCGGGTCGCCTTCAAAACAAAGTTGTACCGAGGCCGTCGGTGTTCAGCAGTGACCGCAAAAAAAAAAAAAAAAAAAAGCACGAACTTGACAAATCCCGCTCCTAAATCGAAGCCCGGGGCTCCTAAGGAGCTGCATGTCTCTGCGGCTCCCGTCTCGGATAAAAGGATAACGAGAATAATTACCTTTTCCTTTCCTTGCTTAGAAGCGTGTCTACATCAGCAGCAAGAAAACCAGCGCGTTCAAGAAGTTACAGACAGACCCGAGTCAAAAAAAGAGCGTGACCAAGGGCAGCATAATTTTACTCGGAGGGGATGACAATTTTACTCCGAGGGGAGGACAATTTTACTCCGAGGGGAGGACAATTTTACTTGAACCCGGGTAACGGGGAGGGAGGAAATGGCACCAACCATGCCAGGGGGCATCTCTCGGCAGGATCCCGGTGGCCCGTGCCTGGATATTCTCTCCCCATCCCTCCTCCTCATCTTTTGCCGCGGTTTTCCTTGGATTTAGCAAGGAACTCTGGAAACTGGAGAACTACAAGCGGCCGCAGGGTCCGCCCAGGTTAGGCCCCGACTTTTGGTATTATTAAAACAAGCCAATAATAATAATTTAAAAAAGGAAATACGTGTTTTGAACTGTTGGTGGGTTGTTTTGTTGTTTATTCCCCCCACCTAGAAGAGCCCCTGGCAGAGGGAAACGCGAAGCCTCCCGAGAGGGGTCCGTGGCGGCTGGTGGGTGTCCCCCGTGGGTGGCAGAGGGACGTGCCACCGTCATGGGTGACTTCTGGGGGAGCCCGGGGCTCCTTCAGCTCCGGGAGCTCCTTCAGCTCCGAGCCGCCTGCGTCCGTCAGCATCGGGCTGCGGCATCTGGTCCCCAGGGCAGCCAAATTCCCCGGGTCTGGCTTTTTTTTTTTTCTCCTTCCCTTGAGCAGAGCCGCCTCTCACTACCAGAGTTATGAATGGGGAGAAGAGGGAGGCAGCGGCTGGAAGGAGCCATCGCATTCCTCAGCTGCCACCGCTCGCTCCTGCCCGCAGCCCGGGCGGGAGCCTTCCCACGGGGCCGCGGAAGGATGGATGGAAGGATGGAAGGATGAAAGGAAGAATGGAAGGATGAAAGGAAGGATGGAAGGATGAAAGGAAGGATGGAGGATTAAAGGAAGGATGGAGGGAGGCAGTGGGTGGCAGCCGGACCACCGTGGCTTCCCCGCCGGAGCGAGCTGTCTCAGTCCGCATGCGGGTCCAAGCCCGCAGGTCAGCGCCCCGTGCTCCCCATCCTCGGGGCGCACATCCTGCTCCTCATCCCTCCCTCCCTTTTTCTCCCCACCCTTGTCCCCCGACGCGCGGTTTTTGGGAGCCGGCAGACCTACCTTGAAGGCGATGGGCAGCGTCTTATTGCAGCGCCAGTGGGTGGGCAGCACGGAGCAGAGGAAGTTGGGGCTGTCGGTGCGCACCAACTCCCCGGGGTGATCGGCCAGGACCTCCACCATGCTGCGGTCGGCGCTGCGCAGCTTCCCCGGCAAAGCCCCGCTGTGCTCGGCGCCGGGCAGCGGCAGCGGCTCGCTCATCTTCCCCGGGCTCAGCGTGGTGGAGGGCGGCGTGAAGCGGCGGCTGGTGCTGGTATCTACGGGGATACGCATCACAACAAGCCTTTTGAGTGAAAGACCTCCACAGAGTTTTTACAAAACAGCGAAAGGAGCGTAACTCTTCAGCGAGCTGCTCTCTGGGGACCAACATAAACGGATACAGGCTGAGGACTCGGGGGAAACTTGTTTCTACGCCAGTCCCCAAAGTTAATTTTTTGCTGAAGGCGGCTGAGATAGTGAGCACGCCGAGACTTAACTCTTGGCTTCCTGGCGCGGCGGAATCACGTTAATCCGATAAGCCAAAGGGGCGTCCGTGCGGGGCTTTACCGCGCATCAAGTCCGTGACACAAAGTTACCGGGGAGAAAAAAGCTCATTCCAAACTCCCGAGCACCGTGAAAAAAAAAATAAAATAAAGAGGCGACCAAGTACAAGAAACACATGCAAAGCGTGGGCTTCCCAGTCAGTCGCCTCTCAGTTTCTTCCAGGTGATTTCTCTGCAGTCCCAAGAGAAAACAAAATACACCAGAGTCTTCCGTAGGCAAAACCGGCTCTTTTAGAGAGGGAAATTCAGGGTTGTCTTCAGAGAAGGCGGTACGAGAAAGAGACTTTCTGATCAAAGGTCAGCTGGCTACAACTGTGTATATATATTCACGTACACATACGCACGCACACACACATATACCGGACTTCATAAAATATTTACAATATAATCTGTAGAGAATTTAAACACAACAGGAATCCATTAATGTTCTCTGCGAGATTCTTTTTTTTTAAGCAGCCTTGAAAATGAGCTTCAGTAGTTTGGTTGGCTTTGCTCTAAGAGTACTCGTGTAATGACCTCTCAATCATTCTTGCGCAAAAAGGAAAAAAAGAAAAAAGAAAAAAAAAAGAAAAGAAAAGCTCAGTGCATGGCATTCAAGCTTCAAATCTCTTTTGTCTTTGGTATAACGCCTTTCATGAATTTAAAGAAAGGTCGCAGCCGATCGTAAGCTCTGAGGCTAAAAGGTCCACAGCTGAAAACTTGGGTTTGGGGATGTTGGTTAAATTGTGGGTTCGCTCTGTGGTTTTGTGTGTGCAACAGCGCTCTCTCTCTCCCACTCACGTCCTCCTCAGCAGTCAAACCAACAGTCTGCAACAACTTCGGCACTCATTGCCAATTCTTTTTTTTTTTTTTTCAGTATCTGAGACAGTCTTCCTCTAGTTCGGCCACAGGAACCGGCTGCTTAACAATATTTGAACCGCAGCAGGTGGAAGCCTGCTTTCGGAAACATGGCTTTTCTCTCGTCCAGAGGGATGGAAACCGCCGAGAGCCCACACACACACACACACACTGAAAACCAAAAGCCACCAGCGACAATTAAAAAAAATTAAGAAAAAAAAAAGACAAAAAAACCACCACCCAGCAAGATCACTACTTTTGAAGGCGTAAAAGCTTTCCTTCCGCAACACGAGGTGGCGGCGGGCGGGGGTGAAGGAACCGCGGACCCCAACGAGGAGAGAAGTCGGGAGCACCGGGGGAAGATCAACCCGAAAGTTGCCAGCCAGGGTTAGGCAGAAGTGCTCAGAGAAGGCGCATTTCCACAGCGGAGAGCTCGCGGGTCTTCACGCGTGGGGGCCCGCAGGGTTCCCGCGGGGTGAGCCGGGCCGTGTCCCGTGTCCCGTGTCGCGTGTCGCGTGTCCCGCGCCGCCCGCCCGGCGCCCGCCGCCGCCGCCGGGATGGATGGAGGTGGCCGGGAGCGAGTCGGTGCGGGCGGGAGGCGTGCGGGGAATGTCATTCCCCCGCCTGCTTTGCATACGGGGAGGGCACTGGCCAATCACGGCCCGCACCGGGAGCGGCCGGGGCGCGGCCGCGGGCAGGGGCTCCGGGAAGCGGCGCGGGACGAGCGGGACACCGCGACGGCCACCTCGGGGCACCGCGACCGCCGCCCCGGGGCACCGCGGCCACGCCTGGGGGGCTCCGCACCCGCTCGGGGTGGGGGGCGTGTTCAGGCGCGACTCCCGGCTCTGCCTGCGAGCCCCGCTTGCCCATCACTCACCGACCACCCGCTCCCACCCCAGGAGTGGTGGTCCCCGCAAGGTGCCGCAAGGTGCCCGCAGAGCCGCAGACACATGTCCGCCCACCTCGCCGGGCAGCCCCCGGGAGAGCAGCCGGCGGGGTTTGCTCCGGGGCGTTTCCTCCCCGAGAACGGCGGGACCCCCGGCACAGCCACTGCCGAGGGTCGTCCCCGCCGCTTCCCGGCCCCGCGAAAACGCACGCGGCCCCGAGAGAGCCCATCGCCGCTCGGTGTGTCCGGGACCGAGCTCCCGGCTGGGGGAGACCCCTCCCACCCCTCCTCCGTAACAGCCCGGCCACAAGGACAGCGCGGCCGGGAACAGCCGCACGGGCATCATTGGGCCGCCGGCGCGCCGCTCTGGGCCCGCGGAGGCGGTAGCGAGGATGCCGAGTTGAGGCGTGGCTGTGCTTTCGGGCTAAGTCTGGGTTGGGGTTTTTTTTTGTTTGTTTGTTTTGGTGCCTTTCTTATTTTTTTTTATTTTGCTGCTGGTCGCGACTGTCGCTATCGCGCCCCTGGCTAACCCAGGCTGGGTTCGGGGCGATCCCCACCCGCTGCCGCCGCCTCGGCGGAATCGCCGCCCGTCCCCGCCGCGCTCCTGGCGCGGGTTTGAGGTTCCCCCAGTCAAGCCTCACACCCCGCGCCCGCCGCATCTCCTGTCCCCGCCGGCACGGCCGCCCCTCCCCGCGGCCACCCGCGGGACGCGTCCCCCTCCAACTCAGCAGCCGCTGCGGCGGCCGGGCGGGCTTTGAAGGGCAGCGGCGGCAGCAGCTGCAGCGGGCGTGGGTGGGTGGGAGTGGCGGCGGGGGGACCCCCCTCGGGACCGCCCCCGTCGAGGGGAGCCGCGCTCGGAGCGGGGTCGGGGCCAGTGCCCACCGGGGGCGGTGCTCGGTGCAGATCCCGGCACAGCCGCTAGAGGGGGCGCGCCGCACGCCAGCGCCCCGCCGGAGGGGACCCGGGGGACACACCCCTGTGAGACCCCTGGAACACCCCTGAGAGACCCCTGTGAAACCCCTGCGACACCCCTGAGAGACCTTGGAGACTCCCACGACATTCCTGTGAGACCCCTGGAGACCCCCACGACACCCCTGTGAGACTCCCAGGACACCCCTATAAGACCTCCGGGACACTGCTGGGACACCCCTGTGAGACCCCTGGAGACCCCTGTGAGACCCTCAGACACTCCTGTGAGACCCCTGGAGACCCCTGCGACACCCCCTGGAGATCCCCGGGACACTCCTGCAAGACCCCCGGGACACCCCTGGGACACCCTTGGAGATCCCCGGACACCCCTGTGAGACCCCTGGAGATCCCCCGGACATCTCCGGGACGGGCGGGCTCTGCCTGCTCGCGAGCTGCGCCCAGCACGGTCCGCCCCTACCACAACCCACCGCGGGCTGCGACCCCCGCACCCCCGGGAGCCCCCCATCCCCGGGAGCCCCTGGCACCTCCCCACGCCGGGGCGATGGCAGGGCACGGCGGGTCCTCGTTTCTGCCGACAGTGGCTTTAGAAACGCTCCGGAGCTGGGGAAGCAGCTGCGAGGGCTGCGGCATCCAGCGGGTTCTGCCGGGAGTGACTCCTGGTTGAAGGCAATTAATGAAAAAGAAAAACTAAACCGAAAGAGCGCCGAGTTCCCCGAGGGGAGAGGAATCTGCTGCCGGAGAGGGATGCGCCGGGTGCCCCGAATTCACGGTGGCACAAGCGCCAGGTGTGGTTTCCTCGCATCCCTCCGAGTGCGGGTCAGGAGCGCCCTCCTCTCTCCGCTCCTGCTCCGCACCGGCGGCTGCAGCTTCATCTTTCCCTCCTTTTCCTTTGCCAAAGGATGCGGGGACGGTTTTCGGATCATTCCCCCGGCGGGGGCTCCGTACTTGCAACAGGTCCCCGTTTTAAGCAGCCGAGTTTGGTGCTAAAGCTCTTTCATACCGAGTTTCTACAGTTTGTCTGTGGCTTTCCTTAATTTTTTAATTTTTTTTTTTTAATTCCATGTTTTTCGCGGCTACTTCTTCCTTGCATGAAATTATCCCGATTTTAAATTATTTTTCTGTTTTAAGACAAATGTGTAATACATACACACACACACACACATATATATATACATATATATATATATACATATACATATATATATATATATATATATATACATATACATATATATATATGTACAGGCAAACGGCTGTTCTAAACCACAGCTTAAGAGCCATCTGGGGTGTATTAGTGGCTGATAACTTACGGGCGTGGTAGAGATAAGAATTATCTTACTGACGTGCACACATCTACATACATCTCCTAAGATGTGAAAATGCACTGTTTGTTGGTTGGTTGTTTTGTTTTTTTTTTTTTTTTAGTCGAGAGGCAGGGAGGATTTTATATTTAAATTAGTGAATATGTTGAGGCGAATTTCAGTCCCTACTTTGCATCCCGTCTTAATTTGAGCTCCTTGTTGTAAACACAAAATAAACCCGACTGACGCACGTGGGTAGACACAGAAAGGTCCAAACTTTAGGAGGGATGCAGAAAATACTGTTTTTAACTTCCCAGCGTTATCAATGCTGAGATGAAGGGCGTTAATGTGGACAAATGGGGCAATTCTCTTTTTAAATAGAAGAGCTTTTGCACGGCAAGTTGAGGAGTCAAGTAAGAGAGAAAATACCGTGGTGAGGGTATTTAGTGGCAGATCGAGTTATTTCTTTTACATGCCCATTAGTACAAACCGCACCTGGGTTATTGGGTTGTTTGGGGCTTTTTGTTTGTTCGGTTGGTTGTTTTGTTTCTTTTTGTTTGTTTCTTTAGCCAATTCAATTCATGGTCTGCCTCCTAATTTTATTTTTGCACGACAAAGAGGGCAACTCTCCAGGTATTTACTGTCCTCTTGTGCCGGTACTCTGGAAAAGTAGGAGTTAAGCAGCTTGCAGGAATTATCAGTAACGAGAGAAAGTGAGGAAACCACGCAAAGCTGATGCTCCTTCTCACATGGTAAGACTTTTTAGCATCCCTAAAGCTCAGACTTGCTCTCGGACAGTCCTTTTTTATTCTTTTGAAGCGAGAATCGCAACGGCTGTTACAGCTTTACCAGCTCGGCGCTGCTCACATTTGCATTTTGACATCAATTTATCCCAGCCGAGAACAAAGCACAAGTGAATCTCTGTTTACTTCTGTCGCACGGGATTCCTCGACCACAAAGCAGCGAGTTTTTTACCTAACACGGCCAAGCAAAAGCCTCGGAGAGAGGGAGCAACAATTTCGGGATGAATTTTAAACAGCCTAAATTGCCAAGAGCCCGAACGCAGAGCAGGTTCCCACTGCACAGGTAAATATTTCCCGGCCAAACAAGGAGCCCTGGACTTTTTTTTTTTAAGGGCTTGGATTTGTGCAGGACAGGAGGCAACTTGTATCAGGCAGGCAAACAAACATTTTGTTCAAGGGGAAAAAAATGCAGAGCTTAACAGAGCTGGGATAGGTGTCACATGAGCAAAACCCCAGAGAACTGGCTACAGCCAACACTTAAAAACATGCCCAGCCTCAGTCTTAGCGTGGAATGTCATGGGAATCTCGTCCGGGAACGCAGTTACTTGAGCACTTAAATGTCTGGGGCATCCACGGGGTTATTCAGTGGGTTTCTCCTGCCTCTTGCACCTGAATTCATTTTCTATGTGTATTAAGACCCTCCAAAAAAGTCCCTGATCCTACAAATTTCATTCACAGACGTTGGTTCATCACTAGCAGAAGGAAGGCACACTTAAAACACCACTATAAACATATTTTTATCAGGCTTCGGAGTTAACCCTGTCAATATTGCATAGCAATCAGTGTCATGATTCCACTGCCTGACCCGAATAAAATCATCCGAGTGCCACATTCAGTTATTTTGGGGCTACTGAAATAATGAAACATCGCACCGGGAAAAGCAGCGGCGGGTAAAGAAAAAGACAATTTTCTCCTCATTTCCCTCCGTGATCTGTCCCACACAATGAAATGTGAGTTTCTCATCCTCCTGCACCAAAATGCCACCAAGGGTGGGATGTGAGGTGGCCAGGGCTGCGCAGGTGAGGGGTGTCTGAATTCCCTCCCTTTCGGGGAGAAGGAAGCACCTAAAGCCCCGCAGGGCTCTGCGCTTTGATCTGTTAAACTGATCCGAGGTCGTTCGTTCTGGCTGCAGGAAAATTTGCCGCAGCTCATTTGATGCAAGGCAGAGGGGTGGTGAGCAGAGCTGGAATGACACGCGTTCGTTCTTTAACCTGGGCATCGAATTACTTGTGACCCTGAAAACGTTCTCAAGGGCTCTCCACCCCCTTTGTCCCCTTCATCCATCTCCATCCCCAGGTGACAATGGTGGTAAAAGCCCATCTCGTTCCTCCTGGGTGGAGGCTGAGAGGCTTTTTCTTTCCAAATAGGACAATCCATGCTCTTGTCACTCCAAGTATTTCAGAAGGCAGACATGGCTCCTGTTTGAGGATGTGGGGAATGATTTGCCTGAATATCAGAAGGTTGGGTGGCACAGACATAAACCTACACATGAAAGGAGCTCCCTTCTCCCATTTCACCTCTGCCATCACTCAGAAACTGCCTCTCTCCAGACTAGAACTGTCAGCTGGTGGCAGAATGGGCAGGTACAGCCCGGGAAGGACCATTTTCAGGAAAGGCTAAATTGTCACTTTGCACCCCTGTTAATCCCAACATTGCAGGTCCTCCCAGGGGTTTGCTGGGTGAAGGAACGAGTCCAACCAACAGCCAAGGCAGAGTTCAGACGGGGCAGAGCCCAAAAGGATGGGTGATGAAATGCTCTTTGTCTGACTTTTCCTAAGGCCATGGATACAATCTCAGTGCTCAACTGTGTGACCAATAACCCACCATCCCTGGAGACATTTCTCCATGGCATCTTTCCTCCCTGTTACCTCAAGGGGGGATTTAATCCCACAGCTGTCTGTGTGGATAGACCCCAAGCCTTACCCCACTTAGTCAAGTCAGCTCAGCCTTGCTGGGGGGTTTGGTAAGGGCCAAAGACAAGGCTGGGCTCCTTCTGGTGCTCACCTGCTGCAGGTGTGTGGTGTGTGACCACAGACCCAGCACAGGGCAGGAGGTGCCTCTCCCCTCCTCTGCTTTACAAAAACCCCAATCTGGTTCAAAAAATATTTGCTAGAACATCACCAATGAGTTTTCTCCTTGGTCTTACACAACTGTTGATAAACTTCTGGGTAGGAGCAGAGACTGGGCTAAATGTGCTCTGCAAAAATACCTCCTGGGGGTTTGTCCTGTGTGTCCTTTGCTCCCCTCACCTGTGGACCAGACATGTGGAAGGCATCACTGCAGCTGGGATGTGATGCACTTTGCTTTCCTCAAAGTGGGAGAGCAGGTTGCTCCAAGCCCTGTCCAACCTGGCCTTGGACACTTCCAGTGATGGGGCTTCTCTGGGCACCCTGTGCCAGGGCTTCACCACCCTCACAGCCAGGAATTTCTCCATAATCTCCCATCTGACCCTGCCCTCCCTCAGCTTAAAGCCATTCCCCCTGTGTCCTATCACTACATGCCTGTGTGAAAATTCCCTCCCCAGCCTTCTTGTAAGCCCCTTTTAGGCAACTGGAAAGGGCTCTGAGGTCTCCCTGGAGCCTCCTCTTCTCCAGGTGAACAATCCCAGCTCTCCCAACAGAGTTGCTCCATCCTCTGACCCCATTTTGGTGCCTCCTCTAGATTCACTCCCATGTCCTTTCCAGGCTGGAAACCCCAGGGCTGGATGCAACATTCCAGGTGAGCCAGGCTCTCTGGAGGTGCAGAAGCAGAGAGGTCACATTCTGAGCCCAGGGAACATTCTGTGTTATTTTCCCAGCACTCAATTCCCAGGGAGAGCAACATCCTGGCCAGGGTGTTCCAGACTATCAGGGAATGAGAGAGATTCCAGAGAAGGGCAACCACAGTGATTAAAGGTCTAGAAGGAGCTGCCTATGAGGAGAGATTAAAGAAATTAAATAGACCCATATAATTTGGGGCCAAGGGGAAGCCAAGGGGACAGTGTGACTGTGGTTTAACATGAAAGACAAGGGTGAAGAGGAAGGGGAGGAACAGCTTTCATTAGCAAAAATTGATAAGAGAAGAAGTGACAGACGCCAACTAAAGTAAAAGGAGCTCAGTTTTAAGAGCAGGGTCATCGTTGATCCTGAGATCAAATAGGGAAGGGAATCTGCTCCCAGGGAAGCTGCAGATTCAACATCACTTGAACTTGTCAAGTCAGGGCGTGACAAGCAACTTGGAGGGGAAAGTTTAAGACAGAGCAGAAGCAAAGCCAAAAAGTGCTGGGATGTACAGCCTCAAAGCCCAGATGATTTGAAGGCCATTCCAGAGGAAAACGAAACCACTCAGACCTTTTGGATTTCTCTCTCCTCACAGCTCAAAATTAAAAGTGTCTGTGTGTAAGACTAAGGAGAGAAAATTAGTCATTTAATATGATTTTACTGTGGCTAATCCCTAGAGGAGAAGCCAATTACCTGAAATACTTGGGAGTATGGGGTGGAGAAGGGAATGGAAATTGTTGAAAAGCTGCCATCTGCTGTAAGTACTTGCTGGTTTGGAGGCTTAAAAATACACAATTGTGAGCCATTATACTCTGCTTATTACATGCCTTGATTAATGCAGATAATATCACCCACACCCAGTGTTTCTGTGGCATTTTAGGTACTCAGGTTCGTTCAGAACAACCTCCAGCACTAATTGTAACATTGGGGCTTTTGATCTTCTGCTCTGGTAGGATCACTACAGATGCCTTGTACCAGCTCATGGGGGGAAAAATAGAATGAAAAGAAAAAAATCCTGCAGTGAGTGGTGAGTGACCAGGCAGAAATTCAGGGCACTGAATGTACTTAGTCTAGGAAAAAGAATTCACTAGAGCTGAGGTGCTGGGAGGGAAAATGGGACTGGAACATTCCCACTGTGGCTCATCCAAATGACTTGATTTAGGTTTGCCTTTCTCTGGGTTGGTTTGCTCAATTTCAGTCTAAATTAAGTGTGAATTATGGAGAGAACCATAAAATGGCTTGGCAAGGGACATTAAAGGTCATCTCATTCCCACCCCTGCCATGGGCAGGGACACCTCCCACCAGCCCAAGGTGCTCCAAGCCCTGTCCAGCCTGGCCTTGGACACTCCCAGGGATGGGGCAGCCACAGCTGCTCTGCCCAACCTGTGCCAGGGCCTGCCCACCCTCCCAGCCAGCAATTCCTTCCCAATATCCCATCTAGCCCTGCCCTCTGGCACTTTGAAGCCATTCCCCTTGTCCTGTCCCTCCAGCCCTTGGAAATGGTCTCTCTCCATCTTTTCTGTGGCTCCTTCAGCTCCTGGAAGGCCACACTGAGGTCCCCTCAAAGCTTCTCTTCTCCAGGCTGGCCAATGCCAGCTGTGCCAGCCTTTCCTCCCAGCAGAGCTGCTCCATCCTCGGCCCATCCTGGGGCCTCCTCTGGCCTCTCCAGCAGCTCCATGTTCTTCCTGTGCTGCCCCCAGGGCTGGGGCAGCTCTGCAGGTGGGGCTCACCTGAGGGGCAGAGGGGCACAGTCCCCGCTGCCCTGCTCTGCTGCCCACACTGTGGGACCAACCCAGGGCACTGCTGTTCTCTGGGTGCCCATGGCCAGGATTGATTAAATGATTACAAATTTTCCATGTGTCATAAGCAGGAGATTTAAAGCCTCAGTGTGTTCTTGGGATAAAGCTCCTTCCTTGGCATCCCTGTTGTCCCTGCTCAGCTGGGAAGTTCTGGGACATCATCTCTGGGGACATCACACATCTTGCCTGGGAGTCTCTTGCTTTGCCAGCAAAAAAACCCTCAATGCCAGGGGAGTTTTCTGCAAAAATCCTTTTTTTCCCCCCCAACAAATACATAAGAGATACCAAAACTTCATAGAGAAACCTAAAGCACTACTGACTTTGGCCCAAATTTCAAACAGTGACATTTTCAAACAGAAAGGTTGTTGAATCCCCAAATGTCCTTCCTTTATCCTTCTACATCTGGGACTCCTTGTTCATCTTTTCCAACCTAAATCCTCCTGTGATTCTGGGATTGAGCATCCACACACAGTTCTGAGCAGCATCACTGACACAGGAAGGTTTTACAGCACTGGACCACACACTCTCCTACTAGAAATTTCTAGTTCATTCTTATTATCAAGGAAAAAGAAGAATTATAACCTTATGCAGAGTTAAGAGTAGTTCTAATCCCTCTGCTCTAGTCCCATAAGCACATTCTAAGCCTAAAACTGGAACTGTGTCTTCATGGGTGAAGCTCAGCAGAGGATTTTATGTGTCTCTGTGGCAGGTGCTCATTCTGCCTTAGAAAGAAGTGGCTTTTTAGCTGGGGATTTTATTATTAATTAAGATCAAACAAATATGTTTCTGTTTTGTTGTTAATAATGTTGCTGTTGTTAAGGTCTTTATCCAGAGAGTCTGGTAACATGTTGGTTGGAGCTCTGAGCAACCTGGGCTGGTGGAAAGTGTCCCTTCCTTGGCAGGAGGTGGCACTGGATGATCTTTAGGGTCCCTTCTAACCCAA
>JAJPCS010000388.1:252072-266640 GCA_021164005.1 Willisornis vidua nigrigula
TGAGCTTCTCTGGTGGCCAGGCAGTGGCCAGACCCTGCAGGAGCCCAGCAGAAACTAAACAGGGTGAGGGCAGAGCTCTCCCTTTTCACTCCACTCCTTCCCTGCCCTAGAGATCATTATTTAACATGAGCAAATTGAAAAATGACATGCAGCCATACTTAGGAGGGTTTTTTTTCCCTTCCACTAACCAAACTCACATGAGACTTCCCATCTTTCTCTCTCCTCCCCCTCCCTCTCTCTCTGTTTGGTTTTTTTTTTTTTTTGCCTCAGGCATTTATAGGCTGGTAATTCTCATTTTAGCTCCTCTGATGATTTTTCTCTGCCCAATTGGAGTGGCAGTGGGTGAAGATTTTCAGTTCAAGTTTGCTGTGAGGAACCAGCTTGGGGTTGCTCCTGTCGTTTTGGCTGTTTGAAAGGTGCCAGTAAACAGAATAATGCCAGGGATAATGATTCCTTCTGCTTTATTCCCCTGCTCACAGTGTTTTATAGTCACTTACACCAGACAGGGTATCATAAGAGTGTCTCTGACTATAAAGAGATTTTTTTTTCCCTATACAAACAACCCTCATTCCACCTGTACATGGGAATAATTCCAGTGCCAGTGCTGGGATGGGAATTGTGTGTGAGAAACAGTCAATCCCTAAAATGCTGGTCAATCCCTAAAATATGAGTCTGTATCTGCAAAGCTTGAAGTTCCTTCTGTAGGTGAAGCAATTAAACATCTCAGATCTCTGCTATTTGAAGAGAAATAGTTTTTTCCTAGATAGATACAAGTCACAGGTGAGGATGTCACATTTGTCACCAAGTGAGGAATCCAGCAGTTTCTTAGGAATTCAGAGGTAAATAGATATATGGATGAGTGGAACCAAGCAAGGATGGATAGACAGGTACAGAGATCTTCCAAAGGGTTAAATCAGACACTGAAATTTGCCCAGCTGTTTTGCAGCCACTGGAAGAGAACAGAAAGCAGCTGGAGAACAACCAGAATCCAACCAAAATAAGATTTCCAGAGCATCTCTTGTATGAGAGCAGTGGAAACCCCCCGTGCCCACACTGTGACCCCCTCCCTCCCTTTTCCTAACTTAAGAAGGGAAGCCAAACATATTCTTTGTCCTTCCTCACCTCATCTTTCCTAACGGATTTCTCCTCCTAGAAACTGGAGAGATGGTCACAGACAGTGATAAGAAAACCCAAACCCCAAGCAGGAGCACTTGTATCTGGGTAATCAAAAAGAAAAGCTGCCAAACCCATAGTTGGTGTGGGAGGGGGTTTGTTTGGGTTTTTTGGTTTGTGTTTTCCAGATTCCAGGTTGGGATGTTTCTAATGAAATCAGGGAATTCATGTGGAAACACAAGGCTGTGAGATTTGCTTGGGGGTTTGCTGCTGGCCAAATTTCACATTTTGAGTACACCGAGAGAGTTTTCAATATTATTTTTAATAAAAATGCTACAATCTCTCTTGTCAGCACACGGCCACAAACGTGTTCCTTACTGACACTTCCACACATGCACTGTTGGCTACAAAGAAAATTGTGTGTGGGTTTAAACTCTTCCAGGAACAGCCAAAGCTGTTGGTCTGTGAGAGCAGGTTCGAGTTGTCTTGGATAAGAAGACAACAAAATAAAACATAATTCTGGGAAAGACTCATCCAGAAACTCTTTGGGGCTGTTTGACTGTTATTCTGCTACTGAACAGAAAAACAAGAAGGGGTACCTTGTTTTCCTTTCTTTTGAAGTTTGCTTGAGGAAAGGAGAGACCTGAACAAGAAACACAGGGGGAAGAATGGAAAGAGGGGGAGGGAAAAAAAAAAGGGAAACCCAACAGAAAGCCCAGAGACACGAAAGGAAACAGCACCATCCCTACCCCTGTAGCAACTCTTACCCAACCCTGGGTTATGACATTATTCAACTGCCACAGGAGGAGTGAGAGGCACCTCAGGCAAATGTTTCACCAACTGCACAGCAAGATGTTTCCTGGGCTGTGCCGACAGCGGTTCAGCAGAGCTGCAACAGCCCCTCTGGGCCAGGGCAGATAAACCCCCAGGGGCTGCTATCTGCAGATGCTCACCCTGCTGCAAAGGTTCCTCCTTCCCAGCCCTCCCAAGCTGGGCTTTTGAACCTTCAGTCCTGGTCTTTCGGGGTTTTTTTGTGTTTTTTATTATCAGTTTTCACCTTCCTTTTCCTATTACTGGTGGCCCATCTATCAGCCTGTGAGCACCTGATGGGTATTTGCATAAAGATAAGGCTGGGCAATGTGTGTGTTGCCACCAGAGAGGGAAAACTCAGCTCCAGAGCCAGGATGGGTTGGAGTTTCACCCTCTTCTTCCCTGAGTTGACAGAGAATTGAAAGGACTGTAAAACATTTTCTTTGCCACTTTATTTCAGTTATTTTGGGGTTTCCAGGAAAAAGCCTTTCAGAATAATTTTTTTTTTACTCCCTGTGTGTGTGTTTTGAGCAGTGCAAAGGTGGTCAAGTGAATATTTCAAGTGAAACTCAGCTCAGGTTTGCTACCCTGGAAGTGAAGGAGCAGAGAGAAGGTGATAAGATAATAAAAAAAGAACTATTTTTAATTTTTTCATGTATTCTACAAGTGCTGATCCAGCAGGAAGCTGTGAGCCAATACTTATTTAAGGAAGACAGATACTTTGGCAAGGCATTATCTTAGAAGCAGTGGAAACAAAAAAATCTGTTTTTCTGGAGGTGCTGCAGCTCTCATGGACTTTGAGGGAAGCTCTTGGTGTCCAGATCATCTGGAAATGAGGGATAACTTTTTAATCTCAGTCATCTCTTTCCTGGTGAGACCCACCAAGAATTCTGCATCCAGGTCTGGTGCCTCCCATATAAGAAGGACATGGAATTGTTGGAGCAAGTCCAGAGGAGACCATGAAGTTGATAAGGAGGTTGGAGCACCTTCCCTATGGGGACAGGCTGGGAGAGTGGGGACTGTCCAGCCTGGGGAAGAGCAGGTTGTGTGGAGACCTCACAGCTCCTTCCAGTGTCTGAAGGAGCTACAGGGAAGCTGGAGAGGGACTTTTCATCAGGAACTGTAGTGACAGGACAAGGGGGATGGGTTCAAACTGAAAGAGGGGAAATTCAGGCTAAATATGTGGAAGAAATTCCTGGCTGTGGGAGTGGTGAGACTGGTACAGGTCAACCCGAGAATTTATGGTCTCTCCATCCCTGGGAGTGTCCAAGGCCAGGTTGGACAAGGCTTGGAGCAGCCTGGGCTGGTGGAAGGTGTCCCTGCCCATGGCAGGGGGTGGCACTGGGTGGGCTTTGGGGTCCCTTCTGACCCAAACCATTCTGTGATTCTGTGATTCTAATCTGCAGCATTGCAAAAATTCTCAGTTTAGTCCTTAGACAGCTTTCTAACCTGTTTTGGAAAGCAAAAGCAAAATCTTCCTGAAATACAATGGAAGGAGCTGGGAATCCTGAGCCATCTGGTGGCATCCCATTAGCAGGTAATGTGGAAAGTGAAAGGGGATTAATGACTTCTGTTTTCAGACAAAGGGACAGTTCCAGCTTTCCAGCCACACCACTTTCTAAATGATAAAAAACAGGTTTGCTGAAGTTTTGCAGGATTTTGTCTTCTTATATATATTACTCTTAACATCCCACATGGAGTGCAGGACACTTGTTCAGACCAGTCCAGGTTAATTAAACCTTTCCTTCACTGAATCTGCAAGACAGGAATGCTGTGAAGTGAAGAGGTTCCCACACACGTCCCTTTTAATGCTTTGATAAACTCACATTTCTTAAAATTTTAAATTCTCCAACACAGGAATTTGGGCTCCCTATAGAAAGGATGGAGTTTTGTGGTCTCTGATAGCAAAACAAACAAACAAAAAAACCCCCAAAAAATAATCAAGTAAAAGAAAAGAAATATCTGATATTCTTTTTCCATCTTCACATCTCCTTGTGCCAACCTCATTTTTAAGCCTGTGCAGAGAGATTACCCAACCGAGCCCAGAGAGTTCCACTTTATGAGCACGAGTATTTTTAGGGTTCTCTGAACTGAGCTAAACCAGTGACATATTTTTAAAAAGCATAACTCAGACCCAAAAAAAAAAACCCCAGAGGGGCGAGTAAGAATGAAACAGGATGGAGCACACGTCCTGTTTTCAACACGCAGCAGCATCTCCAACCAGCTTTGAAGCTCTACATCCTCTCTGAGAGCCTTTAGCAAGTCCTTTCTGCAGCAGGTTGTTTTCCTGGAGGCAGAATGTGCCTCTTTGGGGATTGGCAAACCTGTGGATGAGGGTGGATTTCACTGGCAGACACACCTGGCTACTGGGGAAACTCAAATGCCAGGGTTTTTTTGGATAGAAGTGATATTTGTGTGAGCTCTGACTGCTGAAGCTCCACAAGTTCTCCAGTGAAACTCAACTCTGTGGCAGTCAGAACAACAGCTACAATTTCATTTGTTTTGGAGCTGCCTCAAATTAGACATTTGAAAGCAATCAAGAGCTGGTTTATTATCCCTTTTCTGCCTTGACACGACCTGTCCTTCCATCACCATCTCCTTTAAGTAAAGACAAAGAGCTGTGAACTGGTTGCTTTTAGGAAATGAGGGAGCCTTTCAATCTGGGGGTACATTTGGTGACTCAAAACACTTCAGACAGGATTGAAGTTCATTATGTGAGACTTTCTCAGCCAGACTCTGCCAGAGTCACTGCAGGACTGACAAGTTTTCTGCCGGCTCAGCTTCCCTCCTTTCCCTGGTTTGTACCAGCACAGACACCAACCCATGGACTCAGACTGGTGGGGACCAACCTGGTTTAGACACAGGACCAGAAACAACACCAGAATCATGGAATGGTTTGGGTTGGAAAGGACCTTACAGATCATCCTGTTTCAATACCCTACCACGGACAGGAACACCTTCTACTAGACCAGATTGCTCAGAGCCCTGTCCAACCTGGCCTTGGACACTTTCAGGGCTTCACAACCTCTTTGGAAAACCTGTCCCAGTGCCTCTCCACCTTCTGAATACAGAATTTTTCCCTGATCTTTAGTGCAACCCTGCCCTCTGCCAGTTTGAACCCGTTGCCCCTTGTCCTGTCAATCTCCAGCCATATAAAAAGTTCCTCTCCCTACTTTTCATAAGTTCCATTTAGGTCCTGAAAGGTTCTGTGCCACTGCAGAGCTAAAATACTGAAATGCCAACTGAGCTGTTCCCACACAGATTTCAACAAGCCACCAACATCTGGCACCATCTTGAAGACCTTGCACCTCTTGCTGTTCGGGGTTTGCCAAGAGACCTGAGGGAGGGTAACAAGGAGTTCACATCCTGCCTGTGATGCTCCTGTGTGAGGCTTCCAACCTGGAAACCTTCCCAGTGGGATCAGGGGCTTCCTGAGTGGCCAGGAGGAGCCACAGGCAGGAGGTGAAGGTTGCCCACCACTGGCCATTGAGCAGGGAGCTCTCCCAGCTTCTCCTGGCTGCAGGAACAGCAGAGGACAACTGGATCAGGGACAGGACTGGGACCACCCACACCCAGGCAGGGCTGCAGGGACAGTCTCTAGTTTGACCTGACATCCCATCCCAGAACAGGAAGAATGTTTTCCAGTCAAAACCAGGATTTTGTGAAAGCTTTAGTTTTGGTGAACTGATATTTTTTTGACAAAAAAAGAATGTGTGTATGTAAAATTCCTTGTTGTTTTTCATCTTTACCAGAAGGACAGATGGGACCTGGGGAGCCAAAGAAGCAGCATCAGAGAGGGTTCTGACAAGTAAAGAGTCACGAATTTGAACAGTTTATAGACTTCTCCATTTGTCTGGAAAGCACCAAACCCAGGAACTCTGTGTCACAGAATCATGGAATTGATTGGGTTGGAAAAGACCTCCGAGATCATCAAGTCCAACCCCTGCTCTGAACCCTGCAGAGCCAGAATTCCTATTGGCCACTTAGATGAGGGAAAAGACCCCACAGATACACCTCAACTCATCAACCTTTGGAGTAAAACCATCCCCAGACCTCCATGTAACCATCTGTCAGGCCTCAAACACTGAGAGTTTTGGTGAGGAGCTCAAAGGTAGAAGTGAAACCCCCAGGAATCAAACTGTGGGGTCTGTGGTGTGGCCGCTGCTGGAGTGATGTGGAACCCACATATCCTGAGGAATATGGGGAGGGGGTTGCTCTTGCCCCCACTCCAACCCTTCCCACAGCTCCTGGCAGGAGGAAGAGGGAGGAGAGGAGGGTGGGATGGGGCAGAGCAGGGCTGTCTATCCCAGACCCAGATGGGACACTTGCTGAATTGCTTTGTCCAGATGTGAAAGAGCTCTACAACAAACACTGCTGGCTGTGCTTTCCTGCAGGACTCACTCCCACCCTGCAGAGGTGGGACCACAACACAGCCTGCCCAGCCTCCCTGGTGCTGCCACTGAAGGAGACCCTCCCAGGTGCCCTCATTCCAACAAGACCTACTGGAACCTTCCAGACTCTACTCAGTAAAGTGAGAAAATCAGAAGCCCAAGCAAAATCCCACCTCAGAGTCACCTCTCCACCTTCAGTGACTTATCCATCCCTGTAGCACCTCCAGCAGCCCAAGCCATGAAGAACAGAAAGTGGGATGATGACGTCCCACTCAGGCCACAGAATCACAGAATCCTAGAATGGATTGGGTTGGAAAAGACCTCCCAGATCATCAAGTCCAACCCTTGGGCCAACTCCAGTCCCTTTACCAGATCATGGCACTCAGTGCCACGGCCAAGCTCAGTTGAAAAACCTCCAGGGATGGGGAATCCACCCCCTCTCTGGGCAGCCCATTCCAATGCCTGAGCACTCTCTCTGCAAAGAAGTTTTTCTGCTCTCCAACTTCAATTTCCCCTGGCAGAGCTTGAGCCCATCGTGCCCCCTTGTCCTATTGCTGAGTGCCTGGGAGAAGAGACCAACCCCCACCTGGCCAGAACTTCCCTTCAGGTTTCCCTTTAGCCTGCCAGGGGACAGTCCCAGGGGACAATCTGTCCCAGGAAGTGACAGGGGGTGTAAAAAGCCTAAGCAGGTCCCTTGGTGAAGCTCCAAAAGGGTAGGGAAGGTCCTTCCTGCTCTTCTGCCCCTGCTCTGCTCGCTGGGCTCTCACAGCCACATCTGCCACTATTCCCATCTGGGGGTTGTTGTACCTCTGGAGAAAGGGAGGATTTCTCATTCAGCCACTCCAGATCTCTGGTTCCTTTGCTCTGGGAGGCAGAATCCTCCCCAGTTTGTTCTCTTTTGGCCCCTGGTCCCTGCCCAATAATGTTGATTAGGCTTCAGGGCACAAGCAGCATTTTGCACTTTCTTCCAAGCCCAGGGTTTCAACTGAGGAGAAAACTCAACCTCGCTGTCTTTAATAATTCACATGGCAGTATTGTGTGGATACTCTTAACTGCTACTTAAAAGTAATTAATTGATTTTCTGACATATCAGTTAACAATGTATTGCACTGACATGAAGTTGTGACTCTGCTGTTGATTGGGCTGGATGAACTCGACGCATCAGACTCTGCTCAGGAGCTGAGCTGAAAAGACTCTAAATATATTCTGCTATAAAAGGAAAGGCATTTTCCATGTAGTGTTGTCTCAAACCTGAATCCATATGCTGCCTCCAACGCTGTCAGGGTGAAGGATTTCATTGTTATTTACAGGAGCCTGAGAGTATTTAAATTCAGAACATCCGGTAGGTATGAAAACACAACACAGCCCATGTGGGGCTGCAGGTTCTCCATGCCAAGTTCTCTCCCTGGTCTGAAACTCAGGATCACTACAGGTGTGTCTATGGATCACTCTGGAGCAAAAAGAAAAAACCCAGAATGTATTTTTTTTGGGGTTAATGATGATTTTTTACAATGTTTTATCTTTCCAGCAGGTCACTGGTTCTGATAAACAACAACAGGTTAAATAAATGACTGTGGTCAAAAAGGGCAGAGCAGCCACATTTTGTTAGATAACCAAATAAGCCTTTTTTTTTTTACTGTGTTTAATGACATTATCTGAGAAAATTACGGGCATTTATTATGTTTCACAACCACAAATTCAGAAACGTGCTGTTGAATTAGTTAGGCTTGACAACTCTGACCTGCACAGATAATGGCTGAGGGGGGGAATCCTGGAAATATTTCCATTTTTTATAGAGGATGTGAGCTTGCTTGCTTGAGAGCTGTGCTTTGATATAGGGAATCCCATCGTGGATAACTTAGAAGGTCAAATCCCCAACTTTGATGTGTTCCAGAATGTTCACATGTTGAACACTGTTTGGCTTCTGTTCTCAAAGAGACTTTTTTCCTCCTTCCTTCCCTTTCTATGAAACACCACAGAAACATGAGTTGAGGAACAGAGCAACTCCCCTCTAAAAGTGTTCTTTTAATAGATGTTTTATGTGAGAGTGTTTGTGGGAAGAAACAGGTGTTTTTGCTGCCTCAGCTGTAAAAAAAGGGGAAAAACGAAGCAGCTTTTTGGTGCCCAAACCTCTTTTTTATCCTTATCCCCCTCCAGAAATGCTGCCATTTTTATCTGCCATCTATCAAGAATGCAAGAACATTTCTTATCCACGCAGAACCTTGTGACAAGATCTCGAAGCTGCTGCAGGAAATGAATTTCACCCAGACCATCCTGTTTATGACATGACACCATCAGCTGGCTCGACTTGTGTGTGCACAGCAGAGAGCAGAGTCCCCCACCACGAAACAACCTCCACCCTCACAGCCATTTGTCACCAACCAGCGAGGCTTGGGCACTAAAAATACCTGCAATCCTGTTATGACTTATTTTAACTTCAGAAAAGCATCATCACCCTCAGCCATGAGTGTCCTGTGGAGTGTTTGCCTTCAGAAAGAAAAGAGTTTTGAAAAAGAAGAGAGAGAGAGATCAGGAGGTGATGAATTATTAACATTCCACTCTGTAGAGGGGAGAAAGTGTCAAGATTTTGCTGAAGTCACGGATTGATTTTCTGACACAACAATTGGAGAGATGTGGAAAAGCAGCCACTTGGATGGCAGTGTCAGGTGGAGGATCCATCAGGAAATGGGATTCCTCCTCTCCCTCACCAGCACTGCCCACACTGATACTCACAGGGAAGAAAGAGTGGGAAAAGGAGGCAACAAACTGTAGGGTGGGTGAGAAAAACAGATGTAAGGAATCCTGTTTTACAGAGCTGGATAAAATGTTAGGGCCAAAACATTTATTTTTGCCCACTGAAATAAAGCAGATTTAGGCTAAAATGACATTTCAGGAATTTTAAACTTAGAATCATAGAGTAGAATCCCAGAATGGTTTGGGTGGAAAAGGAACTTAAAGATCATCTCCTTCCAACCTCCTGCCATGGGCAGGGACACCTCCCACCAGCCCAGGGTGCTCCAAGCCCTGTCCAACCTGGCCTGGGACACTCCCAGGGCTGGGGCAGCCACAGCTGCTCTGAGGAC
Source organism: Willisornis vidua nigrigula (assembly GCA_021164005.1). Taxonomy (NCBI): domain Eukaryota; kingdom Metazoa; phylum Chordata; class Aves; order Passeriformes; family Thamnophilidae; genus Willisornis; species Willisornis vidua. Next base: position 261,470 of record JAJPCS010000388.1, read on the forward strand.
CCATTTTTTGTTTCACTGAATTTTGTTCCATGGATTTTGTTTCAGTGAAAACAAATGTGTGTGTGGAGGATGATTTTTTTTATCCAGCTGCACCTCAAACATCTTGACTGACTTTAGAATCATGTCAAATTGGTTCCTGGCATTAAGTGGTGTGAACCACTGTCATAATTTGTCCAAACTAGATCAGGTGAGAGCAGCAAGGAAGAGCATCCCTTTCCCTATGCTGCTCCTTCCCCTGAGGACTGATTGGTGCTTCCTTTCATCCAAAGAGTGGGAAGAAGAAAATGACACACTTGCAGAATCCCAGGATCACCAAGGCTGGCAGAGACCTTCAGGACCACCCAGTCCCACCAGCACCACCAGGATCACCCCCAATCCGTGTCCCCAGGGGCCACATCCAGACCCCTCTGGGACACTTCCAGACACAGTGACTGCACCACCTCCCTGGGACACTCATTCCAAGGCCTGACCACCCTGGCAGAAAAAGAAAATTTCCTAATCTCTGATCTGAGCCTGCCCTGATGCAGTTTGAGGCCATCTCCTCTCCCCCTTTCCCCTGGGCCATGGCAGAAGAGCCTGACCCCCCTCACTGCCCCTCCTGGCAGGGAGTTGTGCAGAGCAATGAGGTCCCCCCTGAGTCTCCTCTTCTCCAGACAAACCCCACCAGCCCCCTCAGCTGCTCCTCACAGGGCATGTTCTCCAGACTCTTCCCCAGCTCCATTTCCTTTTCTGGACAGAACTGGTGGGAAGGAAACCAGGATGAGGTGACAGCACAGTGTGGATGAAGCTGGGAAGGTTAAGACACCACCTCCTGCAGCCAAGACCACTTTCCACACTGGAGAAATCCCCCTGAGAAGCCTTTTTGCAGCCCAGCCAGGCCCTGAGCTCTGTGTCAGAAGAGGTTTGCAGAGCCAGGCTCTGGGACAGGGGGGAAAACAATGGTGAGTGGATGGTCAAGAAGAAAGACTGCAAATTCAGCAGCATTTCAAAGGCAGGCAAAAGCAAGGCACACTCTGGCAATGAAAGGTGATGTGAAAACACCGCTAAGGAAAAGCAAAATACATTGGAAGGCTCAATTAATACCAATTTGACAAGGAAATTTGCCGGATAAGAGCAAGGCAGCAGGCCCAGGGCAGTGACCCTTCCCCTGGACTCTGCCTTGGGGAGGCCACACCTTGAGTGTTGTGTTCAGTTCTGGGCCCCTCAGTTGAGGAAAGATCTTGAGGGGCTGGAGCGGGGCCAGAGAAGAGCAACGAGGCTGGAGAAGGGACTGGAGCACAAGTGCTGTGGGGAGAGGCTGAGGGAGCTGGGGGTGTTTAGCCTGGAGAAGAGGAGGCTCAGAGGTGATCTCAGCACTGTCTGGAACTGCCTGAAGGGAAGTTCTGGCCAGGTGGGGGTTGGTCTCTTCTCCCAGGCACTCAGCAATAGGACAAGGGGGGCACGATGGGCTCGAGCTCTGCCAGGGCAAATTGAAGTTGGAGAGCAGAAAAAACTTCTTTGCAGAGAGAGTGCTCAGGCATTGGAATGGGCTGCCCAGAGAGGGGGTGGATTCCCCATCCCTGGAGGTTTTAACGATGAGACTGGACGTGGCACTGAGTGCCATGATCTGGTAACCACAGTGGAGTTGGATTAAGGGTTGGACTTGATCTCGGAGGTCTCTTCCAACCCAATCCATTCTATGATTCTAAAGAAGCCACAGGTACCTCAGCACTGAGGGAAAGATGAGGAACCTGCTGCAAAACTGGTGGAAATGGGTGGCTGAATTCCAGCCCCCGTTTCACGTGGTGGGAAGGGCTGGCTTTGTGTTTTTGGGTGGTGCTGCTGAGTAGCCTGTGGGGGAGTGTGTTTGGTGGTCTTTGTTCACTTCTCAGTGGTTTGCACCCCACCACAGGTCTGGCTCCTGTCCAGGGGAGCTGAAGGACTGCAAAAAATCATTCAGCAATTAGCATGGAGATAGCAAGGTCTCCTTCTCCAGCTGGGTGGTCTCATTTATGGCCCAGGCTAAATGAGATCCAGGAAGGGACAGGTATTTCTGAGGCTGCAGCTTGACAGCACTGAACAGAAAATTCAGGAACTTGTGTCCCACAATTCTGAGGAAGGCACAAGTTTGAAAGTTTGCAAATGCCTGTCAGGTATTGAGGGAGGGAGCACAGAGGAATGTTGGAGCTCTGGGGAGGACACAAAGGTGCTGAGGTGTAATTTGCAGAGCATTTCTGCCCATTTTTATGTTCCCAATCCAAGGTGTGAGCTGTACTAGGGACAGGCAGTGCAGGCCTGGTCCAGAAGCTGGGACACAGGAGGGACATGGAGCTGCTGGAGAGGCCAGAGGAGGCCCCAGGATGGGCAGAGGATGGAGCAGCTCTGCTGGGAGGAAAGGCTGGCACAGCTGGCATTGGCCAGCCTGGAGAAGAGAAGCTTTGGGGGGACCTCAGTGTGGCCTTCCAGGAGCTGAAGGAGCCACAGGAAAGATGGAGAGAGACCATTTGCAAGGGATGGAGGGACAGGACAAGGGGAAGGGCTTCAAACTGCCTGAGGGCAGGGCTGGATGGGATATTGGGAAGGGATTGCTGGCTGGGAGGGTGGGCAGGCCCTGGCACAGGTTGGGCAGAGAGCAGTTTAAGTGATGGCTGAAAGCTGTAGAGCTGAAGGCAGGTGGTTAAAGCTGCTGAATCCCTGAAGAACCAGAGAAATGGAAATAAAAGAAACAAGTGTTCATGCTACAAGTACACAGAGCACACGATCCTTTCTGGTCAATACAATAATAATGGTATTGAAAATAATGACCATCGAGAGAGTGACCCAGAGTGCCCTTTCCAGGCCTTTCCAAGGCTGGGATCATCCCTGAGCTACCACTCAGAGGGGTCTTGGGCACAGCAAGATCCCTCCACGGGTCCTGAGAGGGAGACAAAGCACCAGTGCCATTTCCACAGGGTCACAGAATGGTTGGGCTTGGATGGAATCATCCAGTGCCACCCCTGCCATGGGCAGGGACACGTCCCACCAGCCCAGGGTGCTCCAAGCCCTGTCCAACCTGGCCTTGGTCACTCCCAGGGATGGGGCAGCCACAGCTGCTCTGCCCAACCTGTGCCAGGGCCTGCCTGCCCTCCCAACCAGGAATTTCTTCCTGACATTTTTTCTGCCCTCTTTCAGTTTAAACCATTCCCCCTTGTCCTGTCACTCCCTGCCTGTATAAAAACTCCCTCTCCCTCCTTTTTACAGCCCCCTTAAGGGTCTGGAATGCCACAGCAAGGTCTCCCCACAGCCTTCTCTTCTCCAGGCTGCTCTGCTCCATTTCTTTGAGCTTTCCCCTGGCTCTTTTTCTCCACGCAAATGTAACGTTCTTTTTTTTTTCTTTTTCCCCCATTTTTCCTTCTCTCTCCTCACAGGTTTGCTGAGAACCTCGATGCAAAATCCAGCATGATGGGGAATCACCCTGCTGAGATCCATCACCGCCCAGCTGTGGCTCTGCCCACCTCCAAGATTCTGCTTTCTGCAACAAACAGGGGCAGGAGATGTCCATGGCATGTGTGTGCCTCCTCTGGCAGCCCATGCAAATGCCATGCAAATCTCCCAGCTCCTGCCTTGCTGGGAGGTGGTGGAGCATCCCAGGGAGAAGCAGCAGGAGGCAACAGTGGCTGTGCTGCCACGCAAAGCTGGCAGAGGTTCAGTTGGTTTTCCTCATGGAGAAGCACCCAGTGAAAGGCAGAGGAGGCCGGGAATGTGTGGCTGCCAAAGCAGGTGCCCACTCACAGCCTGCCCACCATTCCACCTGGGATGGCAGCAGGAGGATCCCTGATGGATTTTCAGGTTGTACATCATCATGAACCTCCCACAGTTGTCACACAGTCACCAAGTTTTGAAGAGACCTTCAAGATCATCCAGTCCCACCAGGATCACCCCTAGTCCATGTCCCCAAGGGCCACATCCAGACACCTCTGGGACACTCCAGGGATGGTGACTCCACCACCTCCCTGGGACATTTATTCCAATGAATTCCATCATCCCAGAGATGATGGGAATATTAAATTGTATTCTTACATAGAGGGGAGAAATGAAAACACGTAAAACATGAGGAACCAGTTTAAGATACAAATGCTGAAGGGGGTGTGAGCAATCTCATCTAGTGGAAGGTGTCGTGGGTCCCTTCCAACTCAGAATAGTGTGTGATTCTGTGTTCCTGCTCATGGCAGGGAGCTGGAAAGAGATGATCTTTAAGGTGCCTTCCAACTCAAACCATTCTGGGATTCTATGATTTGATGTTTCTGTGAATGTTTGGGAAAATGGTGTTTTAAGCACCCTCACTACAGACATTTCTCAGCAGTTTCCTGTAAACAGACTTTATCTTCTGCTCTGATAAAAGCTGAGGGGCAGATAAGTGAGAACGAATGTTCTGGGCAACACTTTAAAAGTTTGTCTGCATTTCAAATGGTGAAATCCTGATGCAGGAAGGACTGGGGAAGCTTCTCCCTCCCTCAGGTGGTGCTGAGATGTGCTGTGGGTGCTCAGGGTGGCTCTGCCTGCTCACAGGGACAGGGAGGGACCTCTTGAGGGCTTTCCTGATGGATTCCAACACGTAAGACCCTGAGATTAGCTCAGTTGGTTAAAACTTAGTTGTGATAATGCCAAGGTCATGGGTACATGAGGTGCTGGAGCAGGTCTAGAGAAGAGCAACGAGGCTGGAGAAGGGAGTGGAGCACAAGTGCTATGGGGAGAGGCTGAGGGAGCTGGGGGTGTTTAGCCTGGAGAAGAGGAGGCTCAGAGGTGACCTCAGCACTGTCTGGAACTGCCTGAAGGGAAGTTCTGGCCAGGTGGGGGTTGGTCTCTTCTCCCAGGCACTCAGCAATAGGACAAGGGGGCACGATGGGCTCAAGCTCTGCCAGGGGAAATTGAAGTTGGAGAGCAGAAAGAAATTCTTTGCAGAGAGAGTGCTCAGGCATTGGAATGGGCTGCCCAGAGAGGGGGTGGATTCCCCATCCCTGGAGGGTTTTCAGCTGAGCTTGGCCGTGGCACTGAGTGCCATGATCTGGTAAAGGGACTGGAGTTGGCCCCAGGGTTGGACTTGATGATCTGGGAGGTCTTTTCCAACCCAATCCATTCTATGACTCTATGATTCAATCCCCTGTGTGGGCCATTGACTTAAGAGCTGGACTCGATGATCCTTGTGGGTCCCT
>JAJPCS010000388.1:287689-319944 GCA_021164005.1 Willisornis vidua nigrigula
AAAACTGATCATTTTAATGAATTTGGAAGGTTATTTTAAAGGGCACAGTTGTGATGGTTCAAAATTCATGGGTTTGGATGAAATTTGGGCAATCATGGAGGGAAAGTAGAGCCACTCCAATGACTGGGCAGCCACCAAATGTTTAATTTCATTCATTAAGGTGGGCATGGAATGAGTGATCCCACTGTGCTATTCCCACCAGAAAACAAGAAGTGTTCGATTTTTGCTTAAAAAAAAGATGAGTGAGGGCTCAGACTCAGCTTCTCATATTATGGAGATGTTTGGGCTGCAAGGAAACTTCAGTGTCCCTGTAGTTTGTGTATCCTCAGGAGTCCAAACCTCTGGTTGATGTTAAAAATAGCATGAAAGACATTCCTGGATGAAAAAAAGACATTCCTGGAGGATTTTTGTTTTGGAAGAGGAGATGATTGTGGGGAATGTTTTACCACACGCCCAACGCTGCAGGTTTTGTCCAAGCTGAGACATTTCAGAGAAAACATTTGGAGCAAGGCCTGGAGAGCAGGAGAATCCACTGGCAGGGAAGCTGAGAGCATGGAATATGCTGCAGGATGACAGACAGGAGGGATTTTGGGGGGAGAAGATGGAATTCCACCAGCCCAGCTCCACTTCTACCAGCTGATTCCACCTCCTCGGACCAACCAAGGCCGAGAGAAAGCAAAGATGAAAAGAGGAAATATAGGAAAAGGAAATGAAAAGAGCTTTATTAGTGAGGTTCTTCTCCTGCCTGACCCAATTATCAGATTTTGCATTTAAGTTTAAGACAGCAGATCAAACAACAAGAGCCACTTTGTACTTGTGCCAGGAGACCATATGATATCTCTCAGTGACTCTCCTGCACGCCAGCAATAAGAGAGTTTAGTTTGTCTTACAGATGGTGCAACGTGCAAAAAAAATAGCCAGATTCAGAAAGGGCTGCAGTGCTGGCTGAGGGCCAGGATTTATGGCACTTTATCAGCTGGGGAGAAGGAGGAAGAGGAAAATCTAATTATGAGTTGCCACAAATAAGCCAAAAAGGAATGAGAAGTGAATGAAAAGTCCAAAGGTTGGTGTCATGCTAAGTTAGCAAAATCCTTTAGAGGGAGTTTGAATGAGCAGATCCAAATCTGCTTGGGATGGGCAGATATTTGTGTAAAGATGGACAATCTGTTATAAAAATGAATGTGAAAACACCCAAGATGACCTGTGACAATCACAGCCCTGAGACCTGAACCCTCATCTCACCAAGACCCTTCCTCTGGGTTGGAGCATTCCAGGTTTTTAAGCTTGGGGTGGGACTTGTGCACTGAAGGAGCCAAAAGATGGCTTGAGTGGTTGCCCATCTTTGTTTCAGCAGGACTTTTGATAACCCTGGGGAGCCCTGGAGCCCCTTCCCCTCTGCCCCGTGGGGGGAGGGCTCATTCTCTGCCACCACAGCCTGGCAGCTCATCAAATAACGTGTGTTGCTTTCACTTGTGCAAACAAAAGCAAAGCAACTCCAAGTTAACGCTGCTTAAACAAAACCAGAGGCAAACCCTCCCGAGGGGTTTTATACTCCTCTCTCTTCCCAAACTGAGGTTCCTCACTCACCTCCAGCAAGAGAGGAGCTCGGGTTTAATGCCTGTCCTCATTTTCCACCAGCTGATCAGGCCACTTTGGCACATCTGTTTCTAAGGGCTCTTTAGTTGATGCATTTCATTCCCACCTGTGTTTCTGAGCACGGTTCCAGCTCTGTTTTCAGGAGACAACTGCAATCTTGCATTTATTATCCCCTTTGGGCTTCAAGCCACTTCTAATGGACTTATTATTATCCACCACATTCCTCAGTAGGAAACATCTAGCCCAGACTTGGCTGTCTTGGTCCTCAACTTGTTCCACAGCGAGTCTCTCTTTGGAAACAGAGGCCAGGACTTTTTGTCCTCCTGTTTTGCCTGCCCAGTTTAAATATCTTGTCTCTTTGCTCTGTCTTCATTAAGCATCAAGGACAACACACCCTTCTTGCTTTTATAGTTTCCCTTTTCCACACATGTGCACACAAATGGTTCTGGCCAACCCTCTTGCTGGAATGGAGCCACCACCCAGATGGTTTTGCATTCCATTTTCCCCTCCTCTTTGGTGACCAAAAAAGACCCTGCACGTGTTTGTGTCGGTAGTAAAAGCAGGAGAGAGGTCTATAAAATCAGAAATCCAGGCAAGAAAGTGAAGGTGAAAATTATTCACTATTTGTACCTGCACAAGAGCAAAAAGCATCAGGTGACTTTTTTTTGTAACGAGCTGAGGAAGGTTTTTTTCACTCAGTTTTTAATTAAACCATGGACCTTATGCCACAGGAGGCTGTAGAGGCCAAATTAGACATTAATTCAAAGGAGTTTAGACATGTTTGATGGAGCCATGGAAGGGAAGGTGTGTTGCTCTCTGCTAAACACAACAGTTCAGAGGCAATTTCCAGCCCTGAAACCCCCTCAGCCAAGGCCAGATTTCAGTGCCCACTGCAGGAGACAAGAGGACTCTTTGGTGTCATCTCACCGAACTATTTTTATGATTTTGGGCAGCAAAGAAGGGACAAAACAGATGTGATATACAGGACAAAACACCTTCTCATGCATCAGGGGAGGTGTAAAGAGCAATCCCTGCTCTTTAGCTTGGAGTCTGAGCTTGCCCAGGGAGGGCAAACCTTTGTTTGCCTTTACAGTAATCAGGAATTCTGCCTTAGTTTTATCACAAAATCCTAGAATGGATTGGGTGGGAAAAGCCCTCCGAGATCAAGTCCAACCCTTGGTCCAACTCCAGTCCCTTTACCAGATCATGGCACTCAGTGCCACGGCCAAGCTCAGTTGAAAAACCTCCAGGGATGGGGAATCCACCCCCTCTCTGGGCAGCCCATTCCAATGCCTGAGCACTCTCTCTACAAAGAAGGTTTTCTGCTCTCCAACTTCAATTTCCCCTGGCAGAGCTTGAGCCCATCGTGCCCCCTTGTCCTATTGCTGAGTGCCTGGGAGAAGAGACCAACCCCCACGTGGCCAGAACTTCCCTTCAGGCAGTTCCAGACAGTGCTGAGGTCACCTCTGAGCCTCCTCTTCTCCAGCCTAAACACCCCCAGCTCCCTCAGCCTCTCCCCACAGCACTTGTGCTCCACTCCCTTCTCCAGCCTCGTTGCTCTTCTCTGGCCCCGCTCCAGCCCCTCAATCTCTTTCCTCAACTGAGGGGCCCAGAACTGAACACAACACTCAAGGTGTGGCCTCCCCAAAGCAGAGTCCAGGGGAAGGGTCAGAGGGAATTCCCTCGGAAGCTGTTCCTCTCCAGCCACCCTGTGGGTACCACCACACGGGGCTGTTTCTTCCCTGCCAGAACAACTGATGGATGGATAATTAACAACATTTGGTTCCTTGCAAATTAATGTGGATTATAATTTTTGCTCTCAATCCAGTCCCAAACTGCTCATCCACAGTGGCAGCAACTCTGATGTGGGTCTGGGAAAGAACTAATTTTTCTTGGAAAGACTTTGGCTCATCCATGGCAGGTCCTTGTGTTGCAGAGTCTTGTGTTTCTCCCTCAAAACTGCTCATCGCTCACTCTTTTTTTTTTTTTTCCTTTTTTTTCCCTTGGTTTTGTTTTTTTTATTTTTTCAAAAGCCACGTTTGAATAAGGAAACACAAATATATAAAAACCAGCTGTTGAAATGTAATTAAAGAACAGACAGGGCCTTCTGCCAGGTCTGCTGAGAGAAAGGAGAGCTCGAACCCTCCTCCAGACCACGCCCCAGAGCTGCGATGCTGCAATCCTGGAAGCAATTCCCTGCTCTGCAATTCCCTGCTCTCCTGAAAGTAATTCCTGATCTCCTGAAAGCAATTCCCTGCTCTGCAATTCCCTGCTCTCCTGAAAGTCATTCCTGGCTCTCCTGAAAGCAATTCCTGCTCTCCTGAAAGTAATTCCCTGCTCTCCTAGAAGCAATTCCCTGCTCTCCTCTCATGAAACCAATTCCCGGCTCTCCTGAAAGCAATTCCTGCTCTCCCAAAAGGAATTCCCTGCTCTCCTGAAAGCAATTCCTGATCTCCTGAAAGCAATTCCTGCTCTTCTGGAAGCAATTCCTGATCTCCTGAAAGCAATTCCTGCTCTCCTGAAAGCAACTCCCTGCTCTCCTGAAAGCAATTCCCTGCTCTCCTGAAAGCAATTCCTGCTCTTCTGGAAGCAATTCCTGATCTCCTGAAAGCAATTCCCTGCTCTCCTGAAAGCAATTCCCTGCTCTCCTGAAAGCAATTCCTGCTCTCCCAAAAGCAATTCCCTGCTCTGCAATTCCCTGCTCTCCTGAAAGTCATTCCCTGCTCTCCCGAAAGCAATTCCTGATCTCCCAAAAGGAATTCCCAGCTCTCATGAAAGCAAATCCCTACTTTCCCAAAAGCAATTCCTGCTCTCCTGAAAGCAATTCCTGGCTCTCCTGAAAGCAATTCCCAGCTCTCCTGATAGTAATTCCCTGCTCTCCTGAAAGCAATTCCCTGCTCTCCTCTCCTCAAGGCAATTCCTGGCTCTCCTGGAAGCAATTCCTGATCTCCCCAGAGCAATTCCCAGCTCTACTGAAAGCAATTCCTGCCTTTCCTGAAAGCAATTCCTGGCTCTCCTGAAAGCAATTCCTGATCTCCCAAAGCAATTCCCAGATCTCCTGAAAGCAATTCCTGATCTCCCAAAGCAATTCCTGCCTCTCCCAAAAGCAATTCCCTACTCCCCTGAAAGCCATTCCCTGCTCCCTGAGTGGGAACACAGGCAGGGTCACACGTCTGCCTTCAGACTGATCAAAGCAGAAGCAAATTCCATTTTCATTTCAGCTGAACAACGAGGCCGTTTCCTTCCAAAGCAAATGTTTAGGGATCAGTTGCCCAAAGAGAGTTGGACCATTCCCTCTCTCCAGGTTTGAGATTTCACAGGGATTTCAAGAGCTGCAGGAGAGCAAAGCTGTTCTGAGCCAGAGAGAAATGCCCCATGATAACTGAAAAAGTCAGGATAGCTGGAATTTTCCTGTGCCAAACGCCTGTTCTTGGGTGATTTACCACAGAAATGTTCTTTCATAGAATCACAGGATGGTTTGGGTTGGAAGGGACCCCAAAGCCCACCCAGTGCCACCCCTGTCATGGGCAGGGACACCTCCCACCAGCCCAGGCTGCTCCAAGCCCTGTCCAACCTGGCCTGGGACACTCCCAGGGATGGGGCAGCCACAGCTGCTCTGCCCACCCTGTGCCAGGGCCTGCCCACCCTCCCAGCCAGGAATCCCTTCCCAATATCCCATCTAACCAGTCTGAAGCCATTCCCCTTGTCCTGTCCCTCCAGCCCTTGCAAATGGTCTCTCTCCATCTTTCCTGTGGCTCCTTCAGCTCCTGGAAGGCCACACTGAGGTCCCCCCAAAGCTTCTCTTCTCCAGGCTGGCCAATCCCAGCTGTGCCAGCCTTTCCTCCCAGCAGAGCTGCTCCATCCTCTGCCCATCCTGGGGCCTCCTCTGGCCTCTCCAGCAGCTCCGTGTCCTTCCTGTGCTGCCCCCAGGGCTGGAGCAGCTCTGCAGGTGGGGCTCACCTGAGGGGCAGAGGGGCACAATCCCCCCTGTCCTGCTGCCCACACTGGGGGATCAGCCCAGGGCATGGGATGGGCCATGTCCAGCCTCTTCCCCACCAGCCCCCCAAGCCCTTCTCCCAGGGCTGCTCCATCTGCTCATCCCCAGCCTGGATCCATCCCATGGATGCCCCAATCCAGCTGCAGCACCAGCCCTTGGTCTTGTTAAACCTCATGAGATTCCCAGGAGCCACTGCTCAAGCTTGTCCATGTCCCTCTGGATGGCTCCGACCTTCAGATGTGTCTCTGCACCCTGAGCTTGGTGCTGCTCCAAACCATCCAGACCAGGAGAACTTCCGCAAAGCCTCTCCAAACACAACTCCCAACTTGCCTGCAAAACAACTTTGTGTGCAAGAACCCCCCAAATCCTCTCCTGTCAAACCAGAACAGCTGAAAGGAAAACCCAACCCTGCAGCAGTCCAAGGTGGCTTTGCCTTTCCAGCCCTGCAACCCAGAGTTTTATGTGCTCTAAAACACACACCTGTGTGTTTATCCATGGACAGATGCTCTTCCCCTCATCTGCTGCACATCCAAAAGTCTTGGCTGCTACAGGCAATGCAAGGCCAAGAAAAGTCTAAAAACCAAGGTGTTCTCTGGAAATAATCACCCCTCCAAAGAGGCAGGGCTGAAATTCAAAATGAAGCAATCTGGAGTTTTATTTCTGGTTACTCTTGTCTTCCAAGCTTACCTCTGATATTCCAGAGGGAACAGTTTTTCTTATGATTGATGGAAACTTAAGTCTCCTCATAGGAAGGGTTTCCCCTTCCAGAAATTTAAAACTTCGTAAAAAAAAGAAGTATCAGACAACACATCCCTGTGCCAAAGAACAGAATTTTCCAAAGATTTGGATGGAATAATCACTTTGTTTTACATGGCAGAGAAAATCTCTGCTGAGATGAAAACACAAAGATGTGGAAAATGCAGAAAGTGGAGCTGGAGGTTGGAGAGTCAACCAATGTTACATCTGCAGGGTTGGAAACCCAGAACTATCCATGTGCTAATGAGGGAAGTCACCAAGCTAAGCAGTGAAAAGTGAGTATATTAGAAAATTCAGGATTAAACAGAGTCTAAAGGTTAAAAAAAGATGATGTGGGTGTCATTAGAAACAGGCAAAGGTGAAATTTGTTGGGAGATTTCCATAGCCTACCTTCATCCTTCTGGTGGAAGATGTCCTTGCCCATGGTTGGAACTGGCTGATCTTTAATGCCCCTTCCAGCCCAAACCTTTCTGGGATTCTCTGAGACCCTCTTAAAGGTCAGGCCACCCTTCCAACACCATCTTCACAATACACCTCATAGGCAGCTTTTCCCTTTCCTGAAAAACTTTACAATTTGATGTCAAGTCAGCCAAGTCAATGTGTTGCCATCCTGGCAGCTGGCACAGTGAAGGTGGGAAACACCTTCCAAGCCACCAGGAAACCTGGATATGATGTGCAGAAAGCCTGGGAAAAGGTGTGTCACAAGCAGAAAAGTTTCTCTGCCCATGGCAAGGGAGGTTGGGACTGGATGGTCTTTAAGGTCCCTCCCAACCCAAACCATTCCATTTTCCACCAAGCCTGAATTTTTCTGTGAAAGAGCCTGAACACAAATGTGTGTAGGGAAAGAAGAAGCTGCTCCCCTGAGGCTGCAGCTCTGGCACTGAAAGATTTACTGGGAAACTTTGCTCTTTTCTCTCCAGACTTGGCATGCAAAGATTGTGAGAGCTGGTTACAGCTTATTACAAAAAAAGTCACCTGATGCTTTTTGCTCTTGTGCAGGTAGAAATAATAGAATAATTTTCACTGACAGTATAAACCCAAAAACCACCTTCCCAGCCCCTTTTCTGCATTCACTGGTGTGAGAATGTGTTACTATTGATTTATTCAGAGCCACATCGACAACTTTTCTCTCATGCTGTGAATTCTCAGTGTTCTGCAAACAAGGCAAGTGCCATTATCTCTACTTTACACGTGGGAAATTAGAGGAAGGGGAGTCGTATCTGCTCAGAGTTATACACTGATTGATTAGAACCAGACTATCTGTGAATTTGTGCTATTCAACAGTAGCAGAACTTGTTCCTTTCGAGGGTGTTTTCAGGAATGTGACTTAGGCAGGCAAGAAAAGAAAATAATCCTGGCCTTGCTCCTGCAAAATGTTGAGCTCTCCCACTCGAGCCCTCAGTAAGGCTGAAGAACAAGCCTGACTTTCTCAAAGTGAGTTGTACCCTCGACTTCTGAGAGACATAATAACGTGCTGAAAGTTCAACATGTGTTTGAACATGTGCTTTTGCAGGGCTGAGCCCTTCAGGAGTCCCCACCAATGCAAAGCAACACATTCTGTAGCTTGAGATAAACCCACCTCAGAGCACGGTGAGCTCAGGGATGCCCGAGCTGGAGGGATCCAGTGAAGGAACAAACAAACTCAAAATCACAGAATCCTAGAATGGATTGGGTTGGAAAAGCCCTCCGAGATCATCAAGTCCAACCCTTGGGCCAACTCCAGTCCCTTTACCAGATCATGGCACTCAGTGCCACGGCCAAGCTCAGCTGAAAAACCTCCAGGGATGGGGAATCCACCCCCTCTCTGGGCAGCCCATTCCAATGCCTGAGCACTCTCTCTGCAAAGAAGTTTTTTCTGCTCACCAACTTCAATTTGCCCTGGCAGAGCTTGAGCCCATCGTGCCCCCTTGTCCTATTGCTGAGTGCCTGGGAGAAGAGACCAACCCCCACCTGGCCAGAACTTCCCTTCAGGCAGTTCCAGACAGTGCTGAGGTCACCTCTGAGCCTCCTCTTCTCCAGGCTAAACACCCCCAGCTCCCTCAGCCTCTCCCCACAGCACTTGTGCTCCACTCCCTTCTCCAGCCTTGTTGCTCCTCTCTGGATCTGCTCCAGCCCCTCAAGGTCTTTCCTGAACTGAGTGGCCCAGAAATGCCAGGACAACAAGCTGCACACACACAGCATTTCACCTCAGAGGCTACAAAATGAAAATAATTTCAAGGTCTCCCTGAAGCCACAAGGAAGAGCAGGAATCCTGAAGGCACCGGGAAAGCTCCGCTCCTTCCAAGGGCTCGTGCTCTCGTTTGTTTTGCCAGAGACACAGGGCTTAAATTAAGTTTCTTCCGGCCCAGATGTGCTTGGAGGGGGAGAAGGAGGCAGGAAACTCAGCCTTTCCAGCGTATTTATTTAGACCAGACTCCGTTTGCCCTCTGGACACGGCGTGGGGTGGAAGGTGAGGACAAAGAGCAGAATCCGTGCCCACAGACCTGTGTGGCTGCACAGCCCAGAGCCCCCAGCACCTGTGGGACCACCCAGTGGCCACTGGATTGGCACCAGTGTCCAGAGATGCCATCTTTGGAAGAGTAGAGGTGACCACATGCTCTGTGGAGCCCCAGCCAGGTGTGACCCCCCCCCTGAGCACAGACCAAAGGACAGAGGATACTGAACTGGGATTATGGGATGTGCTAAGCATTGAACTAAAATATCTCTTCCCACGGTTTGCTGTCCTTCCTTCTCCCAACCTGGAGGAGGTCTGCGAGAGAGAGCAGGTTGGGACAGCACCTCCACATGATGTAGATCACAGAATCACAGAATGGATTGGGTGGGAAAAGACCTCCCAGATCATCAAGTCCAACCCTTGGGCCAACTCCAGTCCCTTTACCAGATCATGGCACTCAGTGCCACGGCCAAGCTCAGTTGAAAAACCTCCAGGGATGGGGAATCCACCCCCTCTCTGGGCAGCCCATTCCAATGCTTGAACACTCTCTCTGCAAAGAAGTTTTTCCTGATTTCCAACTTCAGTTTGCCCTGGCAGAGCTTGAGCAGCTTGAGCCCATCGTGCCCCCTTGTCCTATTGCTGAGTGCCTGGGAGAAGAGACCAACCCCCACCTGGCCAGAACTTCCCTTCAGGCAGTTCTAGACAGTGACAGATGTTCCATCCCTGGAAGTTTTCATGATCAAGCTGGATGAGGCTTGGAGCAACCTGTCTAGTGGAAGGTGTGGAGTGGAACTGAATGATCTCAAGGTTCCTTGCAACCCAAGCCATCCTGTGATCCGTGCCCTGGAGGCAGCAGCACCAGCCAGGCCCCCGGGCTGGGATGGGACTACGCTCTGATGGAGCCCAGACAACACCTGCACATCAGCAGCAAGTGCTGCCACCATCACAAACATGCCCCATTCTCCACAGTATGGCTGTTGTCAGTGATTTAGTTTTATTTTCTCTCCTGCCTGACTGAACTGCTCCTAAGGAGGCTCACATGGGATGCAGCCCAGGAAGGGAGGGAGGATTCAGGATTCACTTTGGTTACTCATCCAGATGTTGTGGATTGACACAACATTTAAACGGGGGAGGGGTGAATTTAAAAGTGTCTTAAATGCTGTATATTCCTGGCAAGAGGTTAATGTACATGCACAGAATAAATTTCCTTGGATTAGCAGGGAGGGAAATGGGGACTTTTACACCAGTTTGTTTTTACCAAGAGAGTGTGTATGTGTGAAGATAATGTCAGAGAGCACTGACCCTCAGATTTTGGGTAGAAAAGGCTGTGCAGGACCCCTTTGCTGCAAGGCAGCCACAAAACATTCATAGAAAGGGGGAGGAAAAAATGCAGGAAGGGGAGAAAAAAGCCTAAAGAGAGGAAAAGCTTTCCAGGTGTAGGTTTGCAGTGACAGAATTTATTTGTTCTGCTCCTTTGGAAACACAAGCAAGGTCTGTGCACAGGGATGTCCCGGCCCATGGCAAGGCTCCTTTGGGGCACCCCATCCAGAGTGTGACTGAGCCAAGCTGGCTGTACCCCAGGCACAGGCACTGCCTTCTCCTCCTGCCCCCAGAACTGGCCTTGGCACACACTGAAGGAGCTCCATGCCAGGGAGCAAACGATGTGTGTGAAGTCCTTGCAGCCCATCACTCATTGCTCTGTTTTTCCCCTGGGAAATGGGAGGTGGGATCAACATTTTTGGGTAGGAAAAATGCCATTCTCCAGGTGGGAGAAGCAGGAGGAATGTGGAGATGTTCTCCAGGTACAGTCACAGCCACAGTGTTTGGGGACACACACACAACACAACTGGGCACCTCCCGAGAAGGGGCTGCAGCTTCTCAGCCAATGCTGCCACATTTTTAACTGAACAAATGGATTCAGGAGAGAATCCTGAAGAATTAACACTGCCAAGAGCAGGTAAACCAAGCTCCAAGGCAGAGCTGCCACAGCACTTGCTGTGATAGCCCAATACAGCAAAGTGACCCTCCCTGCTGCTCCTGGAGCCTTCCTGGGGCTCAGAACTGCAATCCCTGCCAGACTGGCAAGGTTTGTTTGGCCCAGGTTGGCTCCTTGATGAGGGAGCGCCAGGCCAGGCACAGGCAGGTCTTTGTTCATGGAATTAAAGCCCATTTAGTCTGCCTAAACATGGAATTAAAACCCATTTAGTCTGCTCCATACCCGCAGCCCGTGGCCCTGCAGTTTCAGAGGGCAGGGAAGGCTGCAGGGCTGGAGAGCAGCCCCTGTGCCCAGCCTAGATGTCCCCAGGGCTGTCCTGGTGTGAGGTCCAAGACCCAGGGCTGTCCTGGTGAGAGATCCATGACCCAGGGCTGTCCTGGTGTGATATCCCACAGGAAATAGCAAAGGACAGCAAAAAAAAATCCCCAAATAACTCAAAACCAACCCGCACTTAAGATTTCTGTTAAGCCTCGGGAATGTGGGAGCTGCACAGAGAGGGGAGGGGGAAAAGCTGCAGGTTGGGTTGCTGTGGTTTGGGTGATGGGTTTGGAGGTTGCCCTCCCAGAAAACGACTCCCTCTGCAGCAGGATGTGGTGGTGCCCAGACAACACCCCTGTGTCCCAATCCCTCCCCAGGTTTCACCATAAATCCTGTGCCTTGTCAGACTGACGAGCAGGAAGGGGCTGATTTGCTGCTGTAGGAATGTGCTCTGGATACAAATCAATATAAATGTTTATTTCTGGATGTGGGAGCTGAGGACAGGAGCTGATTCCCTCCCAAAAATATCACGTCCTGACTTCCAGCCTGGCAGGGGCATCACCCTGGCACAGTGACTGAAGGGTGGGGGATTGCCTTTGGGAACTCCCACACCAGAGCAGGGAATCCCCACTCCCTTTCTTAGAAAGAAGTGAATCTGGTTTGGTTGAGACTGTGCTGCTCTAGCAATGAGCTGGAACTTTCTGCTTGATGCTCTCCTCAAAATAGATCAAACCAAGCAGAGCAAGGAGAGTTCCACTCCAACACACTCTGCAGCCACTGCTCCTGTTTGCTTATGAATCCATGGCTTTTTGCTAGAATTTTGCTCTTATTTAATCACAGGATCATGGAATGGTTTGGGTTGGAAGGGATCTTAAAGCCCACCCAGTCCTTTCCAGGGTCACCTCCCACCAGCCCAGGCTGCTCCAAGCCCTGCCCAGCCTGGCCTTGGACACTCCCAGGGATGGGGCAGCCACAGCTGCTCTGCCCAACCTGTGCCAGGGCCTGCCCACCATCCCAGGGAAGGATTTTCTCCCCAAATCCCATCTAACCCTGCCCTCCCTCAGCTTAAGGCCATTCCCCTTGTTCTGTCACTCCATGCCCTTCTGAGAAGTCCCTCTCCTGCTTCTCTGTAAACCCCCTTTAGGTCTTGATACCTTCCTACCACACTTTGTATTTTTGCTTTCCAGCTTTGTGGTCTGAAATTTGTATCAGATCCCACAGAAGAGTCTCTTCCCTGAGCCCAAGCTGAAAGTCTTTTTTCTGGTAATTTCTTGTTGCCATCAGTAAATGCTCCTTGGTACAAATCGCATCTCAAGAGTTACCTGGGCTGGTGGGAGGTGTTGGAATGAAAGGATCTTTCACGTCCCTTCCAACCCAAACCATTCTGGGATTCTATGCTGGGTGGGAGATCCACTTTCAGAATACCCTTCAGGGATCACTGGGGCAGTTTCCTGGTGCTCAGCCAAGACCAAATCTCAGTCTGACTGGCAGAAAATCTGAAGAGAAAGGAAGGAAAAAGAGGGAAAACCCAAACACTTCGTAAAAGGTTTAGGGCTTGTTTGTGTAACAAAATTTAATAATAACAAAGTGTCTCTCATTCAGCTTTTGTTCCCCAAGCCTAGACCAGCCTGTGAGGTTCCTGCTTTAATGCTTGGATGTGGAAAGCAAAGCCTTTTGGACAACAACAACTGAGAGCCTGTCAAGGAACAGAGTGTGCAGTACATGTGCAGGCACTCGAACAAAAATGCAAATACAACTCTGCAGTCTCCAGCCATTCCGGTCTGAAATAATTGCCAGCAAATAACTCCAGTTGGGGAGAACAAAAAGATGCTGCTGCTCAGGAGATTCTCTTACCAAGTTGTTTGCAAATCGCTTGATTTTTGGAGGAGAAGATCTATGCAATGCACATGCAGACAGATCCTGATCCTCTCCCCCTGCTCAGGGAAGCCTGGACATGAATGTGTTCCAGCCTGGAAGGATTTGAGGGACATCTTCAGGCCCTTGGAATGACACAGAACCCCAGGGCAATGAATGTGGACTTGTGTCTCCTCCAGCCAGAGCTGATTTCAGCCAGGGGAGAGCAGGGAAAAGCCAATGTGGGGCTGTGCAGTGACAGGTCTGAGCAGGGCACTGCAACTCAACACTCAAGAATCATGGAATGGTTTGGGTTGGAAGGGACTTTAAAGACCGTTTAGTTCCACCCTCCTGCCATGGGCAGGGACACCTCCCTCTAGAAAAGGTTAGTCAGAGCCCTGTCCAATCTGGAACAACTTCAGTGATGGGGAGTCCACAAGCAAAGCTTCATTTAAGAGTTTTGTTCCCCAGAAAGTTTGGGAATAACCTTTCATTGGGGATAAATGTGAAGAGGGCAGTCAACAAGAGGTTGAAATAAGAGGGCTCCAAAGCCAAGAGAGGAGGGACTACTGGAGGTGGAATGATAGCAAAGAAAAACCCATGAGAGCTTTCAACATAGGTGGGGCTGAGAGGGGTTTGGAGTCACCATCAAAGAAACCCTCAGTGTTTGATTCTTGCTAAACAAGACTGTGCCAAGTGTTTGTAACCAAACAGAATCCCAGCACACGAACATCTGGCCCTAAGAGCAGCACCTGCCCCCAGCAGAAACCCCCTCAAGGCCCTGACTGCCACCCTTCCTGCTCGGATCACAAAGGAGGGGACATGTCCCCTCTTTGTCCCACCATGAGTGGTCCTTGGTGGGTGAAGCACCATGAGGAGAAAGTCCCTCCTCCAAAGAGCTGCCTCCATGCCATTCCCCCTCTTATCCACCACCAAAACCTTCCTCAGGCTCTTCTCCCAACCCATAAAGCAGCAGGAAAACCCTGAGCAGAGATGCCCAGAAGGGCAACCAAGAAACTCCATCCCTCCATCCCACAAGTGCCACTGTCCCAACACGCTCCCAGTAGGACTGGCCAAGTGGGAAGGCTGGCTAATAAATCAGGATGTCCAGCAGCTGTCAGGGACAGGAATCCTTCCCTGCAAGCCTCCCCCTGCCAGTGCTGAACTCAGGAAGCAGCCAGTCTGAGCATTCCACCTCCCTCCAACTTGGGTATCATGTAAGGACAGAGGTAGCAGCGAAGGGAGAGGGATTTAGTTCATAAAGACACAGCAAAACTCTTCATCTTGACCTGGAAAGAAACTGGAACTTCAGCCAAAATCTTGCTCTGCTGTATCTGGGTAAAAGCTGAGTAAATTCCACTAATTTCCTACAACAAAGGCCAGTGCATCCAAAAGCCTTTTGCTGGTTTTCAAAGGCATTAAGAAAACTTTATCTACTGTCATTAAGCATTGAAAGGCCTTTTTGTTTTTATAAAAGGAACATAAATACATAAATAAATGGAGGGAAAATTGAAATCATCTGGAGTCTAAAATAATTTTTCAACACAGACTGTTTTGGGTATGAAATGCATAAGCTGAGCAAAATTTGCCCTCTGCTACTCACTGAGACGAACTGAAGAAAATCCAGATGGCTCAGATTTGTTCCTTTCCTTCAAAAGGACTTGCTGGCCACAAAAAATCTTCTGTTTTCTGTGGACAGGCACAACTGGTTGGTCAGTCCCCCTGGTAGCCAGTGGGCTATTAATATAGGCACTGTGGTCACCCTCCTAATGAACTTGGAAATGCAGTTTGGGGCTGGTTTATGAGCTCATATTGCAAAGCTAAAGAGTGAACTGGAAAGCACCAAAAAAATCATTGATAACTCTGTGATTATCTTTACAAACCTCTGCCATTGTCTTGCTTTAAACATGTCTCAGGTTCTGTGTAAGACCTGTAACCATGAACATGCACTTACAGTGCACAAGTGATTATGGATTAATTTATCCTTGTGGATCCTCACAGTGAACTGATATCAGGGTGAGGAATTTTGTATCACTTTCAAACGTGCTGTAAATGCACTCCTGGGTCACAATGTGGTGTAAATGCACTCCTTAAATATCTTTTTTAGGAAGAAGTCCTTCCCTGTGAGGCCCTGGCACAGGCTGGGCAGAGAAGCTGTGGCTGCCCCATCCCTGGGAGTGTCCAAGGCAAGGTTGACTTTCACACAGATGTGGACTGGCAGAAACAATGAGACAAGAAGGGAGTCTTGGTCACTGAGCCTGAGTATCTTCTTGGCCCTAGGTGGAGCAGAGAACCTCAACTGCTTCTCACCCAGGGGGGATTGTGCCCGTCTGCCCCTCAGGTGAGCCCCACCTGCAGAGCTGCTCCAGCCCTGGGGGCAGCACAGGAAGGACATGGAGCTGCTGGAGAGGCCAGAGGAGGCCCCAGGATGGACAGAGGATGGAGCAGCTCTGCTGGGAGGAAAGGCTGGCACAGCTGGGATTGGCCATCCTGGAGAGGAGAAGCTTTGGGGGGACCTCAGTGTGGCCTTCCAGGAGCTGAAGGAGCCACAAGAAAGATGGAGAGAGACCATTTCCAAGGGCTGGAGGGACAGGACAAGGGGAATGGCTTCAAAGTGCCAGAGGGCAGGGCTGGATGGGATATTGGGAAGGAATTTCTGGCTGTGAGGGTGGGCAGGCCCTGGCACAGGTTGGGCAGAGCAGCTGTGGCTGCCCCATCCCTGGGAGTGTCCAAGGCCAGGCTGGAGTAACCTGGGACAGCAGAAGGTGTCCCTGCCCATGGATGATCTTGAAGGTCCCTCCCAACCAAACCATTCTATGATCCTACGAAACAGGATCTGGGATGGCAGGAAAGGGGCTAAAGCTGTTAGATGAGAAGAGAAAGAACACAGAACTAGGCAGTTGCCAGGTCAGAATTGCTCATAACTACATTGCTGGGGAAAATTCAGTAGCTTCAGACTGAACTTTACAGCAAATTGCTGACTCCTAAAATAGCTACTTCAATCATCTCAACATGCACATGGAAATAAATTTATGTATCTATTACCATATCAAAATTCCAAGAACAGCCACCAGCCAACAGTCTAAATAATTTTAAAAAAACCAGTATGAAAATACATGTTTTCCAGAGTGGTGTGTTTAATTAATATAGTTCACTATACCTGATTATACAGATCTATAGTATCTATAGGGAGGTAGGAAAGGGAACTTACACAAGGGCATGTAGTGATAGGACAAGGAGGAATGGCTTCAAACAACCTGGATTTGGACATTTCCAGGGATGAGGCAGCCATAGCTTCTCTGGGCACCCTGTGCCAGGGCCTGCCCACCCTCCCAGCCAGGAATTCCTTCCCAATATCCCACCTAACCCTGCTCTTTTTCAGTATAAGGCCATTCCCCCTGGTCCTGTCTCTCCATGCCCCTGAGAAAAGTCCCTCTCCACACTGATTGTGCCACTTGCACAATTCTGATGGGGAGCTCTGGGCAAGGTTTCAGACAGAGGTGCCCAATCCTTTGCCACAGGCCAGTCCCTGGCACGTCCAGTCCTTCCGATGGGGGAAGCACCGGGAAGCTCAGAGGTAATCCCGGTTTTGTTACAACTCCAGCTCTGGAGCTCCAAGAATTGTGTTCATCCCAGATAAGTATTTTGGCAAACACAGATGACAACAGGCTGCCAGCTCACTCCTCATCCACAGGGATGCTCCTGCTGCTGCCAGCCTGGGAAAACCAGCTCCAAATAAGGTGCTCCCAGGACTGCTGGCACTGAGCAGGACACGATGCCAACGTCACGTTGGAGTTTGTCAACCAAACTGGCTGAACTGCAACCAAAGCTGGAGAAGAACAGCAATTCTGCAGTTCCAAAGGGCACCAATCCAAAGGATGGTGGGACAAAAGTCCAAAATGATGAGGGGACAAATCTCAGAAGGCCAAGCAGAGCACAGAGAGAGGATTCCTGGAAGAACACTTCCAGAAACCGGCCTTGGGGTTCAGCTCTCCAACTCCATCTCCTCAGAGTAGTGGAAGTGAGTCAATTATGAAGTGATTGAGATAATTAAGTGCTTTCCTAGAAGGAAGGAGGAGCTGTCAGCCTGTGGAATCCCATATATTTTGCCTGCAGGGCAGGAGAGGTGGGTAAGATTAGAGAGAAAAAGGTGGACTGATCTTCAAGGGGTTTGTGGCCCTGCCAAGGATTCCTTTTTTTAAAAGCCAGGGGAAGGTGCCGGTAAAATTCCTTTAGGATCATCCTGCTCAAATCCTGTTTTCCTGCATTTCAGAGTTTTCCCAGTTGAAAGAACAATGTGTAACCTATCAAGGAGCATCCTAAGCTTGATCCAGATTTCCTCAAGGCTCCTGTGAGCCCTGTGGGCTTGGACTCTCTCTCCAGGAGAGCCAGGTTGGTAGCCCAGGGATGACTGAGCATGGAAACTAAACTGTTCTACATCTCAGACTGCTCAGTCACGCTGCTGCACAGCAGTTTGTCTGGGTGCAAAGCCCAGGGTGGGATAAGGCTCAACTAATTTTAGCTTTGTCTTGTCTAAGCCAGTCTAAACTATGCTCCCTTTATAGTCACTGGAGGTTGGAAAGGCACTGCCAGAGGGTGATTCAATCTACTTATCTTAGAGACTTCTCTTGTGGTGGGAACGAGCCCTATATGGAGGTGCCTCTCTGCTCCTCTCTGTCCCCATGAACCAGGGAAGAGAGGACAGACTGACTGGAGTTTGGTGAGAGGAACCTCATCCCACACATCTTGTTGCTTTGCAAGTCTCCCAGAGCAGCCATCACCTTTTCCTGAGCATTTTTGTTTGGGAATTTGAAGTCTTCTGGCAGGTAGATGCAGGGCAAACCTCCAGAGAAGCAGGGCTGACATAAATTTGAACACTTACTATCTGTCATACCTGTAGTTTCTTTTTCTACCTCTAAAACCTGATCTATCAGCATTAGTGTAATGACCACAAGACATTTGTTTTCTGACCTGCTTTTTCTGAGGCTTCATTATGGTGATTAGAGCTACCGGTAAAACAACAATATCACCTCCCAACCAGCAGACAATGCAATAAATTCCCCTAAAACTTCCAAAGCAATTGCTCAAGGCTTCGGATATGAACCCTCCATTAGAGCAACTGCCTGGCTGGTGCTCCACACACTCCTTGGAAAAGAGTGTCCTGATTATTTTCCCTGTCTGCAAAAGCAGTTCTTGCACCCAAGTTTAAGAGCAAAGAGTGAGATGTCAGTGGGCTGAGGTGTCTCCTGGGTTATGCACACCGTGCCAGAGGGGCAGTGAGATAAATATCTAATTCAGGGAATATATCCCTATGTCCAAGTTTAGACCTCTTGGAGCAGGGAGACAGCTGGGAGTGAAATCACTGGGACACATGGAAGTGAGTCAGAGAGGAGAGGGGGTAATGGGAGACTCCCACAAGTGGGAAACTCTGGCTCCAGACATAACTATGCCAAACCAATTTACAGTTGCTCATAACTAAGCCATGATTTGCACTTTGATGATGAGTGAACAAGAAGGGAAAGAGCTGCCTGTAAGACATGACTCATCCCTTTCTTTTTCTTGAAAAATGAAAGAAGGAAAAAAAAAATCCACCCTGTGGAAGAGTTTCTGCTGCATGACATCACCCAGGGCAGGGATCTGCATGGAAACGTCTGCTGTTCCCTTCCAGGGACATGGATCTGCCATCAGCCAGCTTGGAAGTGGAACTGGGGGATGCTGAACTCCAGGAATATCCTATTTATGGGACCTAGATAGACAGGGAAATAACACAGGGCCTAATTTGGGATGTTAACATACCTGAGAAGAAATCAACCCTTTTGCTTTTTCTCTTTGACATGTGTGGAAAGAATGTCCTGAAGTGTTCAGGAAATCCTCCCCAGCTTTGCTTTGGACAACGTTTCTGTACTAAATAATCTGAGTGCCTTGGAAAAGTGATTGCAAAGGAAAAAATCCCACCTTCTTCCTGAAAGCACAGGCTGTGTTGGAGGAGTAACTGCAAAGCCAGGAGAGATGTCCTGCTCTGGAACAGAGGAACTGAAAAGTTCATCCTGAAATACCCAAAGTGGCTGCACTTACTTTAACAATCCTTTAGGAACAGGCTCAGAAATACAACTGGAATTCAAAAATAAAAGGCTTTGTGACAGTTTCCTAAACACCAGCAAGTCACAAACAGAGAATCTCAGAGTGGTTTGGGTTGGAAGGGACCTTCAAGCTCATGTATTTCCATGGGCATGGACACCTTCCACTAGACCAGGTTGTTCAGAGCTCCACCCAACCTGAACTCCTCAAGGGATGGCGAGTTCTCAGTGTCTCTGGACAAGTCCCCAACCCCCACCCCGAGCAAAGTTCAGCTCATTCTGCTGCCACCGTGTGCTTTGGGGTGTTCTGAACTGGGGCTTTCTGCCAGGCACAACTCCCTGCCAGACAACCACTCTGCCTGGGTTTTGGCAGGAGTTGGGGACCCACTGTGGGATGGGGCACCCCATGGAGCACCCCACAGTGCCTGGTGGCTTTGAGGATCCCGCCAAGCCATGGGGACAGGCATGGTCAAGGCTCCTGCTGCTCAGTAGAGAGCAGGAGGTGACCACACTCAGCCCCAGAGCATGAGTGGTCAACCCTGCTGGGGTTTCCTTGTGCCCTCCTGCCCCTCTGCCTCCTTCATCCTTGGTCCATCTCATGAAAACCAGACTTACAGAGCATTGAGGCTTCAGGGGTGACCCAGGTTTCTGGCTCAGGCCTCCTCTACAGCAGAAGCCATGGGGTGTCCTGGGAACTAATTCTTCTCCTTGTTTTTCCCCCAAAACCTTCCTGTCTGGAGTGAAAGCTCCCAGAAAGCCCCTGTGCTGAATGAGGTCCAACCACATGATGCCCCAAGCCCACCTGGTGGTCCCATGATGACTCTCCACACCCTGGGCCCTACAGAGATGGGATTTTCAGCCTCAACTGGGAGGAGTTTGGTGCAAACAGAGCAAACACAGATTGTGGTTTATCTCCAGCCATTTTCCACCCCCCCCAACCTCACAGTGGTGGCCCTTTTTCTTCTGCAGGGTTTTGTGCTGTCAGACCTCACAGTAACGAGATCCTTTCAGCAGGAGTGACTTCAAGTGGAAACTCAAATGAATTTCATGACAGATCCACGTCCGTGTGTACAGTTTATTCTCCTCTGAACGTGCTCTCTCTTGCCAAAAAGCAGAGTAGTGTGTTCAAGGAGGTAAAATGAAACCCCTACAGTATGGTTGGGATTTCTATTTCCAGGCACAAGACCAAGGAAAGCCGAACTTGACACCTGATACCCCGACATCTCCCTCTAAGAGATGTGGAGAAAATCAGAGCAGACCTGCTGGATAATCCCTGTGGGCTGGAAGGGAGGAGGGAGTGGGAGGTGATGGTGGAAGGGCAGGAGGGAGGTCAGAAAGGACCATGGGCTGGATACCCACCATGCCAGGGAGGTCTAGAGCCATCCTTGCTTGGGAATCAGTTCCAAGATTAAAGATTCCCTTCCCAGAGCCTGAGGCAGCACAAAGGGACATACTTCAAGTGCTGCTTTGGAGCATCCTCTGTAGACTTAATTCTTGCCATGATCTCAAAGAGATTTAATGGGACATACCCGAAATCAGAATGAGGGGATGGGGTACTTTTGTATCTCAGAGACACTCTCTCTCTACACCCCTTGGAGTTTAATTATGATGTCCAGCAAAGAACTACAGCCAAGACCAAGGACCAAATCTGCTTCAGAAAATACCAATAAGCCAGAGGTGTAGGATTGTTACTCTAGATTTGGGTGTGGGTTTGGGGCCTTTGGGCTCATTCTGGACATTTATTCAATCTTCTTATCTGCAATGTTTTCCATCAGCTGGGTTGGAAGCTCTCATGTTCATATGACTGTTTTGGTGCTGGCACAGGTTGCAGTAGGAAGGCAACAGTGGCACCAGAGCATTCATTTAAAGCAGCATTTTTGTGGCTGTGGGAATTTATTGCTGGTGAAAAGTGACTCCCTGGTGGCTGTGGAGGTTGAGACCCTCAGAGACTTCAGGAGAAGAGAGAAAGCAAACAATTCTCCCACTTGCCATTCCCCAAAATGCATCTCCCTGTGCAAGGATCAGCTCCAGAGGGAAGAGGAGACACAGCAGGACACTCAGGCAGATCAGTCTCTGCTGGGACAGCCAGCAAACAGATTCACAATTAAAATAGGAAAGAGTTGACTTGTTTTTCCTCTCCCTGATCCACAGTTGGTGCCACCTGGCCTTCCCCCAGAGGGTGGTGGGCACTGCCCCAAGGCTACCAGAGCTGCAGGAGCCTTTGGGCAATGGGACAGGGCAGGGGGGACTGTTGGTGTGTGCTGGGCAGGGCCAGGGTGGCACTGGATGGTCCCTGGGGGTCCCTCCCAGCTCAGAACATTCCATGCTTCCATGGTCATTCCTGAAACCTTGACAGGACTGGCCTCAGGTGTCTCACACCATTCACATCAAGGCTGACACAACTCCTCTGCTTCTCACAGGATCATGGAATGGTTTGGGTTGGAAAGGACCTTAAAGATCATCTTCTTCCAACCCCCTGACACGGGCAGGGACACCTTCCACCAGTCCAGGTTGCTCAGAGCTCCATCCAACCCAGCCTTGGACACTTCAAGGGATGGGACAGGGATTTTCTGGGCTCTGTATTTCTTCGGGAATGGCTGGGGGACACACAGCCTGGTGTTGGAAATCCTCCAGGACAGTGAGCCAGGATAACAAACAGGGGGGTTTTATTTGTCACAATTCCTACGTGCCCAAGCAAATCATAGAATCAGTTGGGTTGGAAGAGACCTCTGAGATCATCAAGTCCAACCCTTAATCCAACCCCACTGTGATCACCAGCCCATGGCACTCAGTGCCACATCCAGTCTCACCTTAAACACCTCCATGGTCGGAGAATCCATCACTACCCTGGGCAGCCCATTCCAATGCCTGAGCACTCTCTCTGGAAAGGATTTTTTCCTGATATCCACCCTAAACCTCCCCTGGCAAAGCTCAAACCCCTGCCCTCTTGTCCTACTGTTGGTTGCCTGAGAGAAGAGACCAATCCCCACCTGGCTACAACCTCCTGTCAGGAAGTTGTGCAGAGTGATGAGGTCTCCCCTGAGCCTCCTCTTCTCCAGGCTAAACACCCCCAGCTCCCTCAGCCTCTCCCCACAGCACTTGTGCTCCAGTCCCTTCTCCAGCCTCGTTGCTCTTCTCTGGCCCCACTCCAGCCCCTCAAGACCTTTCCTGAACTGAGGGGCCCAGAACTGAACACAACACTCAAGGTGTGGCCTCACCAATGTAGAGTACAGGGGAATGTGTGAAGTCTTGTGTGTCTAATTCCATGAACCTCTCAGAGAATAATGTCTTTGCAGGTTTAGGGTGAAGTTCTGTGTTCTTGGACTTCCCAGGATGCAAACCCACCATTACTATCATCCAGCTCCCATTTCTGCACATCTCCAAGGCTTTCCCTTCACTGTCTCCATGGACAGACACAGAGGCAGGACCTGTACCTTTGAAGTGACTCTCAGGACATTACAAATCTCCCTGGAAATCTGCCACAAGCTCAAGTTTATTTTGCAAGGTTTTACTTTTTGCCTTGAGAGTCCCAGCTTGTCTGCAGTCCTGGAAACACCATTAGGGGTCTGTGTGACTCAATTTATGACTCAGGAAACTGCTTATTCTGCCTTTCAAAGCACCACGTTTTTAGGTCCAGACTTCAGTCAAATGAAAGTCAGATCAAACTGAATGTGTTTGTTTCGCAGGTCCCTCTCCATCCTCTTGACCCACATTCTCCTTCAAGGCAGCTGAATGAGGAGAGCACAATTCTGTACTTTCTCTTTCTACCCAAGACAATTTCCACAAGCTCTTGAAACCGAACATTTCTCTCAAGCTGGAGATGTCCAAACTTAAAATCCTGATTCTCCTGCCTGTTCCAGCTTTGGGCTTTGCACTGAGACTCTCACCAGCTACCAGGATGGCCTCTCTTCTCTTGTGGGCACAAGGGCAGAACAGCTCCTCATGCTCTGTGTTCTCCTCAACCCACTTCCATGTTCTTGCAACAAATGAGGCAGAAAACCAAAAGCCTGGTTGTTTACCCATAAAACCCCAATCAGTTCTAGGGTTTGATGCTCTCAGCTCTCCTCCACGTCCCTCCATGCCAGGGCTGGGGAGAAGTTCAGGCATGAGGAGCCACTGCCACATGACTGCTGTGACAGTCAGTGGTGACAGCTGGGGACACCCAGGGGTGACAAAGCCATGGCCAGCCAGGACTGTGCTCACCCAAACACAGGCACGTGGGCACATGCCCTGGGAAAGGGGGACCTTGCTCTTCCTCCAGAGGATCCCAGGATCATCAGGGCTGGGAGAGACCTTCAGGACCATCCATCCTACCATCATCAGCACCACCAGGATCACCCCCAATCCATGTCCCCAGGGGACACATCCAGACCCCTCTGGGACACTTCCAGACACAGTGACTGCCCCACCTCCCTGGGACACTCATTCCAAGGCCTGATCACTCCTGCAGGGAAAAACAAATTCTCATCTCTGATCTGAGCCTGCCCTGGTGCAGTTTGAGGCCATCTCCTCTCCCCCTTTCCCCCGGGCCATGGCAGAAGAGCCTGACCCCCCTCACTGCCCCCTCCTGTCAGGGAGTGCAGAGAGAGCAAGGGGAGCTCAGCACCTCCCTGGGCAACCCATGCCAGGGCCTCACCACCCTCTCAGGGCAGAATTTATCCCTAATATTCCATGTAGAGCAAACAAATCACACAGACTGTTCTGAGTTGGAAGGACCCACAAGGATCATCGAGTCCAACTCTTCAGTCAATGGCCCACACAGGGGATTAAACCCATGACCTTGGCATTGTTACAGCCAAGGTTTAACCAACTGAGCTAATTCTACCCTCGTTCCTCTTAAGGCCATTCCCCTTGTCCTGTCCCTCCATGCCTTGTCCCCAGTCCCTCTCCATCTCTCCTGGAGTCCCTTTAGGCACTGGAAGGGGCTCTCAGGTCTCCCTGGAGCTTCTCCTCTCCATGCTGGACATTCCCAGCTCTCCCAGCCTGTCTCCAGAGGAGAAACCCAGGCCTGAGAGTTTAATTTAAGGTGGGGGTGTGAGTGCTTTCCACACGATGTAACAGCAAAATGTAAACACAATATACACTTACAGATTCTAATATATTCCCCATGAAATTAAATTACCTGTGCACTGGTGAAAGGTTTGCATCACTCAGGAGTGGCAAAGCCATTGACTGAGCTCATTTCCACCTGATACCACTGACACCAACAGGCTTTCCACACATAAAACACCATTGGCAGGAAACCTCCTTCTAAACTCACCATTTCTAGAACCACCTCCAAGCAAGATTTCCCCTCCCTCCCTTTCACTTCAGGCAGTTTCTTTTTCTTGTAGCAGAAACCTGCCAAGTTCAGAAAGGAAGGAAGAGAAACCCTTTCCCTTCCCCCAAGCTAAAATGTTTTAGAAATCTGTACAAGTGACCCTGAATAAGTTTTTTTTATTTCCTAAGCAAAACAGACAGTTTAAGAACAGGATTACGTGATGTTTTTGAGAGGACAGGGTGATGCTGTGAGGGAATGAGAAGCCTCTTCACAGTAGGAAGGCAATTAAAAACAGGAGGTCAATGCACACCACAAGTTTAAAATTACTTCCCTTTGCCTGACTGAAGGAAAAGAAACTGTTGGGAGAGGAAACAAGACTGTGGTAGGGCAAGCCCTGGCTTTGCTCCATGTTCCTGTCTTAGGATGCTGCTGGAGAGGGGAACAGAGGGGTTTGGCTGGTTCTCCAGCACTCAGGAGCCAGGAGCAGCCCGGGAATGATCCTCACACCCAAGCAGTGCACCTGTGCTGGAAAAGCAGTCACTCTTTCCATCCTCCCCTGGTGCTGGTGCTGACCTGAGCCCTGCCAGCCCCTCTGGCTGCTCCTCCTGCTCCAGGAGCACCATCTCTGTCTGGGACTGAGGGGAAAGAAATTAAGCTGAATAAGTGGAAAATTTGTTACCATATAGTCTATTTAGACAGCAAGTCATGGAATCATGGAAAATCCTGAGTTGGGAGGGACCTCCAAGGATCATCCAGTGCCACCCTGGCCCTGCCCAGCACACCCCAACAGTCCCCCGAGGCCCTGTCCCATTCCCAAAGGCTCCTGCAGCTCTGGCAGCCTCAGGGCCGTGCCCACTGCCCTGGGGAGCCTGGCCAGTGCCCACCACCCTCTGGGGGAAGAGCCTTTGGCTGAGATCCCACCTGCCCCTGCCCTGGCACAGCTCCAGCCATGCCCTGGGCCTGGCCCTGCTCTCAGGGCTCAGAGATGGAGCTGCCCCTCGGGAGAAGCTGCAGCCCCAAATGAATCCATCTCCCCTCAGTCTCCTCCAGGCTGAAGAAGTCAATTTCCCTCAGCCACTCCTCATGTGGCCCCTCCAGGCTCTTCACCATCTTTGTGTCCCTCCTTTGGACACTCTCTGACAGTTTTAGACCTTTCTTATATTGTAGCTCGATACTCGAGGTGAGGCCACACCAGAGAGGAGCAGAGCAAGACCTGAAGGGAAGTTCTGGCCAGGTGGGGGTTGGTCTCTTCTCCCAGGCACTCAGCAATAGGACAGGGGGGCACGATGGGCTCAAGCTCTGCCAGGGGAAATTGAAGTTGGAGAGCAGAAAAAACTTCTTTGCAGAGAGAGTGCTCAGGCATTGGAATGGGCTGCCCAGAGAGGGGGTGGATTCCCCATCCCTGGAGGTTTTTCAACTGAGCTTGGCTGTGGCACTGAGTGCCATGATCTGGTAAAGGGACTGGAGTTGACCAAGGGTTGGACCTGTTGATCTCGGAGGTCTTTTCCAACCCAATCCATTCTAGGATTCTATCCCCTCCCTTGCCCAGCTGGTAATGCTGTGCCCAGTGCCCCCCAGGACATGGTCTCCCTGTCTCCCAGGGGATGTGATAGGAAGCACTAGAGCTTGAATCATTTAAAACTCCACAGGCCAAAGTGATCAGGAAGGCAGAGAAGGAAACTGTCCTGCCTTGGCAGCAGGGGAGCTTGGATCACTGCACATGACACTCGAGCTGAGCTTCCAAGTGGCTGTGAAAACATGACAAGGCCAAGGGGAAAACATCCACTCTGGGCTTTTAAAAACAGAGCAACTGAAGTTACTTGATAATTACTCAGGATTTTTTTTCTGGCTAACCTTGCATGTGCAGACTGCTGCCTCCACCTCAGCTGGAAAACCAAACAGAAACACAAGTGTGAAATACTGAGTTGAACACTTAATTCCTGACAGGGCAGGAGTCATCCAGCCAGTGAGTCAGGCTTTGCAAAAAGTATTTTCCAGGTCTTGTGCATGAGTGTGCAGCCCCCACAGGACACATCCTGTGTCATCATCCCCTGCACTGCTGCCCTGCCAACAGCACCAGGGGCCTGGTAACACTTTGTGCAAAGAAAATAGGAGGGAAGGGTTGGAATCCAGTTAAAAGTTTCATTCAAGCCCAAAATTTATTTTTTTATTTTTACTTGGTGGAAAGAAATGGAATTGGTTGTCCAGAGAAGCTGTGGCTGCTCAATCCCTGGAAGTGTCCCAGGCCAGGTTGGACAGGGCTTGGAGCAACCTGGGCTGGTGGGAGGTGTCCCTGCCCATGGCAGGGGTGGCACTGGGTGGGCTTTGAGGTCCCTTCCCACCCAAACCATTCCATGATTCCATGATTTTATGACAGACACTTAAGCTCATCAGTCCTCATCTCCAAAGCACTCTGGTGAAAAGGAATGATGCTCCTTGCACAGAAAGGAGTGGATCGTTGCCCCTTTCCCACCCTCTTCCAGCATCCACCTCCACCACATCTCTCCTAGAGCTCCTCGCTCCTGCCACACCTTGGCAGCTCCACCTGCCACAAGCCAGAGGTGCCCTGCAATCCCTACCCCTCCTGGACTCCACCTTTCCTCAACATCCCCCTGGAGACCCAGCACACCCTCCCTCCTTCCATCCTGACAGACTAATAACATAATTAGTGTGCACTCCAACCAGCACATGCTGCTAAACAAATGAACAGGCTCTGATGATTAGGGCACCTTAATTAATGGTTTGGAACAGGACAGGCTTAGAGGGCAAGATGAAATTTCACTGGTACATCAAACAGACATGCAGAGAAAGAGCCACTGGTGCAAACAAATGGAGAGGCAGGTGCCAGAGAGGGAAAGCTGCTCCTGTGTACACTGAGAACAGGTAATTAGTGGTGGTTTTACTGTTCACCCCAAAGAATGTAGAAGAGACTTAAATGGAAACTTGATCCATGGGAGGGAAAACAGCACAGCATCCTGAACTCTGTGCTTGGCCGTGGCACTGAGTGCCATGATCTGGTAAAGGGACTGGAGTTGGACCAAGGGTTGGACTTGATGATCTCAGAGGTCTTTTCCAACCCAATCCATTCTATGATTCTGTGATTCCCCTGGCACTGGGTGGGTTGGCAGCAAAATGGGACCCTTCTGGAGCAGAGAGCTGGATTCAGAAAGGACAGGGAGCAAACTTGGCACTGAAGACCCAATAAAAAGAAGTGGCACATGGACCCCTGAGATCAGCTCAGTTGGTTAAAACTTGGTTGTAATAATGCCAAGGTCATGGGTTCAATCCCCTGTGTGGGCCATTGACTGAAGAGTTGGACTCGATGATCCTTGTGGGTCCTTCCAACTCAGAATAGTCTGGGATTCTGTGACTCCTAATTCCCTTGGGAACTTCTGGAAATATGAAATTCTGTCCCTAAATTGGTCAAATATTGTTCTTCACCTCAGAGTTCACCATAACCTTCCACCACAGCTGTGTCCTGGGTCATGGAACCCCAGAAAGGTTTGGGTTGGAAGGGACATTAAAGCCCACCCAGTGCCACCCCTGCCATGGGCAGGGACACCTCCCACCAGCCCAGGCTGCTCCAAGCCCCGTCCAACCTGGCCTGGGACATTTCCTTCTGGAATGGCCCTGTCAGGCTGATCATTAATACAAACCATCTTCTCTATGGATATCTGTTAAGAAAACAAAATATTCTGGCACAGCAAGACATGGCAGAGGGGTTTAATAGTGACACATCTTTCAGCTAGTCCTGTAAAAAAAATGGCCCTATTTTTGACAGTCACTAACAAATAAAGGCTTTTGTGCTTATCTGAGTAGAAAACTCTTATCAGGAGGAGCCATTTGTGTTGCAAATGAGATGCAGGGAATAGATAATGAACCAACACAAGGTCTGTTTTAACACCTGATCGAGGATCAAGGTTCATACTGAGCAACTCTTCCACTGAGGGTCAGAAATGCAGAACACAAGCTGTAAGGTTTGTCCTGCAGTTTAAACTGGAGCTCTGAGCTGAGCTTGCCAGCTTGAAATCCTGAAGCTGAAATCCTGAAGCTGAAATCCTGAATTCTCCTACTCCTTCCCCTTGGAGTAGGAGAGTTTGTGGTGAATCAGGAGCTCTGCAGGGACCTCTGGGTGAGGAGGACGCTGAAAAGCCTCCTCAGGAAATTGTAGATCATGGAATCATAGAATGGTTTGGGTTGGGATGGACCTTAAAGATCTTCTCATTCCAAGCCCTCCACCACAGACAGAGAACCTTTCACTAAAACAGGTTGCTCCAAGCCCTGTCCAACCTGGCCCTAAATACTTAAAGAAGAAAAATAAAGAAATACTTTCTAGGAAGAAGCCTAAAATTAAATAACCCCCCCTAAAGTGCTCCAGCCATGGAAAGCCCATCTACAAGTGCAGATTCAGCTTTTCCCCACACAGACTCAGCTCTCTACTCCAGCCTCCTGCCCCAGCCCAGCTGCTGATTTGGGGAGGTGTGAGGTGGCACCACTGCCCTGCTCTGCTGTTCATCCAACACAGAGATGATGTGCTGGGAATAAAGCAAACCAAATCTGCATTGCTGTTGGAAAAACTGAGCTCAGCTGGGCCTATCTGTGGCCCAGCAGAGCCCCCCTGACCTCCAGCCTGCCTATCACCACCAGCCAAGGGGTGGCTGTGGTGGCATTAGTGGTGTACGTGGCTTCTGCCTTCCCACAAGACAAAATCTGAGGCTTCTTTGCAGCTTCGCTTTCGATGAAAGTCCTCAGGGCAAACAGCACCACATTCACTTTTCTGGGGAGTATCAGATGAAATCAAAGCCAATCACAGGCCTAGAAAGTCAGAGCCACAGACTGGGGATGTTTTCTAAGGAGCAGCTTCTTCCACGGACAGAAGGGAAAGGGTAAAGAGGAGTCAAGTGATGTTGGCAACAGATACAGAATCACAGAATACCCTGAGCTGGGAGGCACCCCCAGGGACCAGCCACTGCCACCCTGGCCCTGCCCAGCACACCCCCAACAGTCCCCCCTGCCCTGTCCCCTTGCCAAAGGCTCCTGCAGCTCTGGTAGCCTCAGGGCCGTGCCCACTGCCCTGGGGAGTCTGGGCAGTGCCCACCACCCTCTGGGGGAAGAGCCTTTGGCTGAGATCCCACCTGCCCCTGCCCTGGCACAGCTCCAGCCGTGCCCTGGGCCTGGCCCTGGTGACCAGAGAGAAGGGATCAGTGTCTGCCCCTCCACTTCCCCTTGTGAGTGGCTATAAAGTCTCCCCTCAAGTGTCCCAGGCCAGGTTGGACAGGGCTTGGAGCACCCTGGGCTGGTGGGAGGTGTCCCTGCCCATGGCAGGGGGTGGGAATGGATAATCTTCAAGGTCCCTTCCAACCCAGGACATTCTATGATTCTATGATTTTATGCTCTGTGGCATGGAAAGGGAAGTCAGAAAAAGGAAAGAAGATTTCACACCCTAAAACCACCTTTTTAAAAGATAAAACAATGCAGATTCATTACTAAATACAGACTGTTATTGCATTACCTACCAAGAAATGACACAGGAGAGTAGAATTGAATCCCAGAATCCCAGAATTGTCTGGGTTGGAAAGAACATCAAAGCCCACCCAGTGCCACCCCGGCCATGGGCAGGGACACCTCCCATCAGACCAGGGTGCTCCAAGCCCTGTCCAACCTGGCCTGGGACACTGCCAGGGATGGGGCAGCCACAGCTGCTCTGCCCAACCTGTGCCAGGGCCTGCCCACCCTCCCAGCCAGCAATTCCTTCCCATTATCTCATCTGAACCTACTCTTATTTAATTTTGAAGCCATTCCCCTTGTACTGTCACTCCAGGGCCTAGTGAAAATTCTCTCTCCATCCTTCTTGTCAGGTCCTTTCAGGCCCTGGAAGGCCACAACGAGGTCACCCTGGAGCCTTCTCTCCTCCAGGCTAAAATTTCTACCATATTTTTTTTCCTGAAAATTGAACTCCTTACTAGAAGCCCAATTTTTAGCAAAAGAAAAAATTCTTATTCTTAATAATAGGTCTTATTTAACTGATGCTGATCAGAATATAGGTCCAGTTGGTTTAAACAAGCATGTCCTGAGATATCTTTCCAGAGAAGGAGTGCTCTGATAATATCGACAGATTTTATCCAAAGCTCCACAAAAGCAGCATTTTTGGTAGAGGAAAGAAAACTCCTTTTCTGCCAGGACCAGAATTCTGATCAGAGGGAAGGAATGGAAAGCCTGTTGTGTTCATTCACGGCTTTGCTTTGATCTCAGAGGTTCAGAAGTGAGTAAAGCTGGCATGGGAAGCCCAGGGGACATTCTGGTGGCCACAGAGGGAGTCACACGAGTCCCGCGCTTTTTGCAGCCCCTGCATGGGTGAGCCTGAGCTTTCCTTCTGAGCCTCACACGTGTGCTCAGCTCTGGAGGGGTGAGGAACCTCCTCCACAGGCTGTGCACAAAGTGAGGGCTGCAAACAGGAACCAGACAGGCAGGAAAGAACAACCTTCAGCACCACAAAGGGGCTCCCACCAGACCCAGGGGAGCACATGAAGGTCATGGCAATAAAGTCACTTTGAGGCTGGCAGAGACCTTCAGGATCACCCAGTCCCACCATCACCAGCACCACCAGGATCACTCCCAATCCATGTCCCCAAGGGCCACATCCAGACACCTCTGGGAGACTTCCAGACTGCACCACCTCCCTGGGACACTTAGAATCACAGAATGGATTGGGTTGGAAAAGACCTCCAAGATCATCAAGTCCAACCCTTGGGCCAACTCTAGTCCCTTTACCAGATCATGGCACTCAGTGCCACGGCCAAGCTCAGTTGGAAAACCTCCAGGGATGGGGAATCCACCCCCTCTCTGGGCAGCCCATTCCAATGCCTGAGCACTCTCTCTGCAAAGAAGTTTTTTCTGCTCTCCAACTTCAATTTCCCCTGGCAGAGCTTGAGCCCATCGTGCCCCCTTGTCCTATTGCTGAGTGCCTGGGAGAAGAGACCAACCCCCACCTGGCCAGAACTTCCCTTCAGGCAGTTCCAGACAGTGCTGAGGTCACCTCTGAGCCTCCTCTTCTCCAGGCTGAACACCTCCAGCTCCCTCAGCCTCTCCCCACAGCACTTGTGCTCCAGTCCCTTCTCCAGCCTCGTTGCTCTTCTCTTCCAGTGACTGCACCAGTCCCTGGGACACTTCCAGACACAGTGATTCCACCACCTCCTTGGGACACTTATTCCAAGGCCTGACAGCTTTTGCAGGGAAAAAAAATGTCTAATATCTCATGTGAAGCTCCCCTGGTCCACCTGAAGTCCTTTCACTTGCGTCATGACATCTCATCCCTGCACAGCTGCAGAACAGGCTCCAAGTCTGCATCACCCTGAGACAGACATAGAGATCTTTGCCTAACTCTGAGTCTAAAAACGCCTTTTACTTTGTGTTCCCCGTTCTGGTCTCCTCCAAAAATGCTCTGGGGTCAAACCAAACCTCATCAAGAGCTGGTACAACCTCAGGCTGAGGCGACAGGAGTGGGTGCAAACCTACACAACCCCAACCTGCGCTTTGAAGAGCACGAATTTATTTCCACCTCCTTCGCCACCGGGTGAGCTCCTGCACCTCGTGTAGAGCAGGAGAGGTCCCTTCTAGGAGGCGGAAAGCAGTGAGTGACTGCAGAACGCAGCAGGGCTGGCAGGAGCTCGGCACAGGAAAGCCCCGGGCGGGCTGGGCAGGGACGGAACTGCTGCAAGAGCAGCGCGGGGCTCTTATCGGGCGGCGCAGGGGCTGCGGTTTGCTAGCTCTCGCAACCCTTCGCCAACCGCCACTTACTTGGTGCTCGACAAACAGGATGGGGGCCCCAAAGCTTCGCCCCAGCTCCGGGGACAGGGTCCTGCAGAGTGGCATGGGGTGGCTATGGGGGTCAGGGGTGCCCCCGAGGTGGGCAGAGGTGGGTCCTGCCTGCAGCGCCTGGCTGGGGAGCAAAGCAAGAAGTGTGGGGAGCAAAGCAAGAGCTGTGGGGAGCAAAGTAAGAGGTGTGGGGAGCAAAGCAAGAAGTGTGG
>JAJPCS010000389.1:4567-14678 GCA_021164005.1 Willisornis vidua nigrigula
GTTTGGGGATCTCTTGGAGGTCACTCCTCTTTGGGGAAGCCTTGGAGGTCACTCCTCTTCTGGGAGCCCTTGGAGATCACTCCTCTCTTGGGATCCCTTGGAGATCACTTCTCTACTGGGGTCCCTTGGAGATCACTCTTTTGGGGGGGATCTCTTGGAGATCAATCCTCCTTTGGAATCTCTTTGAGGTCACTCCTCTTTTGGGATCCCTTGGAGGTCACTCCTCATCACTCCACTGGACTTGAGCCATGATGAACCCTTTGGCTTGTTGGTTTCCTGCAGGTTTTGATTCTCTGACAAAACCAATCCAGGATCTTGCCATTCTAGAAGCATTTCCAGCCCTTAAATCCCACAAATTCCTGGAGAATTTCATTGCTTTGTTCTATAATCTAAACAGGAATGTCCTATATTGGTTTTAGGGTATGGATAGACCTGATGTCAAAATAAATTCTCTGTACTTTTCTCTTTAGGGTTCCCCCTCCCAGACACAGCCACCACCAGAAGGCCTGTCTTCATTGAAGCTCCAGCCAAAAGGGGCTACAGACTGAGCTTCAGGATAGTCAATGAGAATCTGAGCAACCCAGACCCTCAGTCTCCAGAGTACAAGGCAGCAGTGGAAAGCATCACCAACAAGGTGAGGAACTGCAGCTCAAACATGAACCTGTTTGGTCAATTTGGGAAGCAACTGCCATAGTTTTATGTCTTAATTTAACAAAAAGAATCAATATTTGGGAGCAAAAGTTTCTAGAATGTGAAAGATGAGATTGGCTTTTGAATCACTTTTTGTTATGTTCCATGTTGCAACTCGTGGGTGTCAACCCTGCCCTGGATGACCTTTAGGGTCCCTTCCAAGCCAAAAGTAATCCTGGGATTCTGTGTGGGCTTAAGAAATTCCCTCCAGCCAAAGACAAGGATTCTGAAATACAAGAAGGTTTAGGTGATCTCCAACCAAAGACATGGATCCTGAAATACAGGAGGGTTTAGGGGATCTGTGAGATGCACATGGGCTCAGCATTTCAGTGCCAGCTCCAGCACAGTCTGCAAATCCCTGCCAGCTCAGAGGTCAACACATCCACAATTCACTGCTGAGAATTCCCTTCAGCACCAACCCAACCTGATAAAGTCCTGACTGGGGGGTTTGCTCTTTAGATGGAACACTCTGTGCTTCTTTGAGTTCTGAGTGTGTGGATGAGTCAGCAGCAGACTGGATTTTTTTAACCCTGCCACCTTGCTCAGATAAGGCAGGAAGTTTTGCCAGGCTGGGGCTCAGATTCCGTCACCAGAAGGCACATTCCAAACTCACAACCAACTCCCAGGAAATCCAACCAGCCAAAGAAAAAAAAAGAAAAAAAAAAAGAAAAAAAATAGCCTGTTTTCTCCACGTTGCTCAGAAATAATAGCCTGGTGTTTCTCCACATTGCTCAGAACTCATTAATATCTCAAATGACATTTTCATTCCAGATGAATCAGCTGTTCCATCAGAGTGACCTGCAGGATCAGTTCCTGGGCTGCAACATCACCCACCTGAGGTCTGGGGCCCCCAGGGCCAAGTGCCACTGTCCCCCTGGGGAAATTCCTCCCCTCCCTTCTCCTGTTGGAAACTTATGCTCTAAGAAGTAGTTTCTAGGCCTTGTTTGGTGCTTTGAGTTTTTCCTGCCTGATATTTGCCTCAGTCTTGGTCAGGGTTTTGTGAGGTCACTGAATATCCCTGGAATTACTGACTCCCATCCTCTCCATGGGAACTGATGATCCTGTAACCTCTGCACTCCCCCTCTTGGCTTTCAAAATGGGCTTCAGGCATAGCTGTGGTGTCCTGCTGTGGGTGGAAAGAGGTTTGGACAAGGGACCCTCAAAAGCTCTACAAACAGCTGATCTCTCCCTGTGTTTGTGCAGCACAACCTGAATTTGTAAAGAGAAAAGGAACTACTTCCTTTGGTGTCCCTGTCCAAAGGAAAATCCCAGCTCATCATTGTTCCACCACATTGCTCTCCAACCCAACACTTGGAACAGCAGGAACCCTTCAGGAAACCCTTTCCATGTGAAGTTTGGTGACCCTCAGCCTCCTTATCTCAGACCCTCCATTCCTCTGCCCACAGGGCTGGATCCATTGTGGTCGACTGCCAGTGCTTCTTCCACCCTGAACCCAACATCAACAGGGCTGTGGTGGAAAGGACCTTCCAGGACAGGACTTCCAATGACACCGGCCTGTGGCTGGGGAGCAGCTACAGGCTGCAGGAGCTCTCAGTGGATGGTATGTAGAGCTCAAACCTCTGCCCAGTGCCCACCCAGTCACCCCCACTCTGCCATGGCATCCTCAGAACTCCCCAGTTTCTGCTCCATCAGAGCAGAAATAAATTGTTATTAAGGGGAATTGCTGAGCCAGGTCTGAGTTGGGATATTCAGATATTGAGTCTGGCTCAGAGTAGTCTGTTAGTCCTCAGGGGCTTGAGGTGTTCTTCAATATTAGGGTGTTATTCAGTATTAAGGTGTTATTCAGTATTAAGGTGTTATTCAATAATAAAGTGGTGTTCAGTATTAAGGTGTTATTCAATATTTGGGTGTTATTCAATAAGGTGTTGTTTAGTATTAAGATCATAGACATGGTGGACTCTCTGTCCCTGGAGGTGTTCCAGAGGACACTCAGTGCCACATCCAGTCCCTTCTCCAGCCTCGTTGCTCTTCTCTGGCCCCGCTCCAGCCCCTCAATCTCTTGCCTCAACTGAGGGGCCCAGAACTGAACACAACACTCAAGGTGTGGCCTCCCCAAGGCAGAGTCCAGGGGAAGGGTCACTGCCCTGGCCCTGCTGGCCACGCTGGTTTGGATCCAGGCCAGGATCCCCTTGGCCTTCTTGCCCACCTGGGCACACTGGTGG
Source organism: Willisornis vidua nigrigula (assembly GCA_021164005.1). Taxonomy (NCBI): domain Eukaryota; kingdom Metazoa; phylum Chordata; class Aves; order Passeriformes; family Thamnophilidae; genus Willisornis; species Willisornis vidua. The sequence continues at coordinate 7,441 of JAJPCS010000389.1, forward strand.
CTCCTGTTGAGCTTCCTGTCCCTCAGTCCCCCCAGGTCCCTTCCTGCCTGGCTGCTCTCCAGCCACTCTGTGCCCAGCCTGGAGCGCTGCAGGGCTTGGGGTGGCCAAAGGGCAGGACCTGCACTTGGCCTTGCTGAACTCCATCCCATTGGAATCAGCCCATCCCTCAAGTCTATCCAGGTCCCTCTGCAGAGCCCTCCTGCCCTCCAGCAGGTCGAACTCCCTCCCAACTTGATGTCATCAGCAAATTTGCTAATGATGGACTCAATCTCCTCATCTAAATCATCAATAAAGATGTTAAACAGGACTGGACCCAATACAGACCCCTGGGGAACACCACTGGTGACCGGCCGCCAGCTGGATGCAGCTCCGTTCACCAGCTGGCATTCAATATTCAGGTGTTATTCAATTTTAAGGTGTTATTCAATAATAAGGTGTTATTCAGTTTTAAGGTGTTGTTCAGTATTAAGGTGTAAGTATTAAAGTGCTGTTCAGTATTAAGGTGTTATTCAGTATTAGGGTGTTATTCAATAATAAGCTGTTATTCAGTATTAAGGTGTTATTCAATTTTAAGGTGTTACTCAGTATTAAAGTGTTATTCACTATTAAGGTATTATTCAATTTAAAGTTGTTATTCAATATTAAATAATTAGGAAATGAAGTAGCAGCTCCTCACCAGACCTTCAACCACTTAGAGATGAACAGACTCTCAGGGTTTTTCCCCAATGTGCAGCATCCCAAATAAATGAGTGGTCCGTGGCTGAGGGACTGATGGGGAATTTCCTGTCAGACCCTGGTGCAACTCAGGTTTTGTTAAGCTAAGCCTAGTGAAAAGCCTGCAGGTCAATACTGCTTGGGAGAAAAGCCCCTGCTGGAATTTACACTGATTTTTCCTTTCCTTTTCCAGCCTTGGAATTCGCAGTCGAGGCAGCAACGCCCAGAACACCCCTCGAGGCTGGCAAAGAAAACTTCGCCTTGAATTTCCACATCTCCAACCTTCCCTACCTGCCACAGCTGCAGGACCCAGAGTCCCAGATGCACCGAGTGAACAAAGAGAAGATTGAGAAAGAGGTAAGAAAAAGGAGCAGCCACAGCCCGAGCTGCCTGTCCAAAGGATGTGTTGAATTGCCCTCAAATGTTGTGTTGTCCCCCCCAGCTCGAGGTGTTCAGGACCGGCCGCCTGAAGGACCACTTTGCTGGCTGTACCGTGGAGAGCTTTGGGTACGTCCTGCTCGGGAGGGGTCTCCCCTCGAGTGGCATTCAGGGTCACAGCAGGGTGGGCACCCCTCGATGCCGCCCTTTGTGCCCCAGGTGATACCCAGGAGGCACCTCCATTCAAGCTGTGCCTTCACCACAAGGATTTTCTGTCCAAAGGAGAGGAGGTTTTGTTTCTGTTGCTTGCAAAGCCTTTCTCATGCATAAACAATTCTGGAGGAAAACAAACACCTTCATTCTCCTCTTTAATCCTCTGAAAAGAGGAAAAGAGGAGGCTCAGGGGAGACCTTATCACTCTCTACAACTCCCTGAAAGGATGTTGTGGCCAGGTGGGGATTGGTCTCTTCTCTCAGGCAACCAACAGCAGGAAAAGAGGGCACGGCTCAAGCTCTGCCAGGGGAGGTTTAGGTTGGATATCAGGAAGAAATTCTTTACAGAGAGAGTGCTCAGACATTGGAATGTCCTGCCCAGAGAGGGGGTGGATTCTCCATCCCTGGAGGTTTATAAGATGAGAGTGGATGTGGCACTGAGTGCCATGATCTGGTGATCAAAGTGGGGCTGGATTAAGGGTTGGACTTGATGATCTCAGAGGTCTCTTCCAACCCAGCTGATTCTGTGATTCTATGAAATTCCACTGGCAGGAATTAGCAAAATGATCAGCAGGACTGACAAAACCTCCCTTGGTGTGTCTTCTCCAACACCTCTTTGGAGGAGCAAAGAAGTTGATTTACCTCTGAGAAATGGGGATTAAATCAGCAGGTGGATCTCACAAGGCTGCAAGAGCTGCTGTCTCATCTGGAACAAATTCAAAACATGATCCCTTGCCAACAAAACATTGCTGAGACATCTGCAAACCCGACTCTGAATCCCTCTCCCTCTCCCCAGCTCTCCTCCTTCCTCTCTGCTCCATAACCACTGTCTGCCTGTCGCCCTCCAGGCCTGTCCATGGGAAAGGATACACTGATGTCTCCTCCACCTGCAAGTTCACCCTGGATCCCCTCTCAGGGACTTTACAAGAGCAGGAGGTGTTTGAGGAGCTCAAGCACCTCACACAGGGGTTCACCAAGCTGGGCCCCAGCTATGAGCTGGAGGAGCACAGTCTGGTGGTTGAAGGTGAGAGCTCTGCAGTGACATTTGGGCAATTCTTCATCAGCTCCAGAGGCTTCTGTTTCTCATCCCTCCCACTCTTTATTTCCAGGTTACTCTCCACTCAAGACAGATGAACCAGAGGCTGAAAGATCTGGTGAGTGATTTTTTTGGGAGGGATTGACCCTGAAACCACTGAATTATAACCAATTAGCATTACATACCTTGAAAGGTTGATGAGACCCCTGAAGTGCAGATTAAACCCATGGAAGAGACCCAGAATTGGTGGTCTGGCAGCAAACAGTGAGCACCACCAGAGCCAGGCAGGCTGAGGAGATGGACAGGCAAAACCAGTGCCATTTGGGAGCTGCTTTAAAGTTCTGGCACCAATAAATTTTTAAAACTGCAGTTTTTATAAAAAAAACCCCAATCTGGTGTTGTAAGCACAGCCCCAACCCCAGAACTAACAGTAAACAGGAGAAAGAAATAAAGGGCTCTGAGGTGTTGCTTTTTCATGCACCACAAACACACTGGCAAAGTAACAACAGCTTTTGCTGACCCCCTGAGCCCTGTCCCCTTCCCCAGAAGAGTCCAGACAGCAGCTGAGAGACAACTTTGTGTCTCTGAGCATCCCTGGAACCCTCTGAAGGCTCTGCCTCTCCCTGAGGTGGCATTTAAAGTGGTACATTCTCAGACCCTCCAAAGTTTCTGCAATTTGGCCTCACCAACACACTGTCCAGTAGTTCTGAGCTTTGCCAGGGTGAGACTCCACACTCTGAGTCCCACGTGGAGGAGTCCAAAAAAGCTCATGTGTCCTCCTTTTGTGCCCTTGCAGAGCTTCAGTTCTGGGCAATCATCCTCATCTGTGTTTTCACCCTGCTTGGCTTCATCCTCCTCCTCCTCTTATGTGTCCTGGTAAGTGCCCCCTTTGCTGTCCCACCTCTCCCTGGGCTCCAGACCCCTGGGCACACACAGGAGGGACATTCACATCCCCAAGAAGCCCAGTGGGAACAGCACAATGAGCTGCCAGGTCCTCCCTCAGTTACTGCCAAGTCTTTCCAAGCCTCTTGCACAGCAGGATGGGGAATTTAGGGCAGCTAAACAGATTTCTAGGAAAGGAGGAAGAGGGATTTTCTCCCTAGAAAAGCAGCAGGATCATGGCTGAGATGGAGTTTTGACAGAGAGAAAAACACAAAGCCAAAGGTGAGGCCAAGCCCAAGATGACAGGTGGAATTAGGGAATGCCCTGCAGCATTTTTCAAAGCTCTTCAAGAATCTGCAGAATGAGCAGGTTGGAGGCAAGGGAGGGCCAAAGACAACGTTTGATACCCTGGGGGAGTCACAGCCAGAATTTGGCACTCAGTGCTCTGAACTCACAGCCCTGCAGGGCCAAACTCCACCTTGGAAAAGGCAGGGAAGATCCTCTGCCCACCTCTGGGGATGGTTGGATGGGGAGCAGCATCTTCACAGCTCTCAGAAGCAGCTGGAGGGAAGAGCTGAAGGTGCAAAGGACAAGGATCACTGTCCTCAGGAGTGCAAATCACAGCCAGGGAGAGTCAGGAGAGGCAAAACTTCCACCTCAGTGTGGCTCTGGTGGCCTCACAACTTTAGACAAACATTCCCAAAGTCCCTCCATTCCCACCTGGCAATGTGGTTTGGAGGCATCTGATGATGGGCAAAGTGCAGATTCCTCTTTTTGCCATTAATTTTGTTCTTTTCCCTCCAGGTCATCTCTTGCCTAAGAAGGAAATCCCACTTATACCAAGTGCAGCAAGGCTTGTATGGGTTGTACTTCCCACACCTGAGCATGGGAAAAGTGCATTGACAGATGAAGTTGGGTCTTCCCAGGCCTCTTTGTCCACTGATGAAGGAAAACTAGTTATAAATACTAGAAAAATGGTTCTTTAATAAATTATATTCAGCATTTTCACTCATCTCGAGACAGATCTTTGCACTATTGCCAGAATTATTTTCACACTCCAGGAAACTGCCAATGATGCAGGTGCTGAGGAAGGTGGTTTTTTAAAGCACTGCAGTATTTTATATTATTGCACAACCAACAGAAAGGTAAAATTCTGCAAGAAAGAGCTGCAGTTTCTAAAGCCCTTCAGTGTTAATGTCAGTTTTCTGAAAAAGGCTGAAAATTAAAGTAATTTAGAGATTTTGGGGGACTGACTGTTGTAGGTTTAGCAATCCCACCTAGATTTTAGCTTTTGCCCCACTTGGCTTTGGGAATGTAAATACCTTAAATTAATGAAAATATTCCTATTTATAATGATGACGAAGCTGCTGTGCATTGTCAGATCCGTGTGGGGCACAGCCAGGCTGTGTCTCTGGAGATTGTTGCTGATTCCAGTTGAATAAATGCCACATTTACTGCCATGGAGTTGCATTTCTTCTGTATCCTCTGGATCGAATCACAAACTCCTCCTGCCCTATGGAAGCCCCTGAGCTTTTGCTCTTTGGTTGCTCTTTGGGAGGTGATGTCACAGAGATCAGGACCTTCTGCCCCTCCAGCTCATCTCACAACTGCCCCAAAGTTCCCCTTTTCTGCCCCAATTCGTTGCTGATCTCTGTGTCATTATTTGATACCATCATTAGGTGAACTCTGCACTGAAAGTGAAAGCATTTGAATTAATGAAACCACGATTAGTCATTAATCCTCCCACACCACAGGCCACGTTTCCACCCAACCCCACTGAGTTCTCCCTTTCATGGGTGAAGCTCCTCAGGGGCAGGTTGGGCTGGTTCCTCCCCGGGCTCAGTTTTCTCCCCAGGGGATTAGAAACCTGTTTGCTCCTCAAACAAAGGTTTTCAAGCACCAATTATGTCAGCAAACATCAGAGCAGAGGCTTTCAGGGCTGGTTGCAAAACACCTCTCTGTGTCCCTGTCACCTGCTCTGTCCTGGCTGGAGCTGCCACCCTGTGGCTGAAACTCCGCGGGTGGGAAGGACTTTGGATATCAGAGAAAAATCCTTTGCAGAGAGAGTGCTCAGGGATTGGAATGGGCTGCCCAGAGAGGGGGTGGATTCCCCATCCCTGGAGGGTTTTAACCTGAGCTTGGCCGTGGCACTGAGTGCCATGATCTGGTAAAGGGACTGGAGTTGGACCAAGGGTTGGACTTGATGATCTGAGAGGGCTTTTCCAACCCAATCCATTCTATGATTCTGTGACTTCCCAGCTCGGAGTGTGACCATGGAAAAGCTGAGGGACTGAGCAGGGCTGGGAATCATGGAATCCTGGAATACCCTGAGCTGGAAGGGACCCCCAGGGATCATCCAGTCCCACCCCTGGCCCTGCACAGACACCCCAATGACCCCACCCTGTCCCATTGTCCAAACCCTCCTGGAGCTCTGGCAGCCTTGGGGCCGTGCCCACTGCCCTGGGGAGCCTTTTACTGGTATCTGACCTAAATCTGGGACATGAATGGGATGCTCAGTGGAAGCTCCACGGGGCATTTGGCAGCAGAGGGGCAGGAGAGGCTCTGCAGTGCCTGTTGTGGGTCCACCACCACAGGAGAAGAGTCACTTCAGAGAACGAGTGGGACCTCTCAGCCTGGGCACTCCCCAGTGATTGTTGCTAATTAGAATCAGAGAATATCCTGAGCTGGAAGGGACCCTCAAGGATCATCCAGTCCCACTCCTGGCCCTGCACAGACACCCCAACAATCCCTCCTTGTCCCCCAGAGTGTTGTCCAAACCCTCCTGGAGCTCTGGCAGCCTTGGGGCTGTGCCCACTGCCCTGGGGAGCCTGGTCAGTGCCCACCACCCTCTCTCTGATTGACTGCAGTGGTGGCAGTGCCCAGGCTTGCATAGGTGATGTCAGGGTGGGTAGAGGAGCTGCTCCAAGAGCACTCACTCCCCTCTCCTGCCTCTGCCTTTGTAGTGAGGTGGGTGTGAATCAGGAGGGAAAGGTGGTTCTGCTCCAGCTTTTTGCTGAGCAGCAGGAGGAGGAGGAGGGGGATTTGTGCCAGCTGTGCTGTGGGCAGAGCAGTGCCCACTCAGAGGGCAGTGCCCACTCAGAGGGCAGTGCCCGCTCAGATGGCAGTGCCCACTCAGAGGGCAGTGCCCACTCAGATGGTTGTGCTCACCACAGAGTCACCAAAGCCACAATTAAAGCCCTGGCCATGATAAGCCTTTAAAAGAAACAGGTGCAGGTTTGATGTTCCATAGTACCAGCCCTGGGGGTGCCAGGCCCTCCTGTGTGTCCCTCTTCAGCTCTCAGGAGACAAACTGGCAGTTTTGGCTCTGCAGGGCACGGGGCTGTGGTTTGGGGCTGCACCGGGCACACGGTGCCACCAGCTCAGCCCACAGGTGGCACCTGAGGAGGCAGGGCTGGCAGTGCCACCGTGGGATGCCAGAGCTGCCCCTTCCTCCAAGCAGCCCAGACCTGGGCTGGGTTTCTACTCAGAGAGGAACTTCTGTTCTCTGGAAAGTTTCAGGGGAAATGAAGGGCCTGGTTTGAGTCAATGTGAGAGCCCAACAGCCCTTACTCATCAGAGAGCTGTGGGAAAGTCTCCTGCCAGATCCCTCCTGTGCTCCTGCAGAATTCCTGCAGCACCCTCCCTGCATCCCTCTGGTGTGTCTGCAGCATTCCTGGGATATGAACCCTGTATCCCTGTAGAATTCCTGATACATCCTTCCTGCAGAATCCTGGAATATGGACCCTGCATCCCTGCAGTATTCCTGGCACATGGACCCTGCATCCCTGCAGAATTCCTGGAATATGGACCCTGCATCCCTGTAGAATTCCTGGCACATGGACCCTGCATCCCTGCAGTATTCCTGGCACGTGGACCCTGCATCCCTGTAGAATTCCTGGAATATGGACCCTGCATCCCTGCAGTATTCCTGGCACGTGGACCCTGCATCCCTGCAGAATTCCTGGAATATGGACCCTGCATCCCTGTAGAATTCCTGGAATACGGACCCTGCATCC
>JAJPCS010000389.1:45799-63746 GCA_021164005.1 Willisornis vidua nigrigula
GAGTTTGGAGAGCAGAGTTTGGAGAGCAGAGTTTGGAGAGCAGAGTTGGATGAGCAAAGCTTGAAATTCAACAGCTTTAAACCACTGAGGTGCCAATAAAACAAACACTCCCGAGAACTTACGCTCACAGAGGGGTGGGTGGGTGGAGCTGGAGCTGCAGATGCTGCAAATCAGGAGAGAAAAGTCCTTGTTAGGAGTGGCCCTGAGCCTGAGCAGGGTCAGAGCATCAGTCCTTGTGGGACTGTGTCTGATCACGTCCCCTCCACCCTCCAAAAGGCAGTTGTCACAGCTTTGGGAAAAAAAAAAAAAAAGGAGTGGAAACGTGCCTGGATGTGGGTGTTGATCCCAAATCAGCCCTCAGGGAAAGTTCTGAAGACCCTACAGGTCTCCATCAGCCCCAGAGCAGGGACTGGCTGGACTGTGCCCCAGGGCAGTGGGACCGTGAAGTGACTTTTGTGACACTTGAACCAGGGCTAAGTGACACCTGGGTTTGAGTTTTCAGCTCCAGGGACCCACCAGGACCCAGCCCTGCAGGACACGTTTCCTGCTGCCTAAAGAGCAGGACATTTTCAGGAGCCATTTGGCTTCAGAAGCTCCTCAGAGTTTCTGTTTAGCATCAGGAGTCCCTCACCCATCTGGAGCACTGATGGTCCCCATCTGCTCCTGCTTTTGGGCAACTTGAGGTCATGCCTGGAGAGTGGCCACTTTGAGAAGACAACATGATGTGAGACTTGCCCAGTTTGCCAGAGGAGCAGAGACCTCACTGCTCCCTCACCACCAGGGCCTGAGCAAGGCTGGACACCAGAAGGGAAATCTGGGCTGGCACCACTCAAACTGGCACCACTTGGTGGTAAATCCAGGCCAGGGAGGACACTGAGAGATGTCACCTCACCTGGCTGGTTGGGGTTGGGACAGGTTTCCTTCAGGTAGAAAATCAGCCCATCTGGTTTGAGTTTCAGGTACTCCACCAACTGCGAACGGAATCGGAGAGAAAAGAGATTATTGTGAGGAGAAAATCATCTTTTAATGAAGGCTTTTTAATTTTGTGGCTTATGCCAATGATTCCTCTGAGATTTATGGCAGGCAGGGACTAGACTTGTTCTTCCCTCTGTCTGGGAGGAGATCTGCTCACTCAGGGCTGGCCTACAGTAAGTGCTCCTACACCAGGATATCTGCCAGAACTTTGGAAGTTCAATCAGGACCAAAGCAAGACAGAAGGAAACCTCCAGGATGAGAACCAGCAGGGCATTTTCAGTGCAATGTTATTATCCCAAACAGAAAGGTTTTTTGAAGTCGTCTTGTGTTTGATAAAGCCTGAGAGGAACCTTTTGCTTTCCCAGAGGAGCTCCAGGGGTAGATCTGAGGGTCCCAGGCAGTTTTTCACAGTTTTGGGGATTTGACTCTGGCTGGAGACAACCAGCCCAGCCCTGGCCACTGCACCACGAGGCTTTCTCTTCCCCACCCCTCTGGCTCAGATTTCAGCTGCAACTGGGAGCCTGGCACTGGTTCTGTTGCCACAAAAATGCCCCAAAGGTTTTGTTTTCAATCAAACTCAGAGTGAAAACAGCTCTAGGAGTTTGGAAAATTCAGTAAAACAGAGTTACTGTCCCCCAGATGGCCCTGCCCAGGGGGAAGCTCCAGGATTCCCTCCCTGGAGCAGGTCTGAGGTCTGTGCCGTGGCGCAGGGCTGGACTCTGGGGGGACATGGACTCCCCAGCGGTGCCAGGAGGTGCTTGGCCATGTGTGCCATGCCCTAAAAACCCACCCCACCTTCCTCAGGGTTGCTGGGGCACCACAGCCACGTCCACTTCCCAACTCTCAGGGCTGACAGGACATCTCCTGGCACTGGGATCTTCAGCCACCAAAAGAGTTGGGCAGCTGGTTCCACATCTCTGCCCTCCCCTACTCCCTGCACAGGAATCAGTCCCTTGGAACAAGGAGTGGCAACCTGTGCCCAACAGCTTTGTCAACCTTGGAGCAGTTTGGGGAATGTACAGGAGGGACAACATGGGATGAGCAATTCCAGGGGTTTCAGGAAGGGAAAACAACCCATTCAACCACCCACACGTGGTCTTGAGGCCTTCAGAGCTCCATATGGCCTTTCCTGTCCTTCAGGCTGGTCGGATTCTGGTGCTGGTAACACCAAAGTTGTGATTTTGATCCCTGTGTGGACCATTCATTGAAGAGTTGGACTCGATGACCCTTGTGGGTCCCTTCCAACTCAGAAAAACAAGTGAAAAATTCCTTCCCTGTATCAGCCCCCCATTTTCAGCCCCCCCAGCATGGTACCTGCCAGAGTGTGTCGAACTTGGTGCCCTCAGGGATGGAGTATTTGCCAGACTTGTCCTGGTCCACCCGGTAGTGGTAGACGGTCTTGCCATAGACAAGGGACAGGGCGTAGGCACCGTTTTCCTTCCTGTCCCTCAGCCTGGGAGGAAGGAGGACTGTTGAATTTGCCCTGCAAACTGCCATGGCTGCAGGTGGGCACATGGAAAGGTGTCCCTGCATCCACTGGTGGAATTGCCACCTTCCCAAAACCCCTCGAAAGGTGCCACCTTCAGGGGTTTGCCCCTCTCGTGGAGTCCCAGAATGGTCTGGGTTGGAAGGGACCTTACTGATCACCCAGTTCAATCCTCCTGCCATGGGCAGGGTCACCTTGCACCAGTCCAGGTTGCTCCAATCTGGTCTTGGACACTTCCAGGGATGGGGCAGCCACAGCTGCTCTGCCCAACCTGTGCCAGGGCCTCACACCCTGGCAGGGAACAATTCCTTCCCCACATCCAATCTAAATTTCCCCTTTTTCACATTAAACCCATTCCCCTTGTCCCATCAGTCCAACACCTGATGAAATCTTCTTCAATTCTTCCTTCCTTTAACTGATTCAGGAGATAATTAAATTAAGGTCTGTCTCACCTTGGCAGAGACACGGAGCAAATATTTTCTCCTGTGTTTTATGGGCCATTCATTGTCAAAGTGTCATTTTAAATGTCCTCACACTCTGAGTCCTGTATTTCATATCACCCAGTGCAGTGGAAAGGACATTTCACAGGGATATTTCAACATGAGCAACAAATAAAGCTCAAGATTAGCCCTTTGTGGAGACCAGACACTGTCTGGGCAAAACCAGGTTTGGGGTCTCCACTTCTGCCTTTGAAATATCTGTAACCAACCTGAGCACAACCAGCTCAACCTCCTCTCAGGACTGTCCTGTGGAACCAAGGGGGGCATCAGAGCCTGGGCCAGGGCTTTGGGTACTCACAGGAACTTCCCATCAGGCTGTGCCCCTGAGTAGAGCCTCCGTTCAGCCTCATCCCGGGTGATGTTGCCGTGGTACCAGGGCATCCTCTCATGGGCAGTGGTGGCCACGAGCTTCTCCACCTGTGGAGCTTGGCTTATGATGGCCTGTTCCAGAGCATCCCCCTGGAAAAGAGTGGGACATGGCACCTGCTGCCATTCTGCTCCCTGGTGCGAGGCCTCAGCACAGGAAACTTGGAAGGTCTTGAAATTAAAGGGCCTGTGACCCAACAGTGGGTTGAATTCTGTTGTGCCACAGAGCAGAATTCCTTCCTTCTCTAAATTGACCTCATTGCCCGAGTCCAGTTGAAGTCCATTGACTGGGGGCTGGTGAGGGAGGAGAGAATCATCACATTAAAGTGGGGGATCTTGATGTCAGGATTATGGAGTGTCTTTCAGCCTTGCATTCCTGGCAGAGGGGTCCTGCTTGGTGGCAAGTTGGGTATCAGTCAGCAGAGTGTCCTGGCAGCCCAAAGGGCCACCCTGTCCTGGGGGGCATCAGGCCCAGCCTCGCTGGCTGGTGAGGGAGGGGATTGTCCTGCTCTGCTCTGAGCTGGGGCGGCATCACCTCAAATGCTGGGGCAGCTTGGGGGTCACAATGTCAGAAGGACCTAAAGCTGTTGGAGTGTCCCAAGGAGGGACCCAGAGATGGAGAAGGGTCTGAGGAGCAGCTGAGGGCACTGGGCTTGTTCAGCTGGAGCAGAGGACACTGAGGGGAGACTCCTCAGGGGCTGCAGCTCCTCCCGAGGGGAGGTGGAGGGGCAGGCACTGAGCTCTGCTCTGGGACCAGGGACAGGACCCAGGGAATGGCTGGAGCTGTGCCAGGGGGTTGGGATGGATCTCAGGGAAAGGTTCTTCCCCCAGAGGGTGGTGGGCACTGACCAGGCTCCCCAGGGCAGTGGGCACGGCCCCAAGGCTGCCAGAGCTCCAGGAGGGTTTGGACAACACTCTGGGGGAGAGGGTGGGATTGTTGGGGTGTCTGTGCAGGGCCAGGGATTGGACTTCGATGATCCTTTTGGGTCCCTTCAAACTCAGTATATTGCAGAGTCCCATGATTTACTTTACAGCAGAACCTCTTTGTGGTGCTCCTACAGCATCTCCAGACACCACAGCTTGGCAAGATCGGAGCAGTGTGGAAATCAAGTGAGGGAACCTCTTTAATTTCCCCACGTTTACACCTTCTCTAAACTGTTATTTTTCCTTTGCCAGGAGGTGGCGATGTCCTTTGTGTTATCTGCTGGTGCCACAGAGCCGCTCGGGGGAGAAACAGAGAGAATCCTGCTCTGGTACAGAGCTCTAGAAACCCTATAGAACACCACAGTCTGCTCTAGAAACCCTATAGAACACCTTATTCAAGGAGAAACCCTATAGAACACCTCATTCTACTCTAGAAAGCTCAGAGAACACCTCACTCATAGAGAAACCTTCTGGAACCCCTCATTCTGCCTAAAAAGCCTATAGAACCCCTCATTCTGCTCTAGAGGCCCTATGGAAGCTCTCATTCATGGAGAAACCCTACAGAACACCTCGTTCTGCTATAGAAATACTATAGAACACCTCAGTCTGCTCTAGAAACCCTATAGAACCCCTTATTCATGGAGAAATCCTATAGAAGCCTTCATTCAAGGAGAAACCCTAGAGAACACCTCATTCTGTTCTAGAGACTCTAGAGAACCCCTCATTCATAGAGAAACCCTACAGAACCCCTCATTCTGCTATAGAAACCCTATAGAACACCTTATTCTGATCTAGAAACTTTACAGAACACTCCACTTTGCTCTAGAAACCCTATAGAATCCCTTATTCATTGAGAAATCCTATAGAACTCCTCATTCTGCTCTAGAGACCCTATAGAACTCCTCATTCATGGAGAAACCTTACAGAACTCCTCATTGTGCTATAGAAACTCTATAGAACCCTTCATTCTGCTCTAGAAACCCTATAGAACCCCTCATTCAAGGAGAAACCCAACAGAACACCTCATTCTGCCATAGAAACACCTTATTCTGCTCTAGAAATCCTATAGAACCCCTCACTCATGGAGAAACCTTCTAGAACCCTTCATTCTGCTCTAGAAACCCTACTCCCCCTTATTCATGGAGAAACCCTACAGAACACCTCAGTCTGCTCCAGAAACCCTCTAGAACCCCTCATTCTGCTCTAGAAACCCTATAGAACACCTCATTCATAGAGAAACCCTCTAGAACCCCTCATTCTGCTCTAGAAACCCTATAGAACACCTCATTCATAGAGAAACCCTCTAGAATCCCTCATTCTCCTCTAGAACCCCTCATTCTGCTCCAGAAACCCTACAGAACACCTGACTCATAGAGGAACCCTCTAGAACACCCCTTTCTGCCAAGCCCCTTTGGTCTAAAATAGGCCAAATTCAGCCATTTTGCAAAAGGCTCCACAAGGACAATCTTCAGGCCGGATTTCTCTGAGGACCTGAATCAAAACACAGACCCACAGAACCACTGAGGTCCCTCCAGCCCCCACGTACCTCCAGCCTCCAGGTCTGCCGCACGTACTCCCGCACCATGTTGTCCCTCATGCTGTCGAACACGCCGGGCTGGGGCTCCACCCCCCCGGGCCGGTTGCAGGGTTTGCGGAGGATGCAGCACAACCCGTCGGCGTCCTTGGAGTAGAACTCACACAGCTCCTCGGGGCCGCAGTGGGCTTTGCCCCCCAGGATGGCATAGGTGCCGTTGAGCTGCCGCTCGATGGGGTAGTGGTAGAACTGCAGGTCGCACACCACGGACAGGACGTACCCACCAAGGCTGCGCAGGCACTGGCGCAGCAGGAACAGCCCGTCCGACATCCCCGCCAGCTTCAGGTGCTCCTCGGCCTCCGAGCGGGCGATGCTGCCGTAGTAGAAGGGCAGGTGGGCAGCGGCGTCGGGCATCTCTGGGGCTCCTGGGGGGTCTTGAGGGGCTCACGCACCGGTGGGGCTGGAGCTGGAAGAGACAATTGGTCATTGACATGGAGTTTTGTACAAATGGTTAGTTGGGGTTCAGAGTTGTAGAATCACAGAATCACAGAATCAGTTGGGTTGGAAGAGACCTCTGAGATCATCAAGTCCAACTCTTAATCCAGCCCCACTTTGATTACCAGATCATGGCACTGAGTGTCACATCCAATCTCACCTTAAAAACCTCCAGGGATGGGGAATCCACCCCCTCTCTGGGCAGCCCATTCCAATGCCTGAGCACTCTCTCTGTAAAGAACTTCTTCCTGATATCAGCCTAAACCTCCCCTGGCAGAGCTTCAGCCTGTGCCCTCTTGTCCTACTGTTGGTTGCCTGAGTTGTGGAGTTTTGTACAAAGAGTTAGTTGGGGTTCAGAGTCGTAGAGTTTTGGACAAATGGTTAGTTGGGGTTCAGAGTCATCTGTCCAGAGGTCCTTCAGCCCTTAGTGGACTATCTGAGAGGTCACCTGAGCTCTCTCACTCGTGCCTCATCCTCCCCCTCTACAGCAAGGTTCTTCTTGGAGGCAGCTGGTACAAAGAGCATCAATCCCTCTCTTTTCTAGTTTCTTCTTTAGAAACACATCTGAACATCCTCCCAAAATGTTACTTTACATGTTACTTTTACCAAGAACTCACAACCCCACACCCAGGAGTTTGACCAATACACTGAAAAAACTAAATTCTTTTATTCCCTTTGCTTTTTCTGCCTGTGCCAGCATTTCAGAAGAGCCCTGTTAGTTCAGCTGCTTCCAGTGCTCAACCTCCTGAGAACATCACACCTCTCCCTGGACACAAACACTATCCATACCCCCATCCTCAGCATCCCACGGGATTCCTCCACCTTGCCCTAAACAGAGGTAGAAAGTCTAAGTAAAATCCACTCGACTTTGATTTAAAGACTCCAAGCACTAAAGAACACACCAAATCCTGCGGTGAGTCACCCCAACAGTTAATTTCCTTCTCACATCCATCCCCAAGCTCTCAGCCCTTGACTTCCTACCATTTTCTCTCCAGCCCTGCTCACAATAAAAGGAAATTCTTTTGCCTCTCTGAGTCAATGAGCTTTGTCATGGAGCTCTCTAAGGCCAGAAGCTTCAATGCAATAAGATTGAAACACGAGATGTCTGAGAAACATTCAGATTGCACCAAGCACAGCAAAAGGAGATACTGATATAAACCCAAGTGCTTCTGGGCAGAGAGTTGACAGGAACAAGAAGAAACCTTCCTCTAATCATCCTTTGAATTATATATGGCTCTTTCCCCCCACAATACCTGACTCTGGTGGCTTCTGAATGCGGCCAATGCTTTGATGCCGTTGGCAGAAAGGGACACGTTGACCAAGTCACTGCTGAAGAGCTCTGGGGTTGTATCTACACAAGACCCTTATCTCTCCCTCGAATCATCTGAAGTCCCACCCAGAGGATGCTGACAGAGGCCAATTTGCTGTGGTTAATGGAAAGATCATCGTATTTGGAGGGTCTCATTTGTTCCCTGATCTTTGGTTTTGTCGGTGCGCAGGCGACGACCCCGAAAAGATCAGAATGATCATCTCCATCCCACAAACACGTCACTGGCGTTCAGAGCAAAGAAGAAACTGGATTTTGGGGCACTTTGTCCTGGTTCATCCAATTTGACTCATTTCTTAACAGAACAGGAGAAGTTGTTACCCAATGGGTTGAGTTCTCTGTGGTCACCTCTGCTCTCAGGGAGTGACTGGAGCTGTGCCTGGGCTGGTGGTCAGCCCTGCTGGGGCTCACCCAGCCTCCTTCACCCCTCTGGGCACCACAGTGACAGCACTGCCTCCTGCCACCCTCTGGGATCCCTGGAGCTGGGAAGGGGTTGGATGGATACATGCCCAGCATGGACAGGAAGGGCATAAGGGCCAGGAGGAAACTGCTGAGAAGGAACCAACCCTGTTCTGCTCATCCCACAGCAGCAAAGGCCCTCACGGAGCTGGATTTGTGGCAACCAGACTCTTCTGTCCCTATTTGTTTGTTGTCTCCATCATGCCCCGAAATGGCCCTGATGAGAACAGGAAGGGAGAGCAAACTCTGCCGAGGAGGCGTTTCAGCCAAGGCAGGAAACCACAACAGGAAGCCTCAGTGGTGCTCAGAGCTTGGGTGAGGGACCAGTGAAACCCTGTGAGTCTCAGCACTAATGTGGAGCCCCTTCCACCAGACCCATCAGATGGAGCAGATGGTCTTGGCCGAGCTGCCAGTCTGGAACATGGAGACAAAGGAAAACACTCCGTGGCTCAAACTCAAACTGGAGTCAGTGCTTGGAACCAAAGCAAACAATCCTGTGATGCCTCCAGGCACCAAACCAGCCCAGACACTGGTTCCCAGACCTGGTTCCCAAAGCAGGTGTTCCCAAGCTCAGCCTGGTCCCAGGGGCAGGCAGGTCCCAGCACTGAAGGTCTGACTCCAAAGCAGCAACTCAGTCACGTTCACAAGCTGAGGAAGAGGAAGTGCTGAGTGTGCAGTGGGAGGTCAAAGGTCTTCTTCATGTGCTGCTGATTTCCACTGCCTGCCTGGCAGGGAGGTGCAAGGATGCTGCCCCCAGACATGCTGATTCCTTCTCCTGGAAAGTCCAGGACCAAAACATCACAGCAAACAAATTGCACAGATGGGGGAAAATGAGATGGCAGAAGTCACCGGTGACATCCGAGCTCTCACAGAATTTCCAGCTGCCCACACAGGGCCTGCTGTAAACAGGCTGCTTTTCCTCTCCAGGCACAGAGCTGGGAGTGAAGAAACCCTCAGAGAGACAGGAGAGTGAAGCCAGGGTTTGGTTCAGGCTGTGCCACCCAACTCATCACAAATGAACCCTGGTGGGAAATTATTCCTATTAGAAAAAACTTCCAAGTCCCCACACATGAGGGAGAGTCACTCACTGAAGTCTGAGAGTGAATGTGAACAGGGGAATTTATAACCCCTCTTAGTTTCAAAAAGTTTGTCCAACCATCCTGGCTCTTTGTATTGCCCACACACCAGTTCAGAGTCTTCTGGGCAGAGCTCAACTCCTCTTCCAAACCACAGCTCTGGTCACAGAACCACAGAATCAGGGAATCAGCTGAGTTGGAAGGACCCCCAAGGACCATGGAGTCCAACCCCTGGCCCTGCAGAGCATCAGCCCCAAGAGTCACACTCTGTGCCTGGGAGGATCATCCAAATGCTCCTTGAGCTCTGCCCTTGGCACTACCTCTGGGTGGACCTGAGCAACCCTGAGCAACCTCAACAGACTTCCACAAACCTCACACAACTCCCTTTTCCCACACTGTAAAATGCAGAGAGAAGCCAGAACTGATTTCATGGGCTGATTGGATGGATGTAACAAACCAATGCCCTGAAGGAGCTGTGCCAGGACCCTCCACCACTCTTAACTTCAAGGAACAGGAGCTGATTTTTCCAGCCTGACCTCTGTCCCTGGATGTTCCTGTTGGGTTTGGGTGCTCCCCAGGTTGGACAGAGCCCTCAGGGTTCAACCCAGGCCTCCTGTGGTAATGGCCACGTTTGCAAGTTGGTGTCATGACTTGATGATCTTGGAGGTCTTTTCCAACCCAATCGATTCTATGATTCTATGACGTGAAGATGCCTTGAACAAAAACCATCACCCACGTCAAAAGCAGTCGGGTCTGTGCCCCATGACACACAGGAAAGCCTGGCAGGGGGTGCCAGGCAATCAGCTCTGTATGTGGCTGGCCACTTCTTTCACTTAGATCAGACAGGAACCAACAGGAACTGGTTGGAGTTTGCAGTTTCTCAGAACCGCAGAACCACTTTGTCTCAATGCAGAGCCAGTTCCCAAAAGCACTGGGGAAACTGGAGGCAGCACTGGGCAAACTGGAGGCAGCACTGGGGAAACTGGAGGCAGCACTGGCAAACTTCAGCATCCTGCTAGGACCATGTTTTCTGTCTCATTGTCCTGGCAGCAACAATCCCACAGAGCACAAATAACCCCATATAGCACAAATAAATCCCATATACCACAAATCACAGCCATGCCTGGCTGGACTGTCCCTTTAAGGTGGTTGGGTCACCCTGGGCTTGGGGAGATCAGGGGCAGCAGCCAGTGCTGGAGGGTGGGAACCATGTGATGGGGACCAGAGGCACAAAGGGGGGTCAGGGGGTGCTTTGGAGGTGGTGGTGGGAGCTGCTGCTGAGGTTTGAGTTGGCCATGTGGGGCACGGGGGTTTTAGCAACTCCCTGAATGGTGTTTGGTTATCCCTTCCCTGGATTCCATTATCCCTTCCCTGGATTCCCTTCCCAGGATTCCCTCATCCCTTCCCTGCATTCCCTCATCCGTTCCCTGCATTCCCTCATCCCTTCCCTGCATTCCCTCATCCCTTCCCTGGATTCCATTATCCCTTCCCTGGATTCCCTTCCCAGGATTCCCTCATCCCTTCCCTGCATTCCCTCATCCCTTCCCTGGATTCCCTCATCCCTTCCCTGCATTCCCTCATCCCTTCCCTGCATTCCCTCATCCTTTCCCTGGATTCCATTACCCCTTCTCTGGATTCTCTTCCCAGGATTCCCCATCCCTTCCCTGCATTCCCTCATCCCTTTCCTGGATTCCACTCTGTCCTTCCCTGGATTCCACCACTCCTTCCCTGAATTCCCTCATCCCTTCCCTGCATTCCTTCATCCCTTCCCTGCATTCCACTCTGTCATTCCTGATTTGTGGCTGAAGATCAGAAGGGCTGAAAAATACCTGCAGTGCCCAAGTTGCCTTTCCAAGTGACTCTTCCCAGGAGCAGCTGGCACGGGGCAGGAGGATGGCAGGAACAGCTCATTCCTGGAGCCCAGGCACATGTCTGGTTTCTTTTATTTTTTTTCCAAATATTCCATACCAGAAAGCTTTAAAATAGCTTTGATTCAACCTGAAATGCTTCTTAGCTTGAAGACAAATCCAAAAAATTGAACTTTGGCTTGACCTGGCTGCATTCTGATTGTTCCTGATTAATATTAATATTTAATTTTTATTTCTGCCCTTTCCTCCTGAGCACTGTCATCCCTGGCTGGAGCTGCTCTCCTGCCCTCCCTGCTGGCTGCTCATTAAACCCTCCCTGCTCAGCCCTTCATTAGCCCTCGAGCTTGGTGTGAGTGGGAGTTTCTGAAAGTGCGAGCCTGGTGGTGTTTGTTCTCACAAACAGGGTGCCTTCTGCTTGCATGTGCAGATAACCATCTCCTCTGCTTCTCAGGGAGCAGCACTGACTCAGACCTGCCTGCAGGGTTGCTCTGACAGAAACTCCACACAAAATCTCCCTGGTTTCCACCAAGGACCTTCCTTGTCTGCTCTTGGCCCTGAGGAGGTGAGTCCATGCTGTCCCAGCACTGTCTGTGGAGCCCAGGAATGTCCCACATGGAATCATTAAGGTTGGAAAAGACCTCCAAGATCCTCTGGTTGGTCCAAGCTGTGACCAAACACCACCTTGTCCCCCAGCCCAGAGCAACTGAGTGCAGGAATGTCCCACATGGAATCATTAAGGTTGGAAAAGATCTCCAAGATCCTCTGGTCCAACCTATGACAAAACACCACCTTGTCCCCCAGCCCAGAGCACTGAGTGCAGGAATGTCCCACATGGAATCATTAAGGTTAGAAAAGACCTCCAAGATCCTCTGGTCCAACCTGTGACCAAACACCACCTTGTCCTCCAGCCCAGAGCAAAGTGCAGGAATGTCCCATATCATGGAATCCCAGACTATTCTGAGTTGGAAGGACCCACAAGGATCATCGAGTCCAACTCTTAAGTCAGTGGCCCACACAGGGGATTGAACCCTCGACCTTGGCATTATTACAACCAGGTTTTAACCAATATGGAATCATTAAGATTGGAAAAGACCTCCAAGATCCTCTGGTTGGTCCAAGCTGTGACCAAACACCACCTTGTCCTCCAGCCCAGAGCAACTGAGTGCAGGAATGTCCCACATGGAATCATTAAGGTTGGAAAAGACCTCCAAGATCCTCTGGTCCAACCTGTGACCAAACACCACCTTGTCCCCCCACCCAGAGTGCCACATCCAGTCATTCCTTGGACACCTCCAGGGGTGGGCACTCCAAACCTCCCTGGGCAGCCCCTTTCAGTGTCTGACCACCCTTTCCATGAAGAAATTCCTCCTGATGTTCTTCTCCTTGCTTTGAAGTGAAACATGGGAGCCATTTGGCCCCAGGGACAGTCCACAGTCCTTTCTGAAAGGAAAAATATTAAATCCAGGCTGGGATTTGCCAAGCCCTTTGCTCGAGGGGTTTGCAGCATTAATAATATTGCTGTAGTTGGGATTCTCCAGCTTTAATTTTTCATTGAAGAATTTGTTTTATATTATTTATGCCATGTCTAATCACTCTGTGTTGCCTTTTCCCATTCAGGAGCCGGGAAATTCAGAGCAGGGAGTGTGGCAATACTTCTGGATTGACACAGATAAATCCAGAGCACAAATTGTTTCCTGTTTCCAAGGTCATGTCTGGGGGGTCTCAGACAATAGTGTTGTCTGTGTGGAAAATGAGGATGGAAAGACACATCCAAGCCCTGGGATCTCCCTGTGCTGCTCAGCACAGCAATTCAAGTGGCTGCTCCTGCTCAGCTTTGCACTGAAGGATCACTGGCCACAGAGTTGCCACCAATCAGAGGAATTTACCCCAAATACTTGGGGGTTTTCCCTAAAGAACAGGGTATTGGTTCCTTCTCTATAAAATATTACTCTTCCCTAAAGTATCTTTACTATATAAATATATTTATATTTCTTTAACAGCCCTTTTGACATGAATTTTGTCCCGACAGACTGGACTTGTTTTGGGCCATTGAATCCCAGACTGGTTTGGGTTGGAAGGGACCTTAAAGTCCATCCAGTGCCACCCCCTGCTATGGGCAGGGACACCTCCCACCAGCCCAGGTTGCTCCAAGCCCTGTCCAACCTGGCCTTGGACACTTCCAGGGATGGGGCAGCCACAGCTGCTCTGGCCAACCTTGATGTTCAAACCTGTTGACCATTTTGTATTCCCTGGATAGATCCTGGAGTATTTATCAGACCCTAATGCATAACAGAAAGAACCACATTTTTCCTCAAATGCTGCAATGAGGGGCACAGAAATTTAACTGGCTGTGGCTCTCTGTTCAAACTCAAGCTGACATTAATATTTCAGGGACATCCAGTGGTGTGGACAGACACCCTGATTCCTGTTTCCTGCTTTGCCAGGATAGCTGGATTGGCCCTTGGAGCTGCCCCTGGTTTGCAGCAGCATCTTCTCACAAGCCAAATGCCCCTGTGAGCAGTTGCCCTCTGAAGCAGCCCTGGCATAGGGAGGTGCTGTCCCCACGTTCAGGGTGACACCCCCGTGGGACACTTTAGTGTAAAACAGTCACTGCGGTGTCCCAAGGCAGCTTGTGCTCCTTTGTTGGAGGTGGATTTAGCTTGGAAGGCTGTGAAAAGACCCTGCTGAGCCTTTGTGGAGCCACTGGAGACACTCCTGGCTCCAGAGCCGTCCATCCCGAACAGCTTTTAATGAGCGTTAACACACCATTTCCTGCCTGGAACCCCCCAGTGCCCTTGTGCTCTGGTCACAACGATGTCAGGATGTTTGTCCTGGCCATGAGTGGGCACAGAGCTGTCCCTGCCCCCAGGAGTGGGCACAGAGTTGTCCCTGCCCCAGGGAGTGAGCCCAGAGCTGTCACTGCCCCAGAGAGTGGGCACAGAACTGTACCTGCCCCCAGGAGTGGGCACAGAGCTGTCAGTGCTCCAGAGAGTGGGCACAGAACTGTCCCTGCCCCCAGGAGTGGACACAGAGCTGTCCCTGCCCCAGGGAGTGAGCCCAGAGCTGTCACTGCCCCAGGGAGTGGGCACAGAGATGTCACTGCCCCCAGGAGTGGGCACAGAGCTCTCCCTGCCCCAGGGAGTGGGCACAGAGCTCTCCCTGCCCCAGAGAGTGAGCCCAGAGCTCTCCCTGCCCCTAGGAGTGGGCACAGAACTCTCCCTGCCCCCAGGAAGTGGGCACAGAGCTCTCCCTGCCCCCAGGAGTGGGCACAGAGCTGTCCCTGCCCCAGGGAGTGGGCACAGAACTCTCCCTGCCCCCAGGAGTGGACACAGAGCTGTCACTGCCCCAGGGAGTGGGCACAGAGCTGTCCCTGCCCCAGGGAGTGGGCACAGAGCTGTCCCTGCCCCCAGGAGTGGGCACAGAACTCTCCCTGCCCCCAGGAGTGGACACAGAGCTGTCACTGCCCCAGGGAGTGGGCACAGAGCTGTCCCTGCCCCCAGGAGTGGGCACAGAGCTGTCAATGCTCCAGGGAGTGGGCACAGAGCTGTCCCTGCCCCAGGGAGTGGGCACAGAGCTGTCCCTGCCCCCAGGAGTGGGCACAGAGCTCTCCCTGCCCCTAGGAGTGGACACAGAGCTGTCCCTGCCCCAGGGAGTGGGCACAGAGCTGCCCCTGCTCCAGGGAGTGGACAAGGAGCCAGGGAGGGGTTTGGGATGGAGCAGATGGTTCCACAGAGCAAATGACCCAAAACTGCCAGACTTGTGCAGAAGTTGAAGGAAAAGGGCTCTGCTTTTTGCTTTGACCTGCCCTCACTGCACCACCCGAGGGACTGAAGTAACAAGTTCTACACAACATCATGGGCCTGGAGGTTGACTCCCAGAATCCCAGAATATGCTCAGTTGGAAGGACCCACAAGGATCATCGAGTGCAACTCCTGCCCCTGCACAGGACCAGCCCCAAGAGTCACACCCTGGGCCTGGGAGGATCATCCAAACTTTCCTGTAGTTCTGGCAGCCTTAGGGCTGTGCCCACCTCTGCTGGTCCAGAGAGTTTGGGGAGTGTCAAACTGCAGGAAGATTAAACAAGATCATTTCCTGAGGGATTGATTATGAGCTTGTGGCCACTTCCTCACTCCTTCCCTACCTACTACTGAGAGTAACAGCCCCCAGAGGGCTTTGAGAGCACTGGCTGTGGCACATCTCACTGGAAATGAGTTTATTATGACATGCACTGGCCTGGGGTCCTTCTGGGGGTGCTGGGCAGGTCCTTCTCTGGCAGGGCCAAACCCGCCAGCAGGTTTGGTGCTGCTCTGAGCAAAGTGTCTCATCTTGCCCCACTCCCTGCTCCAGGTGCTGAAGGGGCTGAGAACTCTCTTTCCAACCACAAAACAACAGTGGTTTTGTTACATTAACAGCTGCATTCAGGCTTTGCCTTTGCTGTTTCAAAATAAAGGCAAGAGCTGAGCTTGATGTTCAGCCCCGTGGTTGGGTGAGTTATTCTGCCTTCTTTGAGTTCTGAGAGGAAATGGTCACTCTGTGTCCCCAAGAAACACCTGACTAAGCACAGGCTCCCCCCTGGTCTCACATGGTGGGTGTTGACAAACATTTATTGGTCTGTCCAAAGCCACCCACCTTCTCCTCTTCTCTGCAAGATGCGTTTTGAAGGAATCCTCACTCTGGACAACGTGCAAATGTGGCAATTTATACAGTTACTCTGGTTTATAGTTCTCCTTTAAAACCATCCCTGGAGCTCTCCATGTCCCTGCTGGAGAGGAGGAGCGTTGGAATGGGGAATCCCAGACCCACAGAATGGTTTGGGTTGGAAATGTCTTCTCATTCCACCCACTGCTCACACCTTCCACAATCCCAGGTTGCTCCCTTGGCCTTGGACTCTTTCAGGGATTGGGCAGCCACAGCTTCTCTGGGCACCCTGTGCCAGGGCCTGCCCACCCTCTGGGTAGAGAATTTCTCCCTGTAATCTGTCCCAAAGCCACAGGCTGGTCCCTTTTGAGCGAGAACTGAGCTCAGTGCTGTGCCAGTGCCATGTGTTGGGCACCTCAGCTTGGATGGGCCAAAGGTTTCCATCCTGTAACCTCTGGACAAGGACTGTGCTTGGGGCAGTGCCAGGTGGGTGTTCCAGCCCACCCAGAACTGCTGCAGAGGCTCCAAACACCCCTGGAGCAGCTTCATCTTCAATTAAGCTTCATCTTCAATTAAGCTTCATCTTCAGTTAAGCTTCATCTTCTATTAAGCTTCCCCCAGTTCAGGGCACAGCAGCTCCTGCACTCCAAGTGCTGGCATAGGAGTGCCCAAAACAGGGAGACAACCTTCTCTGGCACTGCTGGAGGGCATTTAGGCAGGTTAGAAATACCCAGCTCCAAAGCTGGCAGAGACACCAAAGCAAATTCTTGGTGCTTGCAACGGGTGTGATGGTCCTGAGCCCCAGGGTAGCCCAATCTGGCTGTGAAAGGCCAAATGAAGGGGGTGCCAACAGGTGCCAGCTTGGCAAAAGGAACGTGTTGGGCATCTGGTGCTCACCACTGGTCTTTATAAACAGAATATTGGTGATTATAGAGCTGGTGAAAGCTGCTGGCAGAGCTCTGGGTGCACTCAGTGCTTGTCAGGAACACAAAGGGGAGTTTATTCTACATAAACAGTAGTTTAACAATTAATAATTACTTAATTTTAAAAAATTATTATTATTTAATATTTAATAATTAAATAAGTGGTGAACACGATCCCAGCACCTTGGATCTGTTGGAATGACTTCTCTCAGTAGGTGACTTGATCCTCAAAGGGCTGGAAACACCACACAAGTCCAGGAGAGAGCAGAGAAGGAGCTGAAGGACCTGGTTGGGCTGATGAACCAGCTCATGGGGTGAAGCACCCACAGGGATGATGGACCAAGACTGGTGGGAAGGTCTGAGAGCAAAGGAGAATTGTCTCAGGAGCACAAGGGTCTCTCAGAGGGGAAAACCTGCTCTGGGTGTGGGGATAAAGCAGAAGGTATTAATTGGTGGAAAATAAATGTAGTTCTCAAGAAACTTTTGCAGCCAAGAAGGATCATCAGGATGTGGAACAGGAGAGAGAGTGGAAGCCTGGGATGAGCTCACAGGACTTTCCCATCTCTCATTTCTGCAGCTCTGGGTTCCATTGGGGAAAATCCCACTTTCAGTTCCTTTCAGTGTGGTTTCCACTTCAAACCCATGTCCTGTGGAAAACTGCAAACTGCTGAATGCACAAGGATTTGGTTTTGCTGCTGACACTTTCTGTGGGGTTTGATGGAGAGGAGAATGAAGCCCTTCATTTCCCCCCCGGGCTGGGACAGTGCTCAGCAGGGAATGTCCTCTGGCACTTCTGGGATGTGGCTCAGTGACCATGAGAAGGTGAAAAAAAGCTCCTCCTCCACGGTCTGGTAAGTTCTTAGTGTTTGTCCTTCCTGTGCTGTCAAGGGGAGGGTGAACTAATCAGAGTCTACCCGTGGTCAGGCTGTTCTTACATGGGCAAAAGGCTCCCTTGACCTTTCCACCAAGGAAAAGCAGCTCTGAGGTGACCTTGTAGCTGAACATCCCATTGCACACCCATCCTTGTAACCCTCATGGATGCAGGACAATAAAAGGGCAAAATGGACCATCTCCTTTAACTTTTCCACCAAGGAAAACCAAACTTTAGGTGACCTTGTAGCTGAACATCTCACTGTGAGCATCCATCCTCGTGTTCCTCTTGGATGAAGGACACTAAAGGAGTAAAATGCACCATCTCCTTTAACTTTTCCATCAAGGAAAACCAAACTTTAGGTGACCTTGTAGCTGAACATACTCATCCTCGTGTCCTTCTTGGATGAAGGACACTAAAAGGGCAAAATGCACCATTTCCTTTAACTTTTCCACCAAGGAAAACCAGCTTTGCAGCTGGACATCCCTTTGCAACACCCATCCTC
>JAJPCS010000389.1:63756-81599 GCA_021164005.1 Willisornis vidua nigrigula
CCTCTGTCCCTCACAAGATCTCCCTCTGTCCTTCAGGACCTTGAACACCTGATGTAGAATTTGGGATGATGCTTCTTCCACTGCTCTCTAGCCATGGCCACAGTCCTCCCCTTCTCCCCGGGGCTGTATTAACAAAATAAATCCCTAATTTTGATATATTATTTCTGCTGGTGGTTCCCACCTCTGCTTTTGAGTTGTGTGCATGAAAGATCACAGACTCAGATAACACCTGAGGGACAAACCATGAGTGCAACTCTTCTCAAGTAATCTTCAGGATCTGCACAAACATCAGACAGGAAAAGGGTCATGATTTTCACTCAGAAAACCATCACTTTCCACCTGCCTTGCAGATCTCAACAACAGATTTCACTGTGATCTTATTCAGAGACCAGCCCTGGGATTTCAAAATTCAAACAGAATTTTCTAGGGAGGTGGAGAAGAGGCACAAAGCAGGAGAAGAGCCAAAAAACCCTGAATAGTCAGTTCCTCACTGGCCCAACTGACCATAACTTTGTTCCTTTCTAAGTTTCTGCTGAGGGATTATTGAGAAGCTTTGCAGAAGCACAAATAGGTTGGTTTTGCAGAAGACTTTAAGGGTTTGTAACACTCAGCTGGCTCCAGTTCTCTGCTCTTTTTGGCCAAAGTGAGGCAGAACCTGGGCAGAATGTGGGTGTGTTGGGCATCTTGGAGGCAGAAGAGCTTTCCATGAGATCTGAGCTTGGGGTTTGGGTCCAGGATTGATGCTGGGTCTGGTGTCTCTCCCAGCTTTGGGAATTTGAGGTCCCTACAGTTGCCCTTTGGAAGTTGCCACGCACAGGGAAGAGAGAGGTGGCTCCTGTGCTGCCAAGGACATGTTTGACATCCCAGGAAACACCTTCCCAGAGCCAGAGCAGTGGGACCTGCACTGGAACTGGTGGAAATCACAGAATCCCAGACTGTTCTGAGTTGGAAAGGACACACAAGGATCATCGAGTCCAACTCTTAAGTCAATGGCCCACACAGGGGATTGAACCCACAACCTTGGCATCATTCCAACCAAGTTTGAACCAACTGAGCTGATCTCAGAGTTGGCAGCTCCTGGATTTAAGGTCAGGAACTGGGTAAACAAAGCAGAAAGACCCAAAGCCCAACAGCCACCCTGAGAGTGAAGTTTACTGAGCATCAGATGTTCTCTTAGGAGCTTTAAAGGACTAAAGCTGAGTCTAAGATTGAAGTCTAATCTGCAACAAGGACACCAACAACAAGGGGGCTTGGGCTCAAGCTCTGCCAGGGGAAATTGAAGTTGGAGATAAAAAAAAAATCTTTGCAGAGAGAGTGCTCAGGGATTGGAATGGGCTGCCCAGAGAGGGGGTGGATTCCCCATCCCTGGAGGTTTTTCAGCTGAGCTTGGCCGTGGCACTGAGTGCCATGATCTGGTAAAGGGACTGGAGTTGGACCAAGGGTTGGACTTGATGATCTCGGAGGTCTTTTCCAACCCAATCCATTCTATGATTCTTCTAAAACATTGTCCTGGTGGTTAATGGTGGTCTTGAAGGGCCTTCAGCAGAGGGAGAGCACAACCTTTGCCTCATCACTGACTTCCAGGGTTGCTTTGGACACTCCTCCCTGCTCTGTGCTGTGAGGATTAACCAGACCCAGACTCTGCAGAGTGGAAACTCCTGAAGAGGAAACTCTGAGGAGGAGAATCCATACAACTGGAGGCTGAGGGAGTTAAAGGCTTGGAGTTGAGCTCTGCTCTGGCCAAAGCTTCTCAGCTCTGAGGGCTGAGGGTGTGTGTCCACGTGCCCAGAGTGTGTCTGGGCCAGTGTGGGGCTCAGTGGAAGGTTGTGTTCACATTTCCCATGGGAAAGGGCTGCTCTGAGGGTTGAAATGCTCCACAAACAGGCAGTTTATGAGCTTTGTTTTCCAAGTATAAAACTGTTTAAAGCAGGGAGGAATAATGGGCTAGATCTGCCCAGGGCTTTTTGTTCATTTTGTGTTATAACAGCACAGGAGGTTTGTTGCAATTCTGTGAATAGGACGTAGGGAAATGGAGTTATTTAAGACTAGTTCATGCTTTCTCCTCAGTGCTTCCCTTCTTGAGGCTTTAACTCTCTTTGCTGCCTGTGTTTGGAGTTTGTAAAAGCTGTCCATGTTCTCCCTGGCCCCTGCTATTTGTCCCATGTTCTGGGCTCTCTCCAGTCTAGGCCTGGTCTTTGCTGTGTCCATTCACCCCCACACCCATCAGGGGCCTTTTGAGGCACCTCCGGGGTGTTACAAGATCAAATAAGCACATTCAGGGATGAAAACTGTGTTTAAAAATGCATATTCCTGCACTAAGTACTAAGCAAGAGTTACACTTTGGGTCTATATTTTGTTATAGATGTGAATATACTTTGAGCCTGTCTGATGTTACCCACGTATTGCACTTTGGGGGTGTTCACTTGGAGAAGAGAAGGTTCCAGGGAGACCTCAGAGCCCCTTCCAGTGCCTGAAGGAGCTCCAGGAGAGCTGGAGAGGGACTTGGGAGAAGGGATGGAGAGACAGGACAAGGGGAATGGCTTCCCACTGCCAGAGGGCAGGGACAGATGGGATATTGGGAAGGAATTGTTTGCTGTGAGGGTGGGAGCACCTTGGAAAAGTTTACCCAGAGCAGCTGTGGCTGCCCCATCCCTGGAAGTGTCCATGGCCAGGCTGGACAGTGCTTGGAGCAACCTGAAGAGTGGGAGGTGTCCCTGCCCATGGCAGGGGGTGAAATCAGTTGATCTTTCAGGTCCCTTCCAACCCAAACCATCCTGTGGTTCCATGACTTTAACTCCTCACCCATCCAGTTGATGCACCCACCTAATGCTACAGATCTCCCTGGAAAAACAAAGTTTGTGGGGTTTTAAGTGACTTTCAATGACTTGGAAGCCTCTCTTTGTGCTTTTGTGCACATCCAACCCTCCAGATTCATTCCCTGCACTTCCCCCCAAGGCACCTCCCTGTTCCCAGCCATGAGACTCAAACCCACACACTGGTAGAGGTGAAGAAAACCCTCTCCTTGGCTTCCTTTGCCTTTGGTATCTCTGGTTTTGTGCTGCCAGTGCCACCTGCTTGGGGTTTGGGGGAGTTAAGCCTGGCTTAACCGACACATCCTTTCAGGTTTTGCAGCTCGAGCCAAGTTTTCTGTGCCTCTCTGAGAGGGTTTAGATCATCTGTGGAGCTTGGACATTCCCAAGTTTTCTGTGCCTCTCTGAGAGGGTTTAGATCATCTGTGGAGCTTGGACATTCCCAAGTTTTCTGCAACTCTCTGAGAGGGTTTAGATCATCTGTGGAGCTTGGGAATTCCCAAGTTTTCTGTGCCTCTCTGAGAGGGTTTAGATCATCTGTGGAGCTTGGGAATTCCCAAGTTTTCTGCAACTCTCTGAGAGGGTTTAGATCATCTGTGGAGCTTGGGCATTCCCAAGTTTTCTGCTCCTTGTGGAGCCTTCACAGGGCACTCCAGAGACTGTGGCACCATCCTGAGAGTTTCCATGAAATTCTCCTTCTGGTCAAGATCTTAATGGGAATTAACTTTCCATGTTAGTCATATATGTGTGAATTCTAAACACTGTGGCCTCAGTTTCTTTAGGAAATGCTGTTCCTGGGAGCAGCAACAGGATTTTTACAGGTTTGGGCCTTTCTCCTCAAGGGGAAAAAAGGATGAGGAAAAATTGAAAATACAAAATCATAAATATATCAAAAATCACAAATATATCAAAAATCACAACCTTGTAGGTCAGATTTTCATGCCCTACCAGTGAGGAACCTTCAGCCTGATCCCTTCTCCAGTTCTTCCCTATGGGATGGGTTTCCATTGTGTCCACGTGGTGTTTATTCCACAGTCCAACAGATCTGCCCATTAGGAAATGTTTTGAGGTTCAAACTCAACTTTCCTTTGCTCTGGCTTATTCCATAACACCACGGGCTGTGTTTGGACTGATCAGACTTGAACCAGTGCAGGGCAGTAACAGAGGAGATGACAAAGAAATGCAAGGAAATAAATGTGACTTTGTCAGAAGCTTTTGAGTCCATTTGTTGTTAAATGGACCAACAGCAAATCTCTGAAGTCCTCCTTGAGCATTCAGGTCATCATTCCTAAGTTTTCCCACCCTGCCACCAAGACTTGTAGAAGAAAAACCTCCAGATGAGACAAGTTTTATCCAGGGATAAAGGGAAGAGAGTGGCAGGCCATGAATATTGGACCTCAAACCACCATTTCAGCATCTTCTGAGCTGTTTAAACCACGCCCAACTTCAAAAAGAATACGATGTCCCCTTAGAGTCGTGATGTCCCCTAACTCAGACCCAACCTTGAACCAATGCAATGATCAGCAGAGGGTGGTCACTCAGTGAGTTAATTTGGGCCTAGTAGCACCAAGGATGTCCCCTCTGAACCCTCAGGGTGTGCAGGGAGGCACAAGACAAGGGACAAAGGAACAAAGAGCAGCCTTGAGATGCAACCGCGACCGACGACAGCGGCGGCAAGAAAAGGTGCCTCTTACCTGGTTTGCAGATGAGCCCACTGGTTTTGGAGGCTTCCTGGCAGCAGTTCTGAAGAAGGAAAGGACCAAAGAGGGAGAATCTTCTTTGTTGAGTGAGAAATGTGTCGATTTTGGGAAGGAGGAGGGGACCAGCATCCAGCACTCGCACACCACCGGCTGCTGGTTGCTTTGAAACGAGACCTATTTCCTTGTTGCACAGGAAAGGAAAGAAGAGAAAATAAAAGCTGTGCAGCTCTGAAGAGTGAAAGAGTTCTGAGACCTTCTGGGTGCCAGGGCATGGGGCTGCTGTGGGAGGACAGTCAGAGGGAGGTGGTGAAGGGCTGTTGTTGGTTAAGCAAAGGTACTGGGGGAAGGGGTTGCCTGGAGAACAAAGTTCTCTTCTTGCCCATTGAGCAGATGTTTGTGGGGAAGAGAATCTTTTCACCTGAATGTCTCTGCCATGGAATCACAGAGCCAATTAGGTTGGAAGAGACCTCTGAGATCACTGAGCCCACCCTGTGCCCAAAGCCCACCTTGTGCCCCAGCCCAGAGCACTGAGTGCCACGTCCCTTGGACACCTCCAGGGGTGGGGACTCCTCTCCCTCCAATGCAGCCCCTTCCAATGTCTAATCATCCTTTCCGTGAAGAAACTCTTCCTAATGTCCAACCTAAACCTCCCCTGGTGCAGCTTGAGGCTGTGTCCTCTGCTCCTGCCACTTGTTGCCAACCCCCACCTGGCTACACCCTCCTGCCAGGGCACTGTGCAGTCGTTGTCATGCCAGGCTGTGTCCCTTGGAGGTCACCAGGGACTAAGAGAAGCTTAATTTCAGTAGATTTTCCACACCCAGGCCAGAGCTACTGAGAGAGGTCCTCTGTGAAGGGCTGATCTGTGGTTTGGGAGGGACCAGACTGAGCCTCGGGAGCCCAAGAAGCCTCTCAGGGCCCATTTTTCATGCCCTGCTTTCTGATTAGTTCTTTGTGCTGTCAAAACAGCCAGAACTCTCACAACTGGGCTGGGGACCATCCAGACCAGTCCCACCAAACGGTGTTTATGTTGGGCATCATTTTCAGCTGCTCCTCAGGGGAATTTTTCCCTTTCCAGAAGGGAAAAAAATGTCCATGTTTCATCACCAGGGCCACAGAATCATGGAATGATTTGGGTTGGAAAGGAACCTTGAGGACCATCTTGTTCCACCTTCCACTAGATCAGGATGCTCCAAGCCCCACCCAACCTGGTCATGGGTAATTTCTGCTGAATGCAAAGAGGTGTCCCAGGGAGATGGATGGGGAGCCCCAAAGTATCCCACTGCTGTAGGGAGAACTCTGCACTGGAGAAGAAGCTGGAATTGGGACCTTGATCCCAGCAGGCTGAGCTTGCTGATGGTCAAGACTGACTGGAATTAAGAAAAATTAGTAATAAGGTTAGATAAGCAAAAAACAAGGTATCCTTGAGCATTGCCCAACCCCAGGCACTGCCAAATCTGCCCCAGGAGCCCTTGGTTTACATTCCACATGGAGATGTTCATGGTGTTTACTCTGAAATCCATAACAAAGGTTTTTCCAAGGACAAGGTGAGATCCTGAGATAGAAGGATGAGTCACTTAGACAGTTCAGAGTGGTGAAAACGCAGCATCCCAACACACCCAACCTCCTTCACCTGCTTGTTTGTCCTTTGCCCAGAATCCCCACAAAGTTTTGGGATCGTGTACAACGATCTCGATAATCACTTCTTGATGGCTCTGCCTTCAAAGCTTGTGGCTCCTCCCGGCTGGAGCTACAAGATTGGGAAACACCAACCCAATTTTATCCAACACCTGGGACTAATTAAAGAGAGTTTTAGCGTTGGGCAATTAGTTGACACATCTCTGCACTGGTGGAAAAACAAACCCAGTTGTTTACAGCTCGTTTCACTCGCAGGTTCTCAACCTGCAGGCTTTGGGCTACAAACAAAGCCGGGCAGTTTATTTATGGCAGCAGTAGCTGAAGGCCTGAATGGAGCTTTGTTGTGTTGGGTGCTGAAGAGCCATAAAAAGGGTTAGTCTGTGGCCAAGGAGCTTGTCCCGACATGGACTTGGGGCCAGGCTGTGATGTGGAGCCAGAGCTGGGAACTCTGCCCAGGCCCTGCAGTTCAGACATAGCAAGAGAGAGAGAATATTTTATTTTATGCACAAAATGCTCGTACAAACTCACCCCATCGGGCCTCAGCCCCGTTCCCTGTGTGTTCCAACAGCCACCAGGACAGGCTTTGCAGCCTTTTCCAGCCCTACAGGGAGCGCTGCTCTCACCATCGGGCCAGCTGGTGGATGGATGGAGGGAGGGAGGGAGGGATGGATGGATGGATGGATGGATGGATGGATGGATGGATGGATGGATGGATGGATGGATGGATGGATGGACGGATGGATGAAGGAGACCTGGGGGTTTGGATTGACAGAAGGTGAACATGAGCCACCAGTGTGCCCACGTGGGCAAGAAGGCCAAGGGGATCCTGGCCTGGATCCAAACCAGCGTGGCCAGCAGGGCCAGGGCAGTGACCCTTCCCCTGGACTCTGCCTTGGGGAGGCCACACCTTGAGTGTTGTGTTCAGTTCTGGGCCCCTCAGTTCAGGCAAGAGATTGAGGGGCTGGAGCGGGGCCAGAGAAGAGCAACGAGGCTGGAGAAGGGACTGGAGGTGGCACTGAGTGTCCTCTGAAACACCTCCAGGGACAGAGAATCCACCATGTCTTGATCCAACCCCACTGGGATCACCAGCCCAGGGCACGGAGTGCCAGAGTGATCCCAGTGGGGTTGGATCAAGGGTTGGACTTGATGAGCTCAGAGGTCTCTTCCAAGCCAAGTGAGAAGAGAAGAGCAACGAGGCTGGAGAAGGGACTGGAGCACAAGTGCTGTGGGGAGAGGCTGAGGGAGCTGGGGGTGTTCAGCCTGGAGAAGAGGAGGCTCAGAGGTGACCTCAGCACTGTCTGGAACTGCCTGAAGGGAAGTTCTGGCCAGGTGGGGGTTGGTCTCTTCTCCCAGGCACTCAGCAATAGGACAAGGGGGGCTCAAGCTCTGCCAGGGGAAATTGAAGTTGGAGATGAGAAAGAAATTCTTTGCAGAGAGAGTGCTCAGGGATTGGAATGGGCT
This sequence comes from Willisornis vidua nigrigula, assembly GCA_021164005.1. NCBI lineage: Eukaryota > Metazoa > Chordata > Aves > Passeriformes > Thamnophilidae > Willisornis > Willisornis vidua. The sequence goes on from JAJPCS010000389.1 coordinate 71,363, forward strand.
GCCCAGAGAGGGGGTGGATTCTCCATCCCTGGAGGTTTTTAAGGTGAGACTGGATGTGGCACTGAGGGCCATGATCTGGTGATCAAAGTGGGGTTGGATCAAGGGTTGGACTTGATGATCTCAGAGGTCTCTTCCAACCCAATCCATTCTGTGATTCTATGATGCCTTTGGGCATCCACCAGCACCACCACGGGCACAGCGGTGCCAAGTTGGCCGCGAAGTGTCAGGATTTGCACTGATGGGGTCCTGCCCATCATCCTGGCAGGGTTTCCATCAGCCCGGTGCCATGCCCGGGCCTGGCACGGTACCCAGCATGCAGCCTGTGCCCCGTGAATCCACAGGAGGGGGCAGTGGCACCAGGCTGGGGCACACACACAGCACGGGGTCCTGCCCATCCCGCAGCCATGGAGGACCCCGCACACCCCACAGGGGGGATCGCACAAATCCCGCTCGTCTCCTCCTCCCAGACAGAGGAAGTGCCTGGTTGGTGCTGTTTGATGTTGGAGATGAAGTGCAGAGCTCGTTGGTTGGCTGTGAAACCCTTTTTTTCAGGCAGAGTCCAACACCCTCTTTCTTGAGAGAATCTGGTCCTTTTACTGTCAGAATCTGGTCCTTTACTGTGTGAATCTGATCCTTTTCCCTCTCTCTGTTTTCTGGGCTCTCCTGCAGGTGATGGAGGCCTTGGTTTGCTCTGAGGTGGCTCCTTCACCCCCTCAGACACAGCAGTAAGACCTGGTTAGGGGGCTGGTTTGGCACAAGTAGAGGGTCCCTACCACTGGGTTTGGGCACAGGGAGTTGCCCCCAGAACTCAGATTGATGTCCTTGGATATCAGGAGTCTCTAACACTTTATTTACCATCCAGGAGAGACAGGAGACACTGCTAAGAAGGAAAAAACAAGTTTCTCTGGGAGGGGAGAGGGTCTGGCAGCACAGAGCTGCCCACTGGGGAAGGAAAGATGGGCATCTGCCCCTCAGTCCCTCTTCATTCCCCACTGAGTGTGTTTGGGACAAGTTTCAGCAGACAGAAGGCCCTGGGGTGGCACCAGGCCACGCTTGGAGCAATTAGTTTTTCCCTGGCCAGAAGTAGCACCATTCAATTAAAGCCCAAAGACTTTGTTTAGTTGCTCTTTTCTGTGTGTGCTTTGGGGGCTCAGACAATGGCCAGAGTGGCCTGAAGAGGAAGGAAACCACTCTGGCCACCCAGCCAGGGAAGCAGCCAAAAATCCAGCCCAGCAGCTCCAGTGCCTTTGAACTGTTTTGAACTGGAGAGCCAGAAATTTCCAGTCTGAATGCCAGTAAGGGAGAGTGGGCAGAGAGGAGCTGGGCACTGCCACCTCCCACTGCCAGTCAGAACCACGGAATATTCTGAGTTGCAAGAGACCCACAAGAACTTCAAAATCCTTGTGGGTCCCTTCCAGTCGTCTCCTACTGGGAGCAAAGGATGTTTTCCCCTGTTTTCTCAGGGCTGTTTGGATGAACACACCTGACAGGCAGCACAGAATTCTTGGAGGCCAGTGGAGGCTCAGGAGGTCCCTGCTGGGCATGTCCTGCCCAGGTGGCATTGCTGGGCATGTCCTGCCCAGGTGGTACTGCTGCTCAGGAGGTCCCTGCTGGGCATGTCCTGCCCAGGTGGCACTGCTGGGCATGTCCTGCCCAGGTGGCTCTGCTGCTCCACCCAAGGAGTTCTGAGGGCTTCAATAAGGCTTTGCACAAGTTCATGGAAGAACTTAGGGCTGTTACAGCTCCTGGCTTAGGACCAGCCCTGCATGGAGTTTAGTGACAGCAGAGGATGGAGGAGGAGACACCACAAAAAGCACCAGTTTGTTGTTTTATCCTTCAGCCCTTTCCTGAGGCTCCCACCAATGAGGACACAGGGCTGGCCAAGCCTTTGTGGCCTTTTCCTCCTCCATTCCCATCTAATGGTCTGGTGGTTCCAGACTAGTGCTGGCTCAGCCTGGGTGGCACCCAGGCCCGTGGCAAAGAGCCCTGGCTGCCCAGGCCTGTGCCAGGGCTGGATCCTGTGGATTTGGCACTGCTTGTGCCTAGAAGGGTCAGGGCAGGACACACAGTCTGGAGGGGCTGGATGGATGTCCTGCAGCCCTGGCATCCACCCCACCAACCCTCTACCCCTGCAATGCCCTCCTGGGCACAGGGGTCTGCTGTTCAGGAAACTTAGTTTAATATACATATATATATATATATATATGTAGATAGATATATATATATTTATATTACATCTTTTCCTGGCAGCTTTTCACCTTCTTAGGTCTTTATCTAAATCCATTTATATTAAAAGGCCCCTTGAGGCTGGTTTGGGGTCTCTCTGCCCCCAGAGAGGGCTCAGCCTGCTGCTGCCACCCTTCCCCTGTGCCCTTGCCCAGGGCCCCTCTCTCCTCCCAGGAAAAAGCAGGGCAGCCCCTGGCAGCTCAGAAAGGCTCCTTTTTCCAACATTTGCAGGTAATTCTCTCTCCACCAAGCCTTACAAATTCAGCTTTCAAATCCCAAAGCCGCCTCCAGGAGGAAGAAGGAAATGAGCTCCTGCCTTTTATTGTTGCTTATTGTTTCACGCGTCCTGAGAGGGCTCCGGCTTTAAACAAGGAGTATTTCATTATTTACAATGTTTATTCTTTACTGTGGAGATGGATTGTCCTCTGTGGGACACTCCACGGTGGCAGCAGAACAAGAGAATTTCGGCGTCACAGGAGCCAGCGGGGCGAGGATGATGTAACTTGAGAGGGAAGGGACTTCTTAAAACATCACTGAATTCTTGGGGGCTTTTTTTTTTTGAACTGTAAAGCCATTTCTGAGCTGCCTTTTAGGCCGTTTCCTCAGCCACTCACCGGGTGTTCAAAAAGCACTTTGAAAGCTCCGGTTACAATGAAGGATGCGAGAAATGTTTGTTGTCCGGAGAGGGATAAAAAACCCAAAACCAACCAACTCTTGGCTCTCTTTATCTGCTTTGTCTGCCACTATCAGAGTGACCTCTTTGCTTTATCGCCTTTTTGGGGATGTTTTATCTGCGGGGCTGCCCAGAGGTCTCTGTTGCTCCTTCCCAGCAAGGCTGAACTGATTAATTTTATATTCTTTCAGGCAAGACCTGCCTTCTGCACTGATGTCAGCACTCAGGGCGGGACTTTTCCAGCCTTGTGGGTTTGGGGATTTTTTTTTTCTTTTTTTTTTTTTTTTTCGGATAATCCTGGCAAAATTCCTGAGTGGTTTTTTTTCTTCTTTTTTTTTCCTTTTTTTTTTTTCAGCAGCCCCTATCCATGCTGCCTCCGAGCTGTGCTCTCTTATTACCCCTCACTTCCTGCAAGGAGACTTTTCAGCAGCAAAGCCTCGAACTCCGGCTCTGCCTGGATCTGACAGAAGAAGGTTATTGAGGAAGGCGACAGAAAAACCCTGAGCCTGGAAACTTTCTGACACGCTGAGGGGGAGAGAGAAGCTTTTGGCTGCTGCTGGCAAAAAGAAGAGGAAAAAAAAAAGAAAAAGAAAAAGGAGCTGAAGGAATTAAAAGAAGAAGGGAAAACGCTAGAAAAGGTAAAACACTCTTTAAAATAATTTTTCCAGAGAAGACTCTTTGAGGTCGGAGTGGGGTGGTCCGGGGTGGAGGGAAGGCGAATGTTCTTTGAAACCAGAACAGTCTCCCTGGAGGAGGAAAGAGCCCGAAGAGCGTTGCACGCTGGAAAAAACATTTCTGAGAATGAAAACCATGTTCACCCTTCTCCAACATTCAGAGTTTCCATAAAAACGCCAGGCTTGTGTTTCAGAGTGGCTGCAGACAGCAGCACTCGGGCAGCTGCTCTCCCTCACCTCCCCCAGCCCCACTCCACTCGTTTTTTTTCTTTTTTTTTTTTTTTTTTATTGTATTCCGCATGTTTTCTGCGCTGAAATGTAACAATTCTCTGCAGCCGAGCTGGCCTGGGCGAAACTCGGAATTACAGAAAGCAACAGCCCCGAGTTCTGCCGCAGAATGAAACGTTCTCGCTGCCTTCATTCCGGAGAATAAACACATTTCCTCGCCCTCCTTCCCCCGTCCCTCTCCATCTTCAGGAGCTGCCAATGCCTCTCTGCCTCCTGCACAGCATTATATTATTTTTATTATATATTATATTCTTTCTGCCCTGAAAAGCCTGCAATGGCCTTGACTCCCCTGTGCATCCCCAGCACTTCGGCCCCGTTGAATTGCTCATTTATTTCTTTGCTTTGATTATGTTTTAAAGGGGTTTCTTTTTTTTTTTTTACTCAATCTTTCGGAACATGTTATTTTAAACATCAAAGTAAATATTAGTGATGGTGAAATGCCAGAAGATTATCTCATTAGAGCTGAAGGAGCTGGGCTATAAATAGCAAGGAGTTTATAAAATAACCTTGGCAAATATCTTTGCAGAGGGGAAGAATCAACCGAGAGGAGCCACAACTGGGGCAGGTACCCTCGGGGACAAAATCTCACATAGAGACTCATTTTGGGGGACTTTCTTGGTCAAGACATGACCCTCCCAGGGAGTTTTGTTTTCCTGTTTCCCTCGCTGCCAATGCCCACGTTGGTGCCACATCTCGGCCCCACCAGAGCTCTTGTTCCTCGCTCAGCCCCACCAGGGATCTGGTTCTGGTTCTGCTCCTTAATGTTCTCCTCAGCGGAGCTCACGTGGGGACAGCATGTGATGGAGGGCATGGTTTGGGGGGCAGCAGGAAGAGTTTTGAGGTCTTTGTTCACTTCTGGTCCCTCCCCAGGTGGGGATGGTAGAAGGGGAAGAGCTTTGTGAGGTGCCCAAGTGATTCCCCGGCCGCGGGGATGTTCCCTCTGCTCCCCAAAGCCTTGCCCGGACTAGTCTGAAACGCCTCCATCACTGAGGCTTCTCCTGCAGTTCTTGGGAGGTTGTTCCAGTGTCACAAAGTTTCTCCATATATGGAAGGTGCCAAGTGCTCCAGTTGCTCCATCCTCACCCCAGGGCAGCTCCCTCTGCTTCCCTTCCCCTCCTGAAATCCCCAAAACTCCAGTTTGTTGGTGCAGCTCCAGCTGCGTGTTGGGTGGAATGGGAAAGGTCCTGTCATCTCCTGGAAATCATCCTTTTCCCAGATAAGGCTTGGAGGGGGCTGAACTGTTTCATTTGGCACAGGAAGACCCCGATAAGGTGGTGGAGAGGGTGAAGTGTCGCCCTGAGGGAATGAAGGTGTTGCTGCTCCACATGAAAAGTGTCTGCAAGTCATTTGAGGGGCCACAAAGCTGTAACATGAGAGGCTCTGTTATCATCACGGATGGGCTCCAGGCCACCCAGAGACTGGTGGGAAGGAGGAGCCCTGATCCAGGGACAGCGTGGGCTCAGCTGCCCTGAGGAGCAGCTCCACGGAGGGCTCTCAGCACAGGTTCCATCAGGCCCACCCAGGGGCTGCAAACACTTGTGTAAAGCTTTATCTGAATCCCCCAACTCCCAAACCCACTTTTCTTGCCAAGTTTCCATCAATTAGCTCGTTCTAAGCCAGGATGTGTTTGTCACGTCCTGTCCTGCCTAGATCTCAAGTTAACACAAATGAGCTTAAACCAAACAGACCTGGGACCAAATTCGTCAGGTTTTCAGGAACAATTCACTGGGGGTGGGATGATGTGAGCTCAGATGTGCTGAGATATGTAAGTCAGAAAGATCTTGACTCCACCACTGTAGGAAGTGTTTGCAGGCAGAGTAGTCAGGACCATTTCCTGGGAATCTGAAAGCAGGTGGGACCTCATGCAGAGACTGGGCAGTGAGAAACATGGAAAACTACCAGCCTGGACACAAACTTGTTTTGCAGCACTGAAGGAGGTTGAAAGGGAGATCATCAAAGCAAGTTTTCCCATCTTGGTTATTGTGAGTGCCTTCAATTAAGTCTGCAACCCATTCAGGACTTGGGAGATTCTCCTCTGAGAAGCTGCCAAAATGTTTTAGCTCCATCTGACCTAGTGGAGCATGAGAAGTGCAGGGTCTCCATCCAGCTCCTCCATTGCTGCTGCTCTCTTACCTTCCATATCCTCCCAGGACTGGAATTCTTGGGTATTCCAAGTCTGACTATTCAGTGTCTTTCACAGAATGATGGAATGGTTTGGGTTGAAAGGATCTTAAAGCCCATTTCATTCCACCCCCTGCCATGGGCAGAGACACCTTCCACCAGCCCAGGATGCTCCAGCCTGGCCTTGGACACTTCCAGGGATGGGGCAGCCACAGCTGCTCTGGGCTCTACACTTCTGTTTATCACCCCAACCCCCCATTATTGATGTTCTGTTTCTTACTCTTCTATTGTAGCTTAATTTTTAACAGGGAAAAGAGTTAAAAAGAATCTATTCCTGTGAAATTCTGCAAATCCTTCTGAACTTGGACACTCCTAAATATTGGTCCCAGCTGAGCTTAACTTGTAGATGAAATCCTGGCCTCCTGCTTTGGGAGCTGTGACCTCAGCAGGACCAAGACTCACTCTGAGGGGGCTTTGGATAAAATAATATTGCAAAAGATGAGTTCAGTCCTATCAGGGTTAGCAGCTCTTCATTCCCTGGCCATGAACAAAGGAGCTCCTCCCCATCTGGGCACAGGGAAAAGCACTTTGGTGGCCTTTGGGCTGCAGTTTCCTCATGGGGCAGCCACATGTGCTGGTGAGTCTGGGGCCAGGTGTTCCCCAGAGCAGAGAACCTGCAGGGAGGGAGAAGGGCCCATAAACTCTGCCCAGCAGATGTCACTGAGCTCACTGAAGGGAGTGGGGTCTGGAAACCATCTGCAGATCAGTGAGGGCTGCAGGAAGTGCACACTCCGTGTGCTCTGCAGGGCTCCATCCCACAGGGTGCAGCCCTGGCCCTGCAGAGCCCCCTGGCATGGGGCAACGTGTCTGGGGCTCTGTGGGTGCACAGATCACAGAATATGCTGATTTGGGAGGAACCCCCAAGGACCATTCAGTCCAACCCCTGTAACTGCACAGACACCCCAACAATCCCACCATGTCCCTGTCCCATTGTCCAAACGTTCCTGGAGCTCTGGCAGCCTTGGGGCCGTGCCCACTGCCCTGGGGAGCCTGGTCAGTGCCCACCACCCTCTGGGGGAAGAACCTTTCCCTGAGATCCATCCCAGCACAGCTTCAGGCCATTCTGTGAGTCCTGCCCTGCACGAAGGGGACCCTGAGCTGGTTGCACGGAGGGTTCATGTTCTCACCCAGACCACCCACTTGGCTGTGTCACCAAATCAGTTCTCCTTGGTTTGTCCTGCTGTGGAATAAAGTCAGAAACGTTCACCTCACAGGGAGCCTGACAGGCAGGAGGCCATAGGGATGGCCCTGCAGGGCTGAGCTGTGTGTTTGGGTTCTGCTCTCAGTGCTCTGTGGGGCTGGTGCTGCCTCGAGGAGAGTCTCAGCCCTGAGGATGCACAGAGCCAAGCAGGCAGTGAAGCAGGTACAGCCCATCAGGACAATCCACCTCTCTGGCCACCCAGAGCTCCTCTCCCTGTCTCTGCATCACCAGGATGCCACTTCTCTGAATGGTTCTGATTTCCAGGAAGGACAGTGAGGTCCAAACTGGGTCCGACTCCACAGCTCCCCGCATTTCCTGCAAGCCCCTTCTGTGATCCCCTGAGACAATCTGGGTGATCCTGTTCTAATGTCAAGCTTAGTGCTGTTCTGCGAGTGGAGTGGAACCAGAAACCCCCTTGAGTCCCTTCCAACCCTACTTTGATTCAGCCCAGCAGGACCAAATCAGCCAAGGGGAGCTGGAGGTGGGCAATGCCATGGATCCCTTCCCCTGGCCAGGACTGGGCTCTTGCTGGGTGCAGTAGGTGGTGCTGTGCCCAGCAGTGTCACAGTGGGAGAAAGAGCTGCTGATCCCTGTGCTCACTGCAGGTCCTTTGGGGCTTCTTACAGCCCCTCTGGGTGGGAGGACTCACCTCAGGTGCTCTTCTTGACAAGCTCAGGGGGGTTCTCCTGTCCCTGCAGCTCCAGATGGATGCACGTGGGGTGGCAGGTGCTGAGAGGGGGTTTGTGAGGCCTTGCTCTCCTCTGCAGCATGTCCAGTCAGATGACCAGACATGTCTCTGTCAGAGGGTCTCAGCACAGCACTGCAGATGTTGCCCAGAGAAACTGTGGCCGCTCCATCTCTGGAAGTGTCCAAGATCAGGTTGGATGGGATTTGGAGCAACCTGGTGGAAGGTGTCCCTTCCCACGGCAGGAGGAAGGAGATGATCTTTGAGGTCCCTTCCAACCCAAACCACTCTGTGATTCTGTGATTCTGTGATTCTTTGATTGTTTGCTTGGGGTGTGTCCGTGCCCTCCAGCCAGGCTGATGAACAGTCACATTTAGGGGAGTGTGTGTGATCTGGGACAGGTCTTTGTCAGCTGTAACTGCATCAAACCTGCTGTTGCCTCAGCTGGGACACGCAGCCCCTTCCCCAGAGCAGATCCCTCCCGGACAGAGCCGCTGGTGGCTGCGCAGGTGAGCGGAGCTGAGTTTGGCACAGGAGGGTGTTTGTCTCTCTGCAAGCCCCATCGATGCTGTGTTGTGCAAGCAGCGGCAGCGCCGGAGGGAGCTGCGGGTGCCAACCCTGCCAGGGTGGGCAAGGCTGGCTCTGCTTCCCTGCCTGTCCCGAGCCGGGAGCGCTTCTGGCCTTTCCCACAGCCTGGGGCGCTTTCCTGGCATTCCAAGCGCAGCAGAGGGTGTTGCTCCGTGCTGGGAGGAGCAGGAGGAGCAGCAGGAGCACGGGGAGAGCTGCTTGTGTGGAGGCCCAGGAGATGTGGGTTCTCTCGTGGCTGTTCTGAACCCCACGGGGAAAAGGAGTAGTTCCCAAAGACAGAAGGCAGCCACTGAGACATGGAGATGCCACATATACAAATGGCTTTTGTACATGGCATAGCCACAGGTATTGGCAGTGCCTGGTGGCACACAGGGCTGTGTGGGCATCAGCCACAGACCTGCCTGCAGGTAGTGGTGTCCTCATGCAGGGAGTGTGTGCCCATGTGCAGTGTGTATCCATGTGCAGTGTATATCCTTGTGCAGTGTGATCCATGTGCAGATGGTGTGTATCCATGTGCTGTGTGCATCCATGTGCAGTGTATATCCATGTGCAGTGTGTATCCATGTGCAGTGTGATCCATGTGCAGTGTGATCCATGTGCTGTGTGTATCCATGTGCAGTGTGACCCATGTGCACACAGTGTGTATCCATGTGCAGTGTGATCCATGTGCAGTGTGATCCATGTGCAGATGGTGTGTATCCATGTGCTGTGTGCATCCATGTGCTCACAGTGTGTATCCATGTGCTGTGTGTATATCCATGTGCAGTGTGGTCCATGTGCAGTGTGTATCCATGGCAGACAGTGTGTATCCATGTGCAGTGTGATCCATGTGCAGTGTATATCCATGTGCTGTGTGTATCCATGTGCACAGTGTGTATCCATGTGCAGTGTGTATCCATGTGCACAGTGTGTATCCATGTGCAGTGTGTATCCATGTGCTGTGTATATCCATGTGCTGTGTGTATCCATGTGCACAGTGTGTATCCATGTGCAGTGTGATCCATGTGCTGTGTGTATCCATGTGCTGTGTGTATCCATGTGCTGTGTGCATCCATGTGCTGTGTGTATCCATGTGCTGTGTGTATCCATGTGCTGTGTGCATCCATGTGCTGTGTGTATCCATGTGCTCACAGTGTGTATCCATGTGCAGTGTGATCCATGTGCTGTGTGCATCCATGTGCTCACAGTGTGTATCCATGTGCAGTGTGATCCATGTGCAGTGTGACCCATGTGCACACAGTGTGTATCCATGTGCAGTGTGATCCATGTGCAGTGTGATCCATGTGCAGATGGTGTGTATCCATGTGCTGTGTGTATCCATGTGCTCACAGTGAGTATCCATGTGTGATGTGTATCCATGTGCTGTGTGTATCCATGTGCACACAGTGTGTATCCATGTGCTGTGTGATCCATGTGCTCACAGTGAGTATCCATGTGCGGTGTGTATCCCTATGCACACAGTATGTATCCCTGTGCAGATAACATGCATCCCTGTGCACATCCTGTGTATCCCTGTGCACACAGTGTGTATCCATGTGCTGTGTGTATCCATGTGCAGTGTGTATCCATGTGCACACAGTGTGTATCCCTGTGCAGATAACATGCATCCCTGTGCACATCCTGTGTATCCCTGTGCACACAGTGTGATCCATGTGCAGTGTGTATCCCTATGCACACAGTGCATCCATGTGCAGTGTGATCCATGTGCAGTGTGTATCCAT
>JAJPCS010000390.1:0-90796 GCA_021164005.1 Willisornis vidua nigrigula
TTCCAGACAATCCCCGCCCCTTAATTTACATGCCGACAACACTTTAAAAGCGGCCACGCCCCCTTTATGCACCGCCCACACAGCACATGCCCCGCCCCTTCCTCAAACCCCGCCCCTTAATTTACATAAGCCGCAACCCCCCTGCCGTGGCCCCGCCCCTTTCCCAAAGCTCTGCTCCTTAATTAACAAACCCCGTTGACAACCATTTTCCATGGCCACGCCCCTTCGTTGAAGCTCCGCCCCTTAATTTACATGCCCCATTGACAGCCATTGCCTGTTGTCCTGCCCATTTCTACAAGCCCCGCCCCTTCATTTGCATACACAAAACCCGTCCCCTTCATTTACATACAGCGACCCCCATCGCCTCGGCCCCGCCCCTTTCTCGAGTCCCCGCCCCTTCATTTACATCATCACCATCATCATGGCTGGGCTTCTCGAACGGAGATGTGAGAAGGGCCCTGCCCACACTCTCTGCGAGCTGCTGGTGGCTAAAGAGGCCGATACGGGATAGGCAGGTCTGGTCACAGAAGGCACAGGGAACGTCTCCTTTGGCGATATTGGCGAGTGACGGTTCTGTCTGCGTTGTCTTTTCTCCTCCAGACTGACTCTCCGTGTGTTCCCAAAGGAAGCAGCAGCGCCGTGAATGGTGTGTCTCCATGAATCCCGACTGGAGGCCCCAGTGGACCATTGGGGCAGTCAATATGGCCAAGGCTGAGCTGTTGTTTCAGGCAGTCCTTGTATCTCCTCTTCGGGGCTCCTCTCTTGGGGCAGCCGGTGGTGAGTTCACCACAGAGCACAACCTTGGGGAGGCGGTGGGTGATCCTCCATCCTGGAGACGTGCCCTGCCCAGCACAGCTGCGTTCTCAGCAGTGTGGCCTCGGTACTGCTGACCCTGCCTGTTCAGAACAGACACTGAGCTCCCCCCTCCGCTGCAATTTATACCCTTCGCCCCACGCCCCCTTCCCTCCCCTCCGGGAGCCCAACCCTCGTTTGTCCATTTTTGGCGTCTCACCTGCTGATTTGGTGCTAACTCGGTGACTTCATTCCTCCTTTGCCTTTTTTGGGCAGTTTCTTGCTGCTCCATCGATGCTCATTGGCCCATCCAGCCGTGCTGTCAGGCCCTACCACCGGCCGCAGCCCCTGACAGCAGCCCCGGGCCGGGCCTGTTCCCTCACAGACTTCCCGCCAGTTTTCGCCTGTCTGACCTGCATATGGAAAAATCCCCTCCTAAAAGTCCAGCCCCATTTCCCATAAACAATTAACAGAGAACTTTTAATTACCCTGTGCAACCATTAACCAAAGCCCTTTATATTTCCCACTGCGAACCCTCTCTCCTCACTTCTCACAATTCCCCCCTTTTTCTCTTCTCCCTTGGGTTTGTTGTGGCTTTCCAAAGCTTTGTACTTCACTTGCATGTCCTCCCCTCTCGTCCTCCCTTGCTTTGAGGAGCTTCTCTGCCCTTTCCTTTTTGTCGACCAGTCTCTGCCTTTAAGATCACGACTCTCTGAACCTCTGACTCTGCCGACCCTCCTGCCATCGTGACCACCTGCATACCTTGAACAACTGACATGATTAATCCAATAAAACAAGGGATCAGACAGGGCAGGAATATCAATCCTGCACATGCACAGAGGGCAACAAATCCAGCCTTTTTCCACCAGGCTCCACTGAACATATTTGACCACCATTCCAGATTAGTGATGGATTTCCATTCCTGAGGAGGAACGTGTGCCACTTTCCCAATGTTGTTTGCTCTATTCAAGATTTGCTTCCCTGTGACCATCTATCTGGAGGCAACAATCAGATGAGTGAAATTTCCCTCTGCCAGAAGATAATCTAATGCCACACTGATTTGATATATTGCAGCCCGACTCTGTTTATGCTGTTTAACATAATATTCCCATCCCTGTGCAGGTTCGTTACAATTCCAAGAACAGGCTGCAGAATTATTCTGTTCAATGTATAAATGGGTGTTCTGTAACCCCAACTTCCATCCTGTGCCCAAGTTGCTGGTCCATACGTGTCTGTTATCCTTTGTGGAGTCCAAATGTCATTTCCCCATTTCTGTGTCCCTCCAATTATACTCCTTTTCTGCCTTTTTTAAATCTTCATAAAGCACCACCCCCAACTTATTCCCCTTTTCTAATGGCAACAGGAAAACCCCAGGTTGTGTAATCCCCAGAGTTCAGCTTCCCCCCCACCGATCTGGTAGTTCCACATATGCCTTAAGTCCACAGATCCAAAACAGTCCCTTAGGTGCCTTCCAGAGCTCCTTTGAGAGTGTTAGTCCCCCTTTTCAATACTTGGAAACTTTCTTTATACCAAAATAAGGGTTGATGTGTCGTCCTTTACCTTTGTATAATCCAGTTTTGGTCACCCAAACACATCCGGTCCCATTTCTTTTTGCCCAATGTTTTTGGCTCGTTCGGGATATACTTTCTGTGTGTTACTCACATACAACACTCACTTACATGGTGCATCCCCTACCCTTTGGCTAAATGTACTTCCCTTCCTTTCAAGGCAGTCCCTCCCGACAGTCAGGGAACAGAGTATCCATTCCTCTGGTCTACTTTCCTCATAACTCCCTCCTGTCACTGTTTCCCACCTCAGCAATTCAGTTGCTCCAAAGGCAGTGCCCCTCCATGGCCACTCCTCCACTGTAATTGGACCCCCACAGACCCAGCAACTGGATACATTTAAAGTCAGAGCAGTACGTTCTGCCAAGTCCACAAATAAATTCTTACTTTGTGTTCTCCCTTCTAGCAGGCCATGCTCTGTTTGCCTCAGGTATGTCATGCTACCCTTGTCTATTTGTTCAGGCTCAGTCACTGTCACAGTCTCCCTTGTTTTGTCCTCTGCTTCCTTTGCTTCATTATCCTGGTAAATGGGCCACCAGAACCAATCCTGGTTTTGGGGGGCATTCCAACTCTGGCTCTTCTCTCCAGAGAAGAGCAACGAGGCTGGAGAAGGGACTGGAGCACAAGTGCTGTGGGGAGAGGCTGAGGGAGCTGGGGGTGTTCAGCCTGGAGAAGAGGAGGCTCAGAGGTGACCTCAGCACTGTCTGGAACTGCCTGAAGGGAAGTTGTGGCCAGCTGGGGGTTGGTCTCTTCTCCCAGGCACTCAGCAATAGGACAAGGGGGCACGATGGGCTCAAGCTCTGCCAGGGGAAATTGAAGTTGGAGATCAGAAAAAAATTCTTTGCAGAGAGAGTGCTCAGGGATTGGAATGGGCTGCCCAGAGAGGGGGTGGATTCCCCATCCCTGGAGGTTTTTAAACTGAGCTTGGCCGTGGCACTGAGTGCCATGATCTGGTAAAGGGACTGGAGTTGGACCAAGGGTTGGACTCGATGATCTTGGAGGGCTTTTCCAACCCAATCCATTCTATGATTCTATGATTCTGTGATTTCCAGGTTTAGGTTTTAGCCCCCAACTCAGGCTCATTCCCAGCTTTAGGTTTTAGAGTCTCAGCCATCCAGTATTGAACATTCCCCTCCTCACACCTGGCCTTTAAGTGTCGGTCACAGCAAGAGGGATTTATATGGGGGTGTGATTTAAAGGTTTTCACTACCCCACCCTTGTAATAAACGCTGTGATAACACCGGTCACATTTTCCATCAGTCGCCCAGAGAATTTCAATTAATAATATTAACAACAGTAAAAGTCTAAAAGGAGGTCCAGTATGACATTCCCCTCTGCTTGCCATGGCTATTGGGTTGCTTCCCTCACCAGGCTCGTAGATCTTCTTGCAGCAAGGGAAGAGGCCGACCCGGGCTTGCCCTCCCTCTTCGTAGCCGAATTAAATATGTCTTTTGGGATAGTGGATACCTTTTTACCTTTTTAGGTCATAGTCCTTCCCACGTTGTTACTCAGTCAGGACTTCTTGTCTCCTTTCCTTGTTCCTTTACCTGTCAACTACAGAACTCTGGTCAATCTCAGATTTATTTACCGCGGGCTTTAACCCTGGTGTGGTGAGTCCATCCCTTCTCTCTGGTTCTTATTTGCCGTCTCTGTTGTTAGTAATACCTTGTAGGGACCCTCCCATCTCGGCATCAAGGACTTTCATTAAGCAGAGTTGGTTTCTGTTCACTCAGTGATCCTTGACGAATTTTCTATTGAGTTGTCAAGTCCCTCCTGAACCTACACAAACCTCCTCCCTTTGCGGAGTGATACAGAAGGGAGTCCCATCACTTGAGTTCATAGTAAAGCCCAAGAACGAGTCTTCCCTATAGAGCGTGTTTGCTTTCAGCCTTTGGACTCAAATTTCCAAGGCCATTTTATGTCACATACAAACGTTTCGAACGTGACATCCACACTTCTCCCAGCTCACCTCCAACACACATTCTCAGGCACACAAGATTTAGGAAGCACACAAGGGCCCACGTGCACACTCCAACAGTATTGACACGCCAGGGACCTCCATGGAAGGGCTTTAGCCATAGTGCTAAAACTTAACTCCTTACGCAGCTGCATCAGTAACTGAAATTCAAACACCGCTCAGGTCTCCCCAAGCCTGAGCCCAAACATAGTAATTACAATGTACCAGAAGAAGATGTTTGAGGGATCCAACCAATGTTTTCATGAGAGAGGTTGCACTTCACCATTTCCGTTGCCCTCTTCCACCTGCTCGACGAGGGATACTTCCAATAAAGGACAATCTCTTTCACCATTGTTTCCACCCAGCTGTTACATTTTGCTGGAGAATATCTTAGTAGACTCAGAGCAGCTTCATGATGGACAGGCTGCACTCCTTCTGTGGTTATCCATGGCTTCATCTTAATTTATCCCCTATTTTATCCTGAGATGACAATTGCCACCCCTTGCCGCACCAATGCTCTCGCTTTACCAGCCTTTGTCTTTTATAATGATTCCATCCGTATGCCTTTCCCTTCTCTCCCTCTCTTCCCTTCCAATTCCTTCTGTTGCTCCTCTCTCCAGCTGTCAGAAGTTGGTCTTGTCCTTCCCCCCTCAGACAGACCTTCTTTCCCCCTCTCCAGACCATTTTTTTCAACATACTATGACTTTCTCTCACAACCTGAACCAGCAGCAGGAATCTGGGGAAGTGATTGGCACTGGAGTCCACAGAATTACCTTTTTGTTCCATATTGCTTGAGTCAAAGAGTCTCACTGTCTCTGGATTGTAAAATCCACTACCCTCCACAGGGGAGCACACTCCGGAAATGGAGGCCTAATTCTGCAGATACATCGTCCCCTATCCTCAACTCTGTGACCCTCTGCATCTCCCTGAAAGTTTGGACTTGAAAAATTCCTGCCTGACTCAGGCAGGGAGTGCCTGTTCTGGGAATCAGGTTGCAGATCCTCTCTGCCACCCAGCTGCTGATTTTTGTTGCCATTCACTGAACAAGTCAAAAACTTTACCTAAACTCTGCCAAGCCAGTACTGGCACCTTTAGGAGAGCCCCTTTTAGTTCTCCAAACTGCTTCTCCTCCTCTGCAGTAAATGACATTCTTTCTGTTTCTCCCACATCCTCTGTCAATTTCTCATACATAAACTTGGCTCGTTCACCAAAATTTTCTATCCATACCCTACAGAACCCAAACGACCCCCAGAAACTTCCGGACCTCTCGTTTTATTCTTAGGAACTGTGACAGCCAAGATCCATTGTTTTAACTACTTTATTAGTCTCTCTCAAGTCCTGCCCCAACAGATTAACACCCACATTAGAGACGACCCAAGGGATTCCCCAACACCTTCCTCTCATTTCCCCTTATTTCGATTTCCTCTATCAGTGGGATCTCAAACCTTTCCCCCTTTGCCCCAGTTGCCCACATGCTCCTGTCACAAACCCCTGTCCAAAACTTTTACTGCCTAAATAGGTACATTAAGAAAGTTAATGGTGTGTGAAGAAGCACCGCAGGTCCCCACTTAAATCACCAATAAAGGAAATACCTACAAATGAAACTCGAATAATTGCCATCCCTCTTCCGATAAGTTCTTCTCTCCACAACCTTTTAACACTTCTTATCATTAACGCTTTCATCAACCCTGTATCCCTTTATTTCCTCTTTTTCCCCTCTCTTTCTACTTCTCAGAGTACAGCTCTTCTTGATATGGCCTCTCTCCCTGCAAAAGAAGCACCGCCCCTCCACCTTCAGCTGCTCAGCCTCTTCATCTGTTACCCTTCTCTTCTTTTTATCTCTGTATCCCTTCTCCTCAGAGCCCTTAAATCCCTTACCTTTGACTCTGTCTTTAGGAATATCCCTGCCCTTAGCCTCTTCCTGTCTATTCTCTTCACGTAACACAACCTCTCTTCTAAAGCTCCCCGGATCCTCCTCTTTGCAATTACCACAATTCCCCCAGCTGGAGTCCCTCCGTGGTTCGAACCCTTTTCTTCCCAGGTCCTCTCGGTTCCACTTCTCTAACCCCTTCATTCTTTCTTCACCACTGCATTCACTTTTCTGTTTGAAATTCCCCCAACTCAAACCACCCCTTGATTCAAACTTTTCTTCCTCCCAATCTTCCTTATCCCACCTTTCTTCCACCCCTTCTTCCCCAACGTTTCGTACACTCCAGTTTTTCTCTGAGCAACCTTTTCACTTACAAAAGGAAGACTCCCAAATCCCATTTCCTTTAATGTTTTCAGCTCGATCCCTACCTGAGAACCCCCACCCCAGGCACCCATTCTCTATCCACTTAACTCAGAACCCTACGCCCACAAACCCTTCCATATTATAATATTGTCCTGGCAGAAGAGGCCTATAACTGTCACCCAGTTCATAGTCCCCAACCCCTTTAGTGTTCCCTGTTTCCACTCTCCCATACCTACCACAATTCCCTCCTGGAGGAGCCTTCACCACTCCTCTATACTCTAAGGGATCCCCACCATCTCCCAATGGATCTCTGTCCTCTTCCAAGGAATCACTTCCCTCATTTAAGCGATCACTCTCTTTCTTCCTTCCCCAAATCCTTCTCAATGTATCCCACTTATTATTCTTTATCTTATTACTGTTATATGGAATTTCTTTAGGTCCTTCCTTTGACTCCTCCTCTTTATCTCTTTTCTAAACTTCCATTCTATCCTTACATCCACATGAGCCCATCCTGTTTCCCAGGAGCCTGCCTATATATGCACTCGCACTCACGCTCACACACACCAAGGCTGGCCTTTCTCTGTGCCCTTTCCCTTCTGATGGTGTGGCCTTCCCACCACCAGTGAGAGAACCACCCCCCTCACCACTGGGTTCCGATGGCCTGGCCCTCCCACCACCAGTGAGAGAACCACCCCCCTCACCACTGGGTTCTGATTAGATGGCGCGACTCGCCACCGCTGAGCGTACACCCCCTCCCCACTGGGTCTGACGGGGTACCCCGACAAGGTACAACCCCCTCCACCCAGGGGTTTGGCACTGCCCTAGTCTTCGCCCACCGGCTCTGCCTGTAGGTATCCACCCCAGAACTACAGCACTGCCTTTTTCTCCTCCTTGGCTCCGCCCCACCTGAATCTCCGACCTGACGGGTTTGGTTTCGCCCCCACTCACCCTTCCCTCCTCCTTCTAGGACCACCCTAGTCACCGCCCTCAACTATGGTGCCACCTCTTGTCACCACCCCCTTCGGTGACCACTCCCTAAGGCACCTCCAAGCCTCGGCACCGCCCCTCCGGCAACCCACCAACCAGCCTCAGAGACACGTCCTTGAGATCTAGAACCTTCTGGGGTGACTGGCAGTGACTTGGTTTCCCTTCCCAAACCCAGCGGTGAAGACTCAGCCACACACACAAATCCCTCAAGACTCCGACCGTCCCAGGGACACTCTCCTGTGGAGACCCCCACAAACTTTATTCCCAGGGATGGGGAAACTCACCCTTGGAACTCACAGAGACCCTGTCAAATTTCCAATATTCCAATCCTTCCCCTCCTCCCGGAGGAATCTCAAGCGGGCACCACACCACAATCACTTCGCCCCTTCGCTGACCGATCCCGTCGCCAGGGTACGGAACTGCGGCTATAGAAGGGCTCCGCACTCACTTGGGGACTATGTCCCCTCTCATTCACACACATGCACACTCCTCTTGTAATCCCCACCCACCTTCTCTTCCCAGTAGGGTTTGGGGACAGTCCTCCCCACCTTACCGGGTCCCGATGACTTAAGGTTCAAAGAAGGTGGCTTCTGTCCCTCGTAGCCCGCAGGTTCCCCTATCACTGGATTCAGTCGTCTTCACCTTTTGCTTTGCCTTGTCTGTCTCAGGTCCTCGATCGCTTCCCTTCTGAGAAGGGACCTGGGTCCTCGGACCGCCGAAATCGGTGGGGTGCGTCTTCCGAGAGTTCACCAAATCCCCAAACATGGTGGCGGACTTTGGATCTCGGACGAGCCCCCAGATTGTGAGAAAAATCTCAGCTTTAAAGAATTTTTAGAGAGATGAGTTTAAAAAGCAAGTAAAAAGGTTTAATGGTGTAGAGGTTTTAGCTAGACTTCAAATTGGCAGGCCCAGAGAATCTCTGTGGATTGGGAGACAGCTCTCACCTGCCTGGGTAACCAGGAAGGATTTCACACCAGATGACGCAAACTTAAGCTACGTGTACAGCAGGGGGAGGTGTGAGGTCAGTTGCATCATGGCTGAAGTGCAAAGACTGCTGCAGTTGTTCTGCTCTGCTGGGCCCTGCTCCTGCTGCCTCTGCTTGCATTTTGTTTGAATTCAGGGAAGTAGAAATAATTTGTTGTTATACTTTCTCTTTCTTGCAGGGTGTCTTTTAGAGAGCTTTAGATTTAGAGTAATACACTTTGTATTAACAGGGGAGCGGGAGGTTATTTCTTGTTATACACAACTTCTGTAAGTGTGTGTTATATTGTAGTTTTCTCTTAATTTTCTTTTTTCTGTATAAATACATGTAGTTAGTTCCAGCATAAACCTGGTTTGAGGGGTTTTTTTCCCTCTCCCTCTTCTTTTTCCCTTGGCTGGTTGGGGGGAGGAGGAACCCTTTTCACTCTGTTCTGGCCAGTTGGCATTTTGCCAGTTCAACCCAAGACAGATAAATGGTGCATTGGCCAGGAAACAAAGGCCACTGGCAAGTGTCCCAGAAGGTTGGCAGAGCTCCCGGGAGCTTTGTGATAGAAACATTCCTTGATATCTGCATTGCTTTGGTACATCTAGAACAAATAAGATAAAAAATGTTTTCTTGCTACTGGATGCTCGTTTCATTCCTTGTACTGACTGTTTTTGTGAGTTCAGACAGCTCAACTCGTACCTGCTGTGAATGCAGCCACTGCAAGGAGAACCCTTACAGCCAGAGCAAGCTGTCTGTCTCTCCTGCCTCACCTCAACAGAGAGCAAACCCCAAGAGACACTTGGTGAACTGTCGTCCTTTCTGTGTGACCAGGGGAAAGGCATGAGGAGGTGGGACAGGGAATCTACTTCTGTGCTTGAAGTCCAAGTATGGAAATCAAAACGTAAGAAAGCTGGTAAAAAGCTGTCCACATGTTGAAGCAGAGATCCCAGAACACAGCCAAGAACAGCTATTAAGCCTCCCTGCCTCCATCCTAGAGGAGGAGGAGAACAACCAAGTCTACTGGACATTGCTGAACCAGAAAACTAGCCATGACTGTACCTCTACACTGATTTGCAGATGACAGCCAGTGCCCCTCTGAGGGTGGCTGGACTGATAAAAGAAGATTAATTGAAGCATAGAGAGGCCCATGTGGGCTGTTGGTGTGTGGCAGGGCACTGCCACTTGAGTAGAATCTGTAGAGATTCATCATGTGGATGATCATGTGCTCAAAGGCTGAGCTAATGAGGAACAACACAACTGGACTAGCATAAGGGAGAGCTGTTCCTGGCTCAATGGGCCCAGGATGCCTCAGGCCACCTGCAGGTGGATGAGGCCGAGGGGTGGATTTAACCATGGACATTATTTCCCAGGTTATCCGCTATTGTGAAACCCCTGAGAAGGGGATGGAGACCCCTGAGAAGGGGATAGAGACCTCAGTGTGGGGATAGTAACCCCAGTGTGGGGATGGTGACCCTAATAAGGGTATAGTGACCCCTGGAAAAGGGATGGGATGATCCCAATGTGTGCCTCAAGGACATTTAACCTTGAGAAAAAAGGTAACTTGCATTTTGAGTTCTGTGTTGCAGGACATGAACCATCAGATGAAGAAGACCTGAGCTGAACTGGTGTTGGTGTCCAATGATGAACTGTTTTTTTCCTCCCTAAAGTACCTCCCCCATCCTAATGGACTATTGCCTACAATATGGAGGGGTGGAAGACGACCCTGGAAAGAACAAGGACTGTTTAAGCGCGGGAATAGGTAGGTTTAAGATATGAGTGACGTCATATGGTATGGAATAAGGGGTGGAATATGTTATGGGTTTAGCCAAGTGGGCCTAAACTTAGGTTTTAAAGTTCAGCTAGGCCTGGAATTGTCAGCTGATTTGAGCTGGGCTGAGCTGGCTAACAGCTGACCTCTTCTAGCCAATAATATTGTATTCCATACCATACTACATCATCTCAAAGGGTGTAAAATCCAGTGTGTGGGAGTGGCTCGTGCAGTTCCATCATGGCTGCACTAAGAGGAGGACGTCCGGCAGCTCCTCTACTATGCTGGGCCCTGCTCCAAGTGCCTCTGCTTGCATTTTGTTTGCATTCAGGGAAGTAGAAACATTTTTGTTGTTACCCTTTCTGTTTCTTGCTAGGAGTCTTTTAGAGTGCTTATGAATCTGGAGTAATGGGCTTTGTATTAACAGAGGAGTGGGAAGTTATCTCTTGTTATACATAACTTGTGTAAGTGTGTGTTATATTGTATTTCTCCTAATTTTCTCTTTTCTGTATAAATACATGTAGTTAGTTCCAGCATAAACCTGGTTTGAGGTGGTTTTTTCCCTCTCCCTCTTCTCTTTCCCTTGGCTGGTTGGGGGGAGGAGGAACCCTTTCTCTCTGTCTTGGACAGTTGGCGTTTTGCCAGCTCAACCCAAGACAGCAAGACGTCCCCCAGAGCCTGTGCGTGACCTCCGAGGCGTCCCCCAGGGTGGCCAACAGCAGGGAGGCTGCAGCGGCAACGGGAGCTGATCTTGCCCAGCACGAAAAACCTGGCAGTGCCTTTAGATTTTAAGTCCCACAACGTGTCCTTTGCAATTTTTTTCCTAATACGGAGTTTATACCAGAGGCTTCTCCTCACAGCTTCCTGCATAAGCAACTTAGAACGCTGGAACACCGGGACAAAAAGCTCATGTGTTGTGTTTACTTTACGAGCTTCTCAGAAAGCTTCTCCCTGACTGTTTCCCCTTGCTCAGCGAGGATACAGTTTTGCAGCCGCAAACCTGACCCACAATGACAGGGAGAAGGTAGAAAACCTTCTTACCTTGACCACAGTTTCCACAACATTTTGGTCAAGCTCTCCTATCCCGCCTCCTCGGCCTTAAATTCAGAGTAGGGGTCCTGCTGCCATGAGGCCCCCCCTCTCCTGGTCTCCTTTTCGATCGCAAAGGCAGCTCTTCGTTGTCCCTTCCCGCATTCTCCACCATTTAAGGTAAGGAGCTACCAAGGGTACAGCACCAGAGTCAAAGATGAGTCCTCATGGAGGTATGATCAATGCTCCAGTTTATTGTTTATTACACACTTACTTATCTCTCATACTTCTAAAGGCACGTGAATAATACAAGGGCACTATTGGCTAACAGCTCGTGTCCACACGCCTCACAACACCACCCAGTTGGCCCCTGCCTGTTTCTGTGGTCTCACATCTTGCTACTCGTCCGCTGCTGCTGTTTACTGCAAGTTTGTTTACTTTTGGAACTAGCTCAGGGACACGTGGCTTTGCTATTCTCTGCATAGGCTGGGTTGGGCATAGAGGCCTCTAACAGCATGGCCTGAGCTGTTCAAATTTCCCCCAACACTTGGAACTCTGCATTCCCCTCTGGCAGTGCCAGGCCTAAAGAGCCAGGAAATACAGACACATCAGTGAGGCTCAGCAGCCATGCCAGCTGACAAATCCTGACAAGCCTTAGAAATCAGGATTGGTTGGGGAGGAGTCAGTGAGAGGAGATGGAGCTGGGCAGTATTATCAGAGGCTCAGGGTCAGGCTCTGTAGTAGCAGTGCCTGTGGAGAAGAAGGGAATGAATTTCCCTTCCTGGCTGCTGCCTTCACCAATGCTAAAAGTGTACAAAACTGATTCATTACAGGTATTGTAAAATGTCATCCTCTTGGCTGGGATGTCCAGGAAGATCCCAATGTAACACAACTCCCCACTCACACTCACAGGGGTCCGAGGATCTGTGTAGGCCCAGTAGTCTCGCCCATCTGCCAACCCTATGACCCAGAAGCCATTCTTAGGGGACAGAGTCAATCCCCCTTTGACAGTCACAGATTCCCGGGCAATACCCAAGGCCCAGCTGCTTCTTCTCCCAACAGCTACTTCCCAGTAGTGTCTGCCGTGACTGTATCCTTCCTTTGCCAACACAGACAGATGGGAATCAAATCTTTTCTCATAGCTGGGCAGGGTGATACTGGTGACACCAGTATCTTCCACTCTCCTCCCATCGACAGAGATTTCCAGTCTGGGATGAGCCGTGGCAGCGTCCAGGGTGACATCCCCTGTAACGGTCAAGTTAGGTCATGAGGGGCAGAAAACACAAGATCTGCTTTCCTGAGCCTTTCTTTTTTATGCCCTCATCCCCCTCTCATTTGTCCTTCCCCCTCTCCATGCTCAGGTGCCCTCGGCAACCTCAGGGCACCTTGAGCTTCTCTCCTCTCCTCCCACCGTGTGCCCCCCTTGGGCTGCTGATGCAGAGTGGCAGCCTGCATGGTCAAGAGCCAGGCACTCAGACAGTGCTCCTGGGACTCCAGCAGGCAGCACCAAGGAGGAGTCTGTGGGGATAACCACTCTCTCATTCCATCTCTACATTGCTATGGGGTGGCCTGAGGAAAAGGAGCAGGAGTTGGCAGCAGCTGCAATTAGGTTTGGGTGTCTTGATTAACTCCTTGGCAAAGTCTGAAGGTGATTTTCAAGCTTTAAGCAGTTTCTCAATAACAGGACAGCACCAATCTGGGATCTTGCTGCCACATGGATTAAGGAGGAAGAGTGATCTGTACTGCCAGAAGGATAATGAAATGTTTCTTTCCTCAGCTTTCCATGCTCAGTAGTGAAGAGGATGAACCCCTGGCAGGACTCGACCAAGGTGCAATGTCATGAATTGAGCTCCTCCAGCTCGGCTCAGATTTAAAGCAGAAGGAGCTGCTTCCGCGGTGGAGCCAGATCAGCTCCAGACCCTGTCCTAGTTCAGCAAGCCATGACACTTTATCACTGTGTGGGTGTGACCAAAGCCTGGTATTCTAAAACCCTCTGTGTCATTTTCTCCTGAACTGTTGACAATGGGCCGTTTGCAACAACAGCCCAGGGCACATCCAATCCCTCAGGATATAAACTGGTGTTAAAGAAACCTGTGAGATAAGAGCTGGGATAAATCCCCTCTAGGAAGTTGTTAGCACTTCCAAACCCACCTGAGGGGACGTGTCTGCTAATGGGCCATCAACAATTCAAAAAATACCCCCTGACTCACAGAGTCAGATCACCCATTGTGGAACTCCCTGTCCTGGGGAAGGTACTGGATGTTCCCACCTCAAACAGAGGGTGTATAATCTTGGGGTTTTGGGACTTCTGGGACCATTTCATCAGATCCAGAGGAGGACCTCGATAGGAGGAGACCCCACCATGCTCGACCAGACTGCAACCATCATCTGCACCAGCAGGTTCTTCACCTCCTTATACTTTGGGGAACCACGTGGGTCCCAGCACAGGGTCTAACAAACCCCATTGTGTTTGTGCCCCAGGGTGCTGGGTTATACTTCTGAGTTTTGTGGGTTAAACCCAATTTGTCTTTGTGCCATTGCATTATTGTAATATTGTTATTAACTTGTAACTCTGACTTATAATCTCTTTTGTGTTGTGTTGGTTTCTCCTGCTGGTTTACCTTTAAACCAGCACAGGCCCTTTTGATTAAAGGCCCCAGAGCCCACAGCAGGAGTGGGAGGTGGGGGCTGCAGTGGACAATGCAAGCCAGCTGTCCCTGCTCCTCACAGCTGAGATGATCCTGACAAGCACAGGCAGGGCCTTTGGCAGCACAGGGCAGGGAAAAAGTCATTAAACCACTCTTGATTTCAGTGTGTTCTCTGAACAGCTCTCTGAGGAGATTGGATGTATTTTCCAATACTGCCTTCAGGCTTTGAGGACTCACCTCCATCATCTCCCCTGTGCTTACCTTTGTAGGAACAGAGTTTTGAAAGGTCTGTGGGAAAAGAAAAAAAACATCCAATGAGTGGATTTCTCAGGGCTTGCTGGGGGAATCAAACAAAGTTTGCCAACCTCTGCCCTAGGTGACACTGATTCCATGCCCACACTCCTCTACTCCCCTGCCAGAAACACCTATTATTATCTTAACCAGTTCTCTTCTCATTCAATCAGTCTTCAAGAGAAAACTGTAAATCAAGGGGTGCCATATTTTGTTTCCCAGACATAGGGCAAGTGGCTCCAATTTGCTCCCTCTGATGTCCAAGGAGGCCTAAAAGCTGCTGTGAGATGAGCTCGACCTCTTCTCCCTTTTGAGATGAGAAAGAGAGGCCAGAGGAAGTGCCAGATCATGGACTGAAAGGGCTTTCACAGAGAATGGGCTCTCAGGAGCCAGAGGCAATTTTCCTGTACCAGGTACCCCTGCAGGCAATTTTCAGGCTCACTGAGTGTTGTATGGGGTGGAACTGGAGCTCTACTCACCAAGAAATGTCTGTCCCTCTCCATCCCCTTTAAGGAGCTGCGCAGGACAAGCTCACAGCATATTTTGCCTTTAGAGCAGCCTTTGCCTCCAGAGACAGGAAGGTCTGCTGGTGAATGGCCCTGCTCACCTCGTTTGTTTTCCAGGTGTATTCTAAGGAGCTGAAGGTCTTGCTGTATGAACTCCTGTCTGTTCTGGAAATCTTCCTGCAGAGTTTGAATTTTCTGGAAGACTTCTTGAAAGCCATTCTTCCACATGGATTCCACAGCCTTCTTATTTGTCTCCTCTATCCTTCCTGTGAAGAAAGAACAGTGTGACTGGGACACGGTCACTGTTCTTGAAGGGGATACCAGGAATGTTCAGGAAACAATGCCCGAAAGGTCTGACTTAAAGACCCTGCCAAAGCAGCCCTTCTTGAAGCTCTCACAGACCCTCAGAGCCTTCCTGAAGTTTTGACAAAGGCTTGCTGGTCACCACAGACTGCAGGAATCACCTCACTCCATCTTTCCAGACAGCATTTCACAGAATCTGTTCACTTGGAAGGGACCCACAAGGACGATAGAATCCAACTCCTGTCCCTACAGAGCACCATCCCCAAGAGACACATCACGTGTCCAAGAGTATTGTCCAAACAATTCTTGAACTCTGTCAGGCTTGGTGCTCTGACCACTTCAATGGGGAGCCTGTTCCAGCACCCAATCACACTGTAAGGGAAGAACTTTTTTCTAATATCCAACCTAACCTTCTCCTGACAAAACTTCAGGCATCTGTGGGCCTTAGGGAACAACACTCTGTGTCATGAGGAAGGTGTGATGGTGCATCCCCTGCCTGCACCTGGGGCCACATTGTTGTCTCAGGAATGTTCCTGGGGTCCCAGCACTGCTCAGTGGCCTCTGGGATGGACATGGGCCCTGTGCCCACCCAGGGGAAGGTCCTGCACATGGGGCAGGGAGTGCCAGCTGCAGCCAGAGCCCCCACCTGCCCCCACCCTCTGCACTGCCCACTGAGCTGCTGCCAAGCTGAGCAGGGGAGCATGGGGCAGGGCTCCTTATGGGCACAGACACACAGAGTGGGCACAGCCTGGCTTCCCCCAGCATGGCAGCAGGGTGGGGGAGTAGGAGAAGGGCAGTGGGGATGGTGAGACAGACGGTGACAGGACTTCAAGGAGGGAACCTCAACAAGTACCAGGGAATGTGAGAATTCACAGCACACATTCTTTTAAAATAGTGTTTCAGTGGCAGAAGCACGAAAGCTTTTCCCTCTGTAAGGGCTGTTTATCTCCATACCCTTTGAGGAGCTCTGCAGGAGGAGCTCACAAGACAGTTTGCCTGTAGAACAGCTTTTGCCTCCAGAGAGATGAAGGCCTGCTGGGCAAGGGCCCTGCTCACCTAGTTCATTTTCCAGGTCTGTTCTGAAGAGCTGAAGGTCACAGCGTACAGACTCCTGCACATTTTTCAAAGCTTGCTGAAGGCCTTGAATTTCTTTGCAATGCTCCTGGTTCTTCAGCCACATGGATTGCAGGGCCTCCACCACCCTTCCTGTGAGAAAGACTGGTGTCACTGGGACAATGATTTTGCCTCCCTGAAATGGTGTCTTGTCCCACTAATGACACTGGGCCTTTCCTTTTAGAAAGGACAAAGAAAATGCTGTTCTTTCACTCCTTTCAGTGATGAGGGAAACAAGAGTTACCTTAATAAGTCCAACTGCCATCTCTGAATTGAGGTGTTACATTGGCCTGGGCCATAATAGCTGCACCTGAGAAAGGTGTGCCCAATGTACCCACTTGGAAGATGGCAGAAGGTCTTGCTCACAGGACAGTTTCCCTGTAGACAAAGTTTTGCCTTCAGAGAGGTGAAGGCCTGCTGGAGAATGGCCCTGCTCACCTTGTTTGTTCTCGAGGTCGGTACTAAGGAGCTGAAGACTATGTTCTAGAGACTCCTGCCCATTCTGGAAAGCTTCCCACAGAGATTTAATTTGTTGGAAGAGCTGCTGCAGATCCTTCTCCAGCCTGTACTCCATGACTTCTCTGGTAGGTGCCTCCAGTGACCTTCCTGTGAAACAAAGACAGATATCCCTGAGACAGGAACATCCCCTCCTTGAAGGGGCACCACCCATCTGCCCTGGGGATGCTGAAAACCTCAAATTTAATGGTTCTTCTTTACCATCTCTGCAAGGCCTTCCTGCAGGTGTGTTTTTATCTTCCTTGTTTTCCCTTACAAATCCTCACCTCGCAAGAATTCAATATTACATTGCAGGTTCTATCTGGAAATGGTTTTCACTTTGCCCACTGTCCTTTAGCAGACAGGCAACAAGAAGCTCTGAGGAGTTACAACACACACAGTGTCCTGCCTGAGCAAGGCCCAGGAACACAGTCTGGGTCTGAGAAGGCCCACACTGGGGTCTGTGCCCCAACTGACTCCTTCTCCTTCCCAGCACCAGAGAAAGTTGTTCTCCATAGCCCCTGTGCTCAGAGACACAAACAAGTCTCTATGCTCGTGAAACTTCATCTCCTTATTTATCTTCAATAGGAAGACAAGGTTGATCTCCCAGGAGAGTTCCATTCTAAGGTGTTTGTTACTCCAAACCACATCCTTAGTTGGTTCCCTTCAATGTCCTGCCTGGTCACTAAATGAGCTGCTGCACAGGAGAGTTCTCTTTCCTCAGGGAATCCTTTCTAGTTCAGTGACCTTGGAAAAGAACTTACTGGTCCCCTCACTGATAGGCCCAACTCTCTGCCCCAGAAAAGAGCCCAGTCCCTGAGAGCCTTCCTGAAGGCTTGACCAAGGCCTGCTGGGCAGCACAGAGGGTAGGAATCACCCCACTCCATGTCTGCAGACAGCACCTCTGGCCCTGGGAGAAGATGCTCTATGTCATGAGGAAGGTGTGATGGTGCATCCCCTGCCTGCACCTGGGGCCACATTGTTGTCTCAGGAATGTTCCTGGGGTCCCAGCACTGCTCAGTGGCCTCTGGGATGGACATGGGCCCTGTGCCCACCCAGGGGAAGGTCCTGCACATGGGGCAGGGAGTGCCAGCTGCAGCCAGAGCCCCCACCTGCCCCCACCCCCTGCACTGCCCACTGAGCTGCTGCCAAGCTGAGCAGGGGAGCGTGGGGCAGGGCTCCTTATGGGCACAGACATACAGAGTGGGCACAGCCTGGCTTCCCCCAGCATGGCAGCAGGGAGGGGGAGTAGGAGAAGGGCAGTGGGGACGGTGAGACAGACGGTGACAGGACTTCAAGGAGGCAACTTCAACAAGGACCAGAGAATGAGAGAACTCCTGGCACACACTCTCTTCAAAGACAAGTGAGGGAGGAGTGACCTTGACTGCCTGTAGAGAACACTTCAGCATGGAGGTGGTTCAGGGGGTTTGCTGTGTAAAAACTGTCCTCCATCCCCTCTGGGGAGCTCACAGAGGCAGATTATGCCTTCAGAGAGGTGAAGGTTTGCTGGAGAATGGCCCTGCTCACCTTCTTTTTTCTCCAGGTCTGCTCTGAGGAGCTGAAGGTCACACTGTGTGGACTCCTGCAGGTTCTGGGAAGCTTCCTGAAGACTTTTAATTTGTTTTGAGTGTGGATGGTCATCGTTCTGCAACGTGGATTCCAGTGGTCCTGTGACATTTGACTCCATTGTCAATTCTGTGAACACAGAAAGTGTCAATGGGACACTGTCTTTACCCACCTTGAAAGGGAGACCTCCCATCTGCCTTGAGGGAAGAACATTCCCCTGCCCCCATCCCAGCTGGAAAGAGCAGAGACAGACAAACAGCTGCCTTAGAACCTGGGGAGGATGGGATGCAGCAGAGTCCAGGCTGTGCTGGTTCATGCTGGGAAAAGCCCAGTATTCCACACCTGGGAGCCTGGGGTGCTGCACATCTGCGTGGGAGTGGGAAATATAACAAAGGACTTGCCTTTGGAAGTGGGAATTTCTGGACGGTGAGATTGTTTGATCTCACTGCACTGAAATCTCATGCAAAACAGGCCTCTGGATTTTCTTCTTGCTAGGAAGGTTTGGTTTCCACATAGTGTGGGCAAGTCCTGGCACTCACCTGCATGGAAAGGCTTCTCTTTTTTGACCCTACAGGAATTCCAGGACATGCCGAAGTTCCTGCCTGCAAGAGAGGTTGAGGTGAAAATGTTCACTGCTCCCCACAGGAAAGGAGAGATCACACAGAGCCTCCCACTGCTCATCTGTGGTAGACTGATATGAGGGTGAGACTCCTCCTTTAGTGATGAGGAAGGACAAGGAACCCCAGAAGTGCTAGGCTGTACCTTTGGAAGCTTTCCTGTACAGGTGTGAGGAACACCCTCTGCTACAGCAGTCTCTTGCCAAAGACAGAGCCTCCTCTCATCAAATTCATCCCACCCAAAGGCCAGGCATTCTGCTGTGTTCTGGAAGGGGTTCTGCAGGTATCCTGCTTTGGGGATAGACCTCGCTGGCAGTGACCCTTTACATTCCAGGGTTCTGCAGCACCACTTGGTCTCTCATAGGGAGGTTTTTCAGGCCTCACTTTCCTGCCACCTCACACAGGGGTTGTTCTGCTCCTGCCCTTCTCCTCCCAGAACCTCCTGACAGCTCTGCTCTGGTCTCTGGAGATTTCTTAAAGAGTCAATTGATTTCTTCAGCCTTTGATTAGGACTTTGGCTTTGCCTCTGTCCCCGCATGACAGAGCTGCTCAGGGTGAGAAGGAGCATGAGAGGTGTGTAGTGGGGTCTCCTGCTGAGCAGGGTCTGCCCTGAGGACCAAACTGATGGCTCAGGGCTTCATCCAGGTGGGTGCTGAACAATTCTAATACCAGAGAGGTCAGGTTTGGATCTCCCAGTGGTGCTGCAGAGAGGAAACCCACAGTCACATGAGAGCTATACCAGTCTGAACCAGGTATGGGAACAGTTCAAATGCCACCAAGAACGTCTGCCAAAGTTCCCAATACAGCCTGGTCAGGTGGGCTCTGCCAATGCCCAGAGGTGTCTGTCACAGCCCCACTTGCCATGGCTTCATGAGCCTTCCCTTCTCTGCCCATGGTGGTCTTTTCCTGTGTGTTTGTCAGCCCTCGTGGGACCTCTCCAGATCCAGATGAAGCTGCAGGCACAGGTCTCAGGGGATGTCAGTGGGGTGAGCTCAGGAGAGCTGTGAGGGAAGAGTCAGTCCTGCCTTATCATGAGCAATCGTTTTCTGGTGCTGGTTTGGGCCCTTGGCCAGGACAGTCTGCCACAGGTTCTCCAAGAGTGGAGGCACCACTGACTCTTCTGGAAAAAAAAAGATCCAGCTCTGATGAAGGAGCTCCACTGGAGACTTGGGGAAGGATGAGGCCAATGGAGGCAGAGGAAGGAAACTTTCTAATTCACCCCAGGAATAGTCCACCAATCCCATCCTCCTTCTTCCTCTTGCCTGTAGACACCATGACCCACTCAAGCTCTCACCTGCATGAGGAGGCATCTCCCTTCTGCCTCTGGATGACAAATGAGAACATGGAAATCTTTTACCTGCAGGAGAGCTTAGGGTGAGAAAGGTCTACTACTTCTGTGGGCCAGAGCCAGACTCCACTTGGTATTTCATCCTACTTGTCAGACCAGTCTCAAAAGGGGCTGAGAAATAATCCCTTGCAGTCAAAGAGTGAAACCAAATCCCAGAAGTGATGTGTAAAACCCTCAGCCACTTCACCTGAGCCCATCTGTTCAGAGCCTCCCTCACACAAAGAACACTTTTTGCCAGAGCAGGTTCTTCAGAGATCTTTCTCACAGGGATTGAGCTCCCACAGCCTCACTTCTGAAAACATGAGGTCCTGTGAAATAAGAGCCCTTACCCTGAAATATCTTGACAGCACCAGCAGCCAAGACAAGAAGGAATGAAATAACCAGTGTCCAGAAGGCAGGGAACCACGGAGAGACATGTGGGAAAACAGCACCTTTGGAAAGAAAATATCTGAGTGTCATCAATGGCAATATTCAATCTTTCCCCCAGATCTGAGCACCCACCCAAATTTTTCCTGTAGAGATGAACAGAGAAATAGTCCCCAGTCCTGTATGGGCGGGCAGGGCCTGCCTTCTCTAGGGATGTGCATCTGGGGCAAGAGGGATCCAGGTCATTTATCACTGCAACCTGTCCTGCATGCAGTGCCCCAGGGTGCTCTGGCATCTGGCTGAAATGGAGAGCTGTCATCTTCCTTGGCATTGGAAAGGGCCTTTCAGGGCCTTTCAGGGCCCCTGCGACAATGAGCCTCCAGCAAAGGTATCTCAGGATGACGGGACTCACCTGAGAGGCGCACAGTAGTTTTCTTCTCCATCTGCACCAGAGGATTCAGGGTTTGACAGGTGACTTTTCCCACTTGCTCTCCAGTAACTGTGACTCGACTCCACACACTGAAGAATTTCCTGCTGTCCTGGTGTATTTCAGTGTCTGCAGACAGACCCTGCCCATCATCAGTGACCCACCGGACAGTAGGTTTGGGGAACCATCCATGTGACCTGCAGCCAAGCTCAAGGCCTTGCCCTTGGGGGCCCAGAATTTCAAGGAACATTTCACCAGTACCTTAAAGGCAAGAGAGTTTGTGAGTGGGAGAACTGTGTTTCCATGGAAGTAGCTCTACCTTGGATTCGCAGCTGTTGCTTTTTCCACAGTTTCCTGCCAGTATCTCTCAGTCCTTAACCCAACCTTTCATAGAATCATAGAATCATAGAATCGATTGGGTTGGAAAAGACCTCCAAGATCATCGAGTCCAACCCTTGGTCCAACTCCAGTCCCTTTACCAGATCATGGCACTCAGTGCCACGTCCAATCTGTGTTTAAAAATCTCCAGGGATGGGGAATCCACCCCCTCTCTGGGCAGCCCATTCCAATCCCTGAGCACTCTCTCTGCAAAGAATTTCTTTCTGCTCTCCAACTTCAATTTCCCCTGGCAGAGCTTGAGCCCATCGTGCCCCCTTGTCCTATTGCTGAGTGCCTGGGAGAAGAGACCAACCCCCACCTGGCCACAACTTGCCTTCAGGCAGTTCCAGACAGTGCTGAGGTCACCTCTCAGCCTCCTCTTCTCCAGGCTGAACACCCCCAGCTCCCTCAGCCTCTCCCCACAGCACTTGTGCTCCAGTCCCTTCTCCAGCCTTGTTGCTCTTCTCTGCACTCGCTCCACCACCTCAATATCCTTTCTGAACTGAGGGGCCCAGAACTGAACACAACACTCAAGGTGTGGCCTCACCAATGCAGAGTACAGGGGAAGGATCACTGCCCTGGCACTGCTGGTCACGTTATTTTTGATACAGGACAGGATCCCATTGGCCTTCTTGGCCACCTGGGCACACTGTTGGCTCCTGTTGAGCTTCCTGTCAATTAGTACTCCAAGGTCCCTTCCTGCCTGGCTGCTCTCCAGCCACTCTGTGCCCAGCCTGGAGCGCTGCAGGGGGTTGTTGTGGCCAACAGTCTTTTTGAGATCCCACACTCCATCTGCCTTAAATGCAAAATTTCCTTTGGCTGAGACAAAGCTACAGCAGCCATATCTGTCTCCTGTCCCAAAAGCTTCTCTAATCCCTTTTGCATAAGGGGATTTAGGTTGCATATTCGGAAGAAATTCTTTACTCAGAGCCAAGTCACTGATACAGGTTACCCAGAGAAGCTGTAACATTCCCATCTTTGAAAGTGTTCAAGGTCAGGTTGGATGGGGCTTGGAGCAGACTGGTTTGGAGGAAGGTGCCCCTGTCCATAGAGGAAAGTTTGGAAAAAGAAGATATTTAAGGTTTCTTCCCAAATCATTCTGTGATTCTTTGATTCCTCGATTCTGCACTATTTTTGCTCAGTGACCTCAGGCTGACCAGCTCCACCTGACATTATCAAAACCTGCACACAAACAATGCTGACTGTCTAGCTGGGGGGAACTGGCAGCCCAGAACACCTTCATAGCCCAGCTGAGAAGCTCCAGGAGGAGGGCAACCATTCCTATCAGTTCCACAGCCAAGGATGTTGAACACTTGCCTGTCTGTCAGGTGGGCTCACACCTCCCCAGCACTGATTGTTGCAGCTCAACAGCCCCACATGGATCATAACTGGGCTCAGGCTGGGCATGGAGCTTGAAGAACATCTCTTGGCACAGCAACTCAGCCCCAGTCTCTTTGCAGCTTTGCCAAGCTGTTCCTGCCTGCTCCATTTCACCACACAATGCCTTTGAAAATGCAGCCCAGGCTCTGTGTCTCCTGGGAGATTCAGCTTTAAAACTCCATCCTTGCCTAAAACTAGAAGGGCTACCACGACCTCATAGGCTGGTCAGATCACCAGTTCCTCAGTTGCCTCCTGGGTGGTGGCACATGGGTTGAATTTTCTTGGTCCTTACAGAGCTCTCAGTGACTTAAACTATCCCATGGATCAAAGGGCAGGTGCCACGAGACCCATGGGCTGCTGTGAGTGGGGAGGTGATGTGTTGGGTCATATAAGGGGGCATCAGCTGGGGACAGTGACTTTACAGAGAGCTCTTTTCCCTCTGTAAGAGCTTCCCCCTTGCCCACCAGCCCAGGAAGTCTCCAACCTGCAATACTGAGCTTGGTGGCTGTATCAGCACTCCAGTCCCCAGATATCACCATGCAATTGTAGATTCCTTCATCTGCTGGCTGGACATTCTTCAGCATCAGGGACACATTCCCAGTTGCAAATCCGTCTCCTGGCATTGATGTCCGGCCAAGGTATTTCTGCTCTGGTTCACCACCAAACTGTCTGTATCTGTAGATGTCCTCTGGATGCCAGTCTGTGATTTTCCTCCACTGCACTTCAAGGTTTTCCAGAGGCTTTGTGGAAGAGATGGTGCAAGGAAGGATTGTATCCTGGCCAACAACACCCACCACATTCTGGGGAGAGGTGACCTCAAAATTTGCTGTGGAAACCAAAGTTGAGTGAACATCAGGCTGAAAGCACTCACAAAATGTACTGGTGTGAAGGACACAGAGGACTGGGACAAACATTATTCCCTGTCCAAGAGAACGGGAAACAATCAAAAGTTGCAAATATTCACTCGTGACTTTGCTCCCTTCTGTTAATGTATCTTGAGGCCTTGAGACTATAAATCATCACAGGAAGATGCCAAAAAATGAGACAGGAAGAAAAAGTCCAAGGATGTTTAGGGAAAATTTTCAGTTTTGAAAAGACTTAGAGAAGCAGAATTAATGATTTGATGAAAATGGTTCACAGCTTTGTGTTTTGTTTTTATAAAAAAAATTAATTTTTTTTTTATTTGGAGCATTCACTCACTGACTTCCTTCTCATCTTCTTTTCTCTGAGGCAAAATGGGAACTGAGGACATTGGAAGGCCCAAAATAATAGAGAGTGAGGAACCAGGCTGGTACAAGTTCTGCATGAGAGGATTATTTTGGGAAAAATGAAAACCTACAAAGCTTAAAAACACATCCAGAGCCATATCCTGAAGATTCCTGGCCTTCCTGGTGCCCTGCCAGCCCTGTGCCACCAGCAGCGGGGCAGCTGCGCCAACACAAACTGCCCCAGCAGGCAGGGAAAGGCTCTTGGCACTGGGGCAGGGCTGGACATGGCAGAGCTGCCTTGGCTTGGGGCTGCCCTGGCCCCACCAAAGAAGACAAACTGCAGCTGGACTGGGCTGGATTCCCCAACAGCAGAGGGGCAGGGCAGCTCGGGCTCTTTTGCAGTTCTAGTCAGGCTTTCTCAGGAGATCAGGACCCTCAGCTGGAGCTCTTCTGATCATCTGCAGACTGGAATGCCCCAGAAAGGAGCAGAACAGCACATGGAAGTGTTACCTGAGCAAGGGATGGCCGGGAGCAGTGCCAGAGCCAACAGGAGCCACCTCCTCTTGTCCATCCCTGCAGTCACAGAGGTGGGACAATCCTGGATCTGAGCTGCAACAGGCGGAAAAAGGAAGTGTAACAAGAAGTGAAATCCTGTCCCAAAGCTTTCTGATCTCTTTCACCTGGCACGTGCCATCAGCTGCTACTTCTGAAGGTACAAAGTGCTCAAACAGTTGAGTTCAGACATCAACAAAACCTGTGCCTTTCCAGAGATCTCAACTACCCTTGCAGGTTCTGGGAATTTCTGTCACTGAACCATGTTCCCAGGAGGTTGTGAGAGGGGCTGCAAGAGAGAAACATTCAATCCAGCCCCCTCTGCCTGCTGTGAAATTTGATGGGACACCTTAATTAACACACCAGCTTAAATCTCTGATCTGGGTTGCATAAGTGTCTTGGTTTGAGCCAGCAAAATGCCAGCCCTCCAAGTACAGGGTCAGAGCCTCCCTCCCCACATCGAGGAAAGGGAGGACAAGAGAGGGGAAGGAAAAAAAACTTCAACCCCCGTTTATGCTGAAACTACATATATTTTACAGAAAGAAAGAGAACATTAAAAGAAAGTACAAACACTCACACAAGTTGGACACAGCAAGGAACAATTTCTCACTTCTCAGTACACACACAAATCTCACCATTTTAACCCAAATTATCTTAAAAGACTCAGTCCCGCGAAAGCCAGACCCGAGCAGAAAGAGAAGAACCAACAACAAAGACTTTACTTCCCAAGACAGCTGCTGGGCCAGTGCTGAGCCTGGTCCTCTCCATCTCTCCTGGGACCGCACAGTGTGTCCTACCGGGAAGAATGCTGTAAGGCCACTGACCAAACCACTCCCACACTGACTTGTGCTTCCCTGGAAAATAATGTCATAATATGGTATGGAATAAACACCTATTGGCTAGAAGTCAGCTGTGAGCTCAGCCCAGCTCCAATC
The DNA here is from genome assembly GCA_021164005.1 of Willisornis vidua nigrigula. Classification (NCBI taxonomy): domain Eukaryota; kingdom Metazoa; phylum Chordata; class Aves; order Passeriformes; family Thamnophilidae; genus Willisornis; species Willisornis vidua. The sequence goes on from JAJPCS010000390.1 coordinate 25,432, forward strand.
AGCTGACAGCTCCAGGCCTAGTCTGAACTTCAAAAAACCCAAATTTAGGCCCACCTGGGTGAACCTATAACAATAAGTCTCCTGTCTGTGCTCTGAGATGGGGGGAAAGGAGGAAGATACAGTTTCCTCCCTCCCATGCCTACATTTGGAGGATGGAGAATCCATGATGTTTGCTATCCTCAAGTTCCCACTGCCTGGGAACCATCAGGCTGTAGAGTGACAGTGCATCAGCTCCAGCATAAACCTGAAATCATTTAGGGAGCTGCACCAGGGTTGGCTTTGCTACATGACACTAAAGATCCTGCCCTTCTCTGGTTTTGGCTCTCTCTGAGCACTTTGACATTTCCAGGACGTGGCTGACAGTCCTTATCTCAGACCTCATAGTAACACTGTTGGTGTGATATCTTTATTACTTAATCACTGCACAGTAGTTCAATATTCCCACTGTAGCGACCAGGGAGGAAGGTGGGGCATCTTGATGACCTCCAGGCAGAAGTCAACCACCCTGCACTACAGTGTCCAGATACATCTCTAATTCCCAGAGAAGGTGCCCTACAGGTCTCACAGCTACATCTGATGGAACTATTGTATACTGTTGAAACAGGCCTGGAGGTGGATCAAGACAGACATCACTAGAATCTTATTCTGGATTAATGCTTGATCTGGGATGTCCTGCCATGTATGGCCAGCTGGGTAAGAACAAGTGGAGTGACAGGGAAAGTGTTCGATTTACCTGGTTTTAATCACAGATTGTCCCTCTTCATTGGCTAAGGAGAAGGCAGGGACTCCTGGAGGGATTTCATCAAATTCCCCACAGACCACTATGCTGGGGATTCATCTCCACTCTGACCTCCAGAGCAGAGGCTTTTTCCTCTGAGCCAGTTGATCTCAGCTCTCTTTGTGGTACGTGGAAGTGAAGAGTCTCTCTGAGGTATCTGGTTTGGGTTAGGATGGGATAGAGTTATTTGTTTTCATAGTAGCATGTCCAGGCCTGTGTTTTGGATTCAGAATAACAATAATGTTGATCACACGCTGGTGTTTGGTTGTTGGTCACTTGTGCTCACCCAAGTCAAGGACTTTGCATTGTCTTGCTCTGCCAGTGAGGAGCTGCACAAGAAACTGGGAAGGAGCATGACCAGGATGGGTGACCTGCTCTGGCAGAGGTATATTCCAGACCATAGAATGTCCTGTCCAGTGTATAAATGAAGGAGAGTGTCTGGAAGGGCACTCGTCACTGCTCGGGGACAGACTGGGCAGTAGTCAGAGGGTGGTGAACAACAGAATTGGGCATCACTTGGGTTTTATTCCTCCCTCTCTCCCTCTCTACTTTTCATTGCATTTGTTCTTTTTGTTTTTACTTTCTTTCAGTTCCTAAGTTGTTATTATCTCAACCCACAAGGTTTTCTTTTCCTTTCCAATTCTCCTCCCCACACAGGGGGTGTCAGGCAGGGAGCGAGCAGCTCTGTAGGACGTAGTGGTCATCCAGGGTTAAACCAGGATAGTCTCACATCATTCAACAAGCCACAGGTTTTGGCATGACATGACTGCAGCCTCATTTCCACTGACCACATCACACACATGCCCATAAACTCCACAGGCAGCTCAGGGCATTGGATGTCAAACGGCAACTGGCAATGAACTTTGGAAACGGTCCCGCTAACTTCTGCTCCTTCTACTATCCAGGGATTTTCATGGGCTTGGACATGCACTAAGTTTGTGCTTTGTAGTCCATTATCACATGAGACCATATGAAATTTTGCTGGAGGCATTAATTTGGACATCTAATATGGGAAAGAGATTAATCTTGATTAGAGACAAGACGGTTGCTCTTCAGTTATGTAAGAAATGGTCTCAGGGGATGTTTCAGGTATTATTAGAGTTTGGATACTAAACAAGGCATTTGGGGAGAGGCAAATATGACACAGGACTTGAAGAAACCTGGTTCCATCTGGATCGGCAGCTGGAGCTTCAGAAATGCAAAATGTCACAAGACTGGGACATCTGACTCATGAATTCCAGTCATAGAATCATAGAATTGATAGGATTGGAAAAGACCTCCAAGATCATCAAGTCCCACCCTTGGTCCAACTCTAATCTGTTTACCAGATCATGGCACTCAGTGCTACATCCAATCTCAGTTTAAACACCTCCAGGGATGGTGAATCCACCCCCTCTCTGGGCAGCCCATGCCAATCCCTGAGCACTCTCTCTGTAAAGAATTTCTTTCTGATCTCCAACTTCAATTTCCCCTGGCAGAGCTTGAGCCCATCGTGCCCCCTTGTCCTATTGCTGAGTGCCTGGGAGAAGAGACCAACCCCCACCTGGCCAGAACTTGCCTTCAGGCAGTTCCAGACAGTGCTGAGGTCACCTCTCAGCCTCCTCTTCTCCAGGCTGAACACCCCCAGCTCCCTCAGCCTCTCCCCACAGCACTTGTGCTCCAGTCCCTTCTCCAGCCTCGTTGCTCTTCTCTGGCCCCACTCCAGCCCCTCAATCTCTTTCCTGAACTGAGGGGCCCAGAACTGAACACAACACTCAAGGTGTGGCCTCCCCAAGGCAGAGTCCAGGGCAAGAATCACTTCCCTGGTCCTGCTGGCCACGCTATTTTTGATCCAAGCCAGAATCCCATTGGCCTTCTTGGCCACCTGGGCACACTGTTGACTCATGTTGAGCTTCCTGTCCCTCAGTCCCCCCAGGTCCCTTTCTGCCTGGCTGCTCTCCAGCCACTCTGTGCCCAGCCTGGAGCGCTGCAGGGGGTTGTTGTGGCCAAAGTGCAGGACCTGCACTTGGCCTTATTGAACTTCATCCCATTGGAATCAGCCCATCTCTCAAGTCTATCCAGATCCCTCTGCAGAGCCCTCCTGCCTTCCAGTAGGTCGACACTCCCTCCCAACTTGGTGTCATCAGCAAATTTGCTGATGATGGACTCAATCCCCTCATCTAAATCATCAATAAAGATGTTAAACAGGACTGGACCCAACACAGACCCCTGGGGAACACCACTGGTGACCGGCCGCCAGCTGGATGCAGCTCCGTTCACCAGCACTCTCTGGGCCCGGCCCTCCAGCCAGCTCCTAATCCAGCAGAGGGTACACCTGTCCAGGCCATGGGCTACCAGCTTCTCCAGGAGTATATTATGGGAGACAGTGTCAAAGGCCTTGCTGAAGTCCAGGTAGACACATCCACAGCCTTAACCTCATCCACCAGGGGGGTCACCTGATCGTAGAAAGAGATCAGGTTGGTCAGACAGGACCTGCCCCTCCTAAACCCCTGCTGGCTGGGTCTAATCCCTTGTCCACCCTGAAGGTGCTGTGTGATTGCACTCAGGATGAACTGCTCCATAACCCTGCCAGGCACGGAGGTCAGGCTGACAGGCCTGTAGTTGCCAGGGTCCTGCTTGCAGCCCTTTTTGTGGATTGGGGTGACATTCGCCAACCTCCAATCATCTGGGACCTCCCCAGAGAGCCAGGACTGTTGGAAGATGATGGAGAGCAGTTTGGCAAGCTCTTCTGCAGCTCCTTCATCACCCTGGGATGGATCCCATCTGGTCCCACAGACTTGTGAGGATCCAGCTGGCTCAGTAAGTCACTAACTATTTCCTCCTGGAATACAAGGGGACTATTTGGCTTCCTCTCTGTCCACCAGCTCCAGAGGCCAGTTGTCCTGAGGGCCTCCTGTCTTACTGGAAAAACTGAAGCAAAGTAGGTGTTAAGTACCTCAGCCTTCTCCTCATCTTCTTTAACTATATTTCCCTCCAAGTCCAAGAGAATGGAGTCAGAACATTCTGAGACTTCACACACCTTGTTTAGCAACACAGATACTTCTGACAAAGGTCAGGGTCTTTGGACCTCATTTTTAGAAACATTTACAAAAACTTGTGAAAGTCATCCAGCTTTTATTAGATTTCTCTGTCATCCAATGAGGACCCAAAAGCAACCTCACTGTTTAACAAATCATCAGGTACTACTTCAGAGACCAAAACCACATTCCCAAACAAAGGGAATGATTTTCAGAAGAAGACATGTGAAAACAGACCACAAAAACAACATGCAAACAACCAACCAAAGGCCAAGTTTCTTGATCCTCCAACGGTCACGTCCAGCACTGCCGGACAGACACGCTGGGACACAGTTTAACTGAAGTCAATAGATGATGTTACACCAGGAGGGAGAAAATGGGGCTGGGTTGACATTGCGTGACTTCCAGTGACCAGCCACTGGTTACACTCACAAAGTGCTGCCTGACAAGCCCTGACACTTGACAATACACTTCTCAAAAAAAGCCCTTAATGTTTACAGTGCACTTCAATAAGGTCTCAACTCCCACAACAAACTTCTCAAAGGTTCTGGATCACAACCCACAAGGCAATTGCACAAGTTCCCACTCCCACGACTCACCTCGGTACAGAGTATCCAGTAGGATATGACAGCCATGTTTTGCCCAGACAGAGCAAGGGAGGAGAGAGATAAAGAAGGAAAAGAGAGAAACGGAGCAAAGAATATCCCCAGTCCTTGGATTCCCACGGTGTTCCTGCTCCATGGATGGTCCAGATCTGGGGTAAACAAAGGGAGCAGATGAGAGAGAAAGTAAAAAACAGAGAGAAAGAAACACACTGATCTGCTGCTTTTTATAGTTCAGCTGGTGCAGCTGCTTCTGTGAAACAGACTTTTCGTTGGGTTCGTCAGAGCCCTCTTAGAGGAAGTGAGTCAGGAAGGAAGAGGGAGTTCTCACAACATCCTGAACAGGGAAAGGAACAAGGGGAAAGGAAACTGGCTCAGGACATGCTGCCCCACCTCCACGGGACCCTCTCTTCCAACCACAATGTTACCATTCCAAAAGTGGGAATGTTTGAAAAAAAACGTGATTGGGTCTGATCCTCCACAATGCCTGAAGGAGGATGAAACTTTGTGGGAAGCCCGGGCTGGAGCAGGTTTGCTGGCTGGACATGAGACCCTCTGGGGGACCCACACTGGACCATTTTGTGAATAACTGCAGCTGGTGGGAAGTGATATTGAGTGTGCAGGGAAGGAATCATCCACCTGAATGTCTGTGCCAGGGAGCTGGACCTGCTGCCTGGGAGGAGAAAGGGTGTGACTGTGCAGCTCCCCCAGGTACTGCACAGACCGAGACACTCTGGGCACCCCCTGATCCACCATTCATCAACTATGGGGATCAATAAATTAATTTCACGCCTGGCTGTGGCTCTAGATTAGATCTGGCACCATCACTCTGCCCTTTCTGTGATGCTGGAGCAGAAGAGGAGCAGGATGCTCTCCTAGGACTGGGAGGAGTGTCCCTGTGCTGAACTGCTTGCTGACTCCACACATCCCACCTGCCCGGGGACATGCCATGGGGCAGGGCAGGGTACCCTTCCTCACCTGGAAGATTTCCCTATCTGTGCCCCAGAGCCATGGCTCGCCTGTGACTCTCAGGTTTCAGGAAGCACTGAGGACAGAGTTCCTCACTCGTGGCTGTTGTCCTTGTGCTGGTATCCACATGTGCATGTTCCTTACCAAGGCAGTTAAATGCTTCCCTGACATCCAATCCCGTCAGATCTCGGAAGCTAAGCAGGGTCAGCCCCGGATTAGTACTTGGATGGGAGACCTCCTGGGAAATGCCGGGTGCTGTAGGTTCCAGTCCTGAGGACTTCACTGTCACTGTCCAAGCTCGCTCGGCCGTGGCAGATGAAGCTCAGGACTTAAACGGCGGGGCCAGTTCTGCGCACGCTGAGCCTCACCTAAAATCCACTGCACAGGCTGGAAGGGGCACACCCACGTGGGGACAGCCCTTCCCAACTCTTCGTTCGCGAAGCTGAGCCACACACACACACATGTTCCTTACCCCTTGTCATGGGCAAGAGCATGTGGTGGCTCTGCTTTACCTGCTGGTCTAGCAAGCTGTTCACCTCCACATCATCCATGCAGAAGATGATTTGGGCATCAGATTTCTGGGTGATTTGACACTTTAACAAAACCTCATCATCCTCTCTGTAGCTCCAAGTTCATGTGTTAATTACCTAAAACACTTGTCTTTCAAGGTTTTGCATATTTACAGCAAACAGGGCGCTGCCTTCAGGACCCCAAACCTTGCCCACAGCTGGACAGTCCTCTGCCCCCCCGAGGGAGGGAGCGAGCACTCAGCTCCGGCGGCGGGGGCGGGGGACACAGGGCCGGGACTACAATAACCAATCTCCCACACAAAAAAATAAAAAAGAGGGAGTGGCATGTTATCTCTGAACTGTAGGAATGTTTTATATGTTTTTAAATTTTAAAATTCAACATGGAGCAGGAATGTCTATATTTTACAGGTTATTTTCTCACCAGAAAAGCAACTCAGAGACCAAAGAGACACATAGGTAGGTGTTGCTGTTCCAAGAATAAGGAACCAAAATGCCATTTTCTCATTTCATAATCATAAAACACAGCAAAATAAAAATTCCAGTCTGTTTGTGTGAATGTTTAAATGAAAGGGCGCCCTGAATGAATGTGCAAATGAATAAACATGTGAAAATGTAACTCTGTCTGGTCTGCACAACTCCACTATCTCATAAACACATAAACACCCTCAAGTAAAGGTCAAAAGACACATAATCCTGAATTAAATAAAGTTATTCATTTGCAGAGATGTTCAGTTTAAATAAAGGTGTTCAAGAACAAACCCAGTACTTTAAAAACCCCCTCAGGAAAAAAGCTTAAAGTCAGAGAAAACACACAAACCCTAAAAAAGTCATCAAAGCTGTTTGTTTCATGAAAGTTATTTGTTTATGTCAGTTTTAATAAAGTTTTTTAGAAAGTAAGCTTAAATAAAGATTCATGAGAATAAATCCTGAAATAAAACCAAGAGTGGGTTAAAGGGTTTAATTAGCTAGATAGGTTAACATCAGTCCACGATTAGAAATGTTGCTTATATTGAACTTGTTTGGAATTTTATGGTGTTTTGCACTTTGTTATGTGCTTTCCTGTATCACACAAAGAATTCATCAGAATTTTTTTTAAGTTTTCATTTTACAGAAGCAAGTTAAAAGGGGTGAAATGTTGGAACAAGAACTGCAGAACACTAGAGCCCAGGAAGGCTCCCCGTTATGATAAGGCTTAATCCAGTTTGCAGACATTGACCCATCTCCTGTCTTTTGCATTTGACAAGAATTGCCGTTTCTTTGTATTCCTTGCTCTGTGCCAAAACCCGTTTTACATCTTTTTGTTCCCCTTTGCCTTGTGTTCATGAATAATGGATTAGCTGTAGATGCCTGCTCTCCCCATGGTTAACACACAGTGATCCCTTAGTTAGCATGACCCACCCCCTGTTCAGCACAACCCAGCTTCTTAATTCTACTAACCCTGTATTGCACTGAAAGTTTTTACAGTAAATTGTCTTTGTTCTTCCCTCCTTATTTCTCACCGTTTCAGGAGATCATCTTGACAAATGGCACAGGGATGGCCCAGGACAGTATTACTCTTGCAATTACAGGAAAATGCCTCAGATCTGGCAGGCAAGGAGATTCCTCTCCAGATGTTCACACCTGGGGAGCAAAGCCCTTCTCCCTTCCCACCTCCAGCCCCGTATAACTCCCTTTACAGGACCTATCCTTCTATTCACCATCACCTGGGGAGCTGCAGATGTCCTGGGTGATCACATCAGCACCTGCATTGTGGGGCATAGAGGGTTTTGGTGAGAGGGGCAGCAACCCAGCTCAGCCCCGTGCCCCTGTCTACATTCCAAGTGCAGAGCCTTTTCTGAACAAGCACCTTCGCACCCGTGTTGCTCCATCCCACATCTCCTTTGTCTCCTGTTTTGACACCTCCCCCAAACGGTTTTTGGTTGGAATTGTTGTTCCAGGTAGATGCCTCTGGCTCACTAAAGCACTTCAGCATCTGATAAATCTCACACTATGAACTAAAACCCCCTGAGAGGGGTTGGAAATTGTTCCCCTGTGCTCAGAGGTCCATGGGAGCTGGAGGAAGCAATCATCCTCCTGCCCTCCCCAAAACAGCTCTGCCCCTCATTGCTGCACAGCTGCTCCATACACCCTTTCCCCTGTGTCCTGCCCTGTGCCCAGCATGGGCCCTGTCCTGTCCCACTCAGCAGCTCTCCAGTGCTGAGCCCCAAGGCAGAGTCATCCCCCAACTAACCCAGCAGCAGTAGCAGGAGGAGGAGGAAGGCCGGATGAGCAGGAGACAGTCTGGTACATCCCACCAGCCCCAGCATTGTTTGGGCATGGCAGGAACAGCCTCTCCTGGTCCCCACCCTTCTCTGCCCTGCCCTCACTGCTATTTCCCACTTTAGGAGGGCCACACTGGGAAGACAAGGGGAAGTTGACTGTTATGTCAGAGAGTCCATGGAGCTCCCCTGGGGATGAGTGAGGAAGCAATGGGGAACTTATGGGTCAGGATTAAAGAGAGGAGAGCTCCAGGTGACCTTAGAGTGGAAGTCTGAGCAAGGCCTTGTGGGTCCCTTCCAACTCAGAATAGTCTGTGATTCTGTGAGACCAAGTCCTCTACAGACAGGAGCAGCTCCATGTTCACAGGGCGAGGTCTTTCTGGAGGACTTTAACAGCCCCAATATCTGCCAGATGGACAAGACAGCAGGATATCTTCTTGTTCCAGGACAGTGAGAGCCAGAAGTCTGGACTGCAAAATTCACTGAGACAAACAACATCCCTTTGCACATTTGCAATGCCACATGCTCCATCCCACCTCCATGGGAGCCACCACTAGCTGCCAAGCTGGACCAAGGAGAAGTATCCACAGTCTCTGCAGCTGCCATTCCCTCGGATTCACCCTTCATACCTGTTTGTACACCATCTTTCACTTCATTAAATCAATAATCAAATAGGAAACAATGTGTTTTCTTGTGGTCCCAAGTGCTCACATGCTGTGCTGAATTTCACTGTCTGTGACCTGTGCATCGCAGGTAAAATGCCAATCAAGGGGGACCCAAATCCTTTTCTTCTCAGATTGCCTTGGACTCCCATGTGTCCAAGATTCTCTGAAAGTGGATTGCAAGTTTCTCTGTGTCCTTTCATGTATTTTACTGAGGCTTTTTAATGTATAAGTCAGACTTACTCCAGGTAAATGTCTTTGATCAGAGCCTAACCCTTCTCAAAAGCCATTCTGCTGCAACTCACAACGAGCAGACTTTCCCCCCTCCCAGTTCTCAGTTCATGTAGGGAACATCATGGGAGAGGAAAGAGTAACAAGAACAAATTCAATGTGACAGTGTTTTAATGTACAAGTGCAGCAGTGAAGATGTGTCAGTTCTAAATCTGTTGTTCTCTGTTGCAGTTGTCCTGAGCTCATGGGAAGGACAGCAGGTGCTGGACTCAGCTGCTCACACACAAACTGCTCGGGACAGCAGAGATGCTTCAGGCCGTCAATCCGTGTACCCCCCCCCCCCCCAGAAAGGCACAGCTCTGCTCCACGTGAGAGCTGTCTCACCATGGGTTTGGGCTCAGTGCAGTTTGAAATGTTTTCAGGTTGATGAGCCAGGACCTTTCTACTTTCATGTGCTCCGTTGCCCTGAAGATATTTTGGAGCAGAAACTTGAGATCGTGGGAGTCACTCAGGGCACATTTACAGAATCACATTAAATGTTTGAAAACTTCCCTTTGGTTAAGCGTCTTCCAGTGTAATTCCATTTCTCTCCAGAATGTGCTCTGGCCCCTCTAAGACCCTGCTCTAGGCCATGCTGGGAAGATGTCAAGGAAGTGGAGAGGTTCAGCAGCAAAATGATGCCCAGGAGTTGTCCACTCTCAGGAATTTCTTGCTGGGATGATGACTTTGTTCATTGTGTGAGTCAAAGCTGCTTAGGTCCAAACAGCCCCATGTCCAGTGGTCTGCTCCCTCCCACCCACATCTCTGTGGGAGCAGAACAGACCCAGCTCCCAGGGGTGAGGGGCATCTGCTGATGTCTTCCAGCATCTCTGATAGATAGATGCGCCCCCAAAACTTTATGGCTGGGGTTGCAGCTGCATTGGCTGTGCCTGATGCTGGGCAAGCAGCTGAAATTGGGCCTGCTTGAGCAGTGGGGCTGGAGCAGAGGAATTTCATGGGTGCCTCTGTAATATGCAGAAGTCAAAAATATGTTTCTCCATTGTTTTCTGCCTCTCAATACATCCTGCTCACATTGCTCTGGCAGCTTTCGTGGAAGAGCTTTCTCAAGGAAATATTTCCTGCCAGAAGATCCTGCCTTTGTCATCGGTTTCCCACATCTGGACTTGACTACGTGCCAAAAAACGTGTAGAGGTTGGAAAAGCATTATAAAAACCTGAAGATGAATTCAGAAGTTAGAGGAACAAGAGACAAGGAGAAACTAGGGAAATCTTGCCTGGTTTTCTTCTGATCTCTCCTCTCAGCTCGTCTCACCTTCCTTCCAACACCACCAGCCGTCATCTCCCTCGAGAAAGAGACTGTTTGCCAGCCTGGAGAGCATCGGCCTAAAGCGAGTCTGCCTGCCAGCCTGAAGAGAGACTGTGACTGTCTGGGGAGGTAGATCCTTTCTCTGAATGTTTCTCTTACAGGCTAAAGTGAAGCAGCCTCTTTTGCAGCTACACCAGCCGGTCCGGTGAGGGGAAATAACAGGCATTTTGCATTTCAAAGACTCACCATCCTCCTGCAGCCAACAGATACAGAGAAAGAAACTGCAGTTTCGTTCCCTCCCCTCCCCTCAGTGACATCGATAAGGCACTCAAGTAGTTTTTTTCACGGTGGTATCTTTTTCTCTGCTTCTATAACTTAAGCATTTTTCCTAAATTTTCTTATTTTTCCTCTTTTCCTTTTGCATCTCTCTAGCAATCAATTAATAAAAATCAGTTTTTGGTATTTACGGATAACTTAGAATCATACAATCATAGAATCGATTGGGTTGGAAAAGACCTCCAAGATCATCAAGTCCAACCCTTGGGCCAACTCCAGTCCCTTTACCAGATCATGGCACTCAGTGCCACGTCCAATCTCAGTTTAAAAACCTTCAGGGATGGGGAATCCACCCCCTCTCTGGGCAGCCCATTCCAATCCCTGAGCACTCTCTCTGTAAAGAATTTTTTTCTGATCTCCAACTTCAATTTCCCCTGGCAGAGCTTGAGCCCATCGTGCCCCCTTGTCCTATTGCTGAGTGCCTGGGAGAAGAGACCAACCCCCACCTGGCTGGAACTTGCCTTCAGGCAGTTCCAGACAGTGATGAGGTCACCTCTGAGCCTCCTCTTCTCCAGGCTGAACACCCCCAGCTCCCTCAGCCTCTCCCCACAGCACTTGTGCTCCAGTCCCTTCTCCAGCCTTGTTGCTCTTCTCTGCACTCACTCCAGCCCCTCAATCTCTTTCCTGAACTGAGGGGCCCAGAACTGAACACAACACTCAAGGTGTGGCCTCCCCAAGGCAGAGTCCAGGGGAAGGGTCACTGCCCTGGGCCTGCTGGCCACACTAGTTTTGATCCAGGCCAGGATCCCATTGGCCTTCTTGGCCACCTGGGCACACTGGTGGCTCCTGTCGAGCTTCCTGTCAATTAGTACTCCGAGGTCCCTTTCTGCCTGGCTGCTCTCCAGCCACTCTGTGCCCAGCCTGGAGTGCTGCAGGGGGTTGTTGTGGCCAAAGGGCAGGACCTGCACTTGGCCTTGTTGAACTTCATCCCATTGCAATCAGCCCATCCCTCAAGTCTATCCAGATCCCTCTGCAGAGCCCTCCTGCCTTCCAGTAGGTCGACACTCCCTCCCAACTTGGTGTCATCAGCAAATTTGCTGAGGATGGACTCAATCCCCTCATCTAAATCATCAACAAAGATGCTCAAGAGAATGATTCGAACTTGTAGTTCAATCTGCAACAAAATTAAGCAGATCTGAACGTCCCAGTCTCTGAGCTGAGCCAGTGCGTGAAACAGTCCCCACTGCAGGAATTGCCTTGGGGGAGAGGGGGCCATGGAGGAAGAGCCCCTTGCAGAGGTTTCCTCTCCTCTTTGCTGTGTCTGTGCAGGCTGTGTGTGGGGTGGGAGGAGGGAGGAAAACCCCTGCAGCTGCAAACAGAGCTGGAACAAGCTGGTTTGGCTCTGGTTTTGCTCTGAGCAAAATACTCCTTATAAGGCCCTGCCAAGGTAAGGGTTTGTGGTTTGTGGTTTTCTAACCATGTGATCTACAATAAACAAGCCCACAGAATGAAAAGACACAATCAAGAGGAAAATAAGTGACTTTCCTTCTCTGTCCCCAGCAGTGTCTGCACAGTTTCACTTCCCAGCTGGTTCCCAGGGCCCAAATTCTTCTTCATTGCAGCTAGAACCTCTCCTGCTTAACTTCTGAAATCTTGAGATTTAATGTGAGATTCCAAAATTAACTTACAGGTCAATAGAAGAAGAAATTACTTAATTGCTCATAGGATAAGGTTGAGTTTACATTATCTTTACCAAATCCCATGATGGCAATGATTACTGAGGACATTGGTAATTTGAAAACAGATCTCCTCTACTGTTTGCCTTGGTTGAGATTTTTCACTGCCTCCTCTTGTTTTAGAGCTTAGGACGTGCCTCCTGTGAGCTTTGTGTCCCTGATCAGACCTGGCCACAGGACCCCTTGGACACCCTCCGAAACCCCAAGTGCCACTGAGAACCTTCTTGCACAGGACTGTATCTCTCAGGGAAGGATTCCCAGGGCTGCCTGTTCAGACAGGAATTTCAGTTCAGTTCACTCAGAGATAGAAGACATGACAAAGGTCCCTCCATGGTGCCTTATCCCCTGAATTCAGACACTTGTGCAGGTCAAGCAGATCCAATGCACATCTTAACAGTGCCCTGGGCCTCTCCAGACTGGCATTTGGAGGCTGAGCAAGGTGGCACAGCAGGTGTGAAGTGGCAGAATGTTCCTGCAGGATCTCCGTCCAACCTGGCTGAAGTTCCTGTCCCAGCAGTTACTGCAGGTGTGGGACAGAAGGAAGGCACAGGAAGTGCCTCTTGCCAACAGCTCCCTGCTGCTTTCAGAGAAACCCACAGTGCCTTGCTGGGCTGCTTTGGGCTGCAGAGGAAGAGAGGAATGAGAACACTTGGTGAGAACAGGAATGTGGTGCTGGGCAAGAACCAGGACATGACACTGAAATCTCCTGCTTGGTCAGTAGTCCTCGTGGCTGCTTCGTCCAGGACAAACAGGCACTGGGTGATCTGCCTGTCCAAGGGCCAGCCTGGAAAGTCACTATATTTTCAGAAATGGTGCATTAACCTTATCAGATAAAGCCAAATATCTCCAGGCAAAACATTTCCAAGCAAGTGCCCTTTCATTCAGCTGCCACCAGCTCTGGTCTGAATATTGTCTCTAACCTGCCTGTGTCCTCTAAACACTCTCTAAATTACCTTTCTTCATCTCCAGCTCATGCCTCCTTCTATGTGTCCCCCCATCCAAGACACAAGTTGCAGCAGGTCTTCAGTCCTGGTCAAACTGGCATTTCACATTATCAAGAAGAGTGGGAGAGATCCCAGAGCCTGTTGGATCTCATCTCCAGCAGCTTCAAGGAGAACACTTGTGGTGTCCCGAACCCCTGGGAGTACTGCTGGAGATCCTCTGATCTGCTTGTGTCTCCAGTACACTCTTGATCGAGGCCTGAGATCTCCATCTGCACATCATTTCTGGTTGGCTCCCACTTTTCTTCTAAGAAGCTGACAGGTTCTGTCTTGTGCTGGTTTAAAGGCGAACCAACAGGGAAAATGGACTCACCACGAGAGAGATCACAAGTCAGAGGCTAAAATTTAATAATAATATTACAACAAATAGACTGACACAAAGAGAAATTGCTTTCCACTCACAAAACCCAGCAGTATAACCCAGTGTCCTGGGGCACAAACCCAAGGGGGTTTGTTTGCCCTTGTGCTGAGAGCCCTGTGGCTCCCCCAAGTCCCGAGCAAAAGGAGTGAAAAAACCTGTTGGTGCAGGCGAGGGCTGTGGTCTGGTTGAGAGTGATGATCTCCTCCTGTCGAGGTCCTGCTGCTCCTCTGGATCCGATGAGAAAATTCCCACCACTTCTGTACCCTCAGGGAGCAGCCAGTCCCTCCCCCTGGGTGGGGACTCACACAATGGGTGATTAACTCTGGGAGCCAGGGGGTATTGTTGAACTGTTGATGGCCCATGAGCAGCCACACCCCCTCAGGCTGGGTGTGAGGGTGATAATGGCTCCCTGGGCAGCTGCTGCTGATGGCCCACTGTCCTTGGGGAATGACTAGAGGGGGTAGAATACACAGCTTGGATCACCCCCACACTGTGTTAGCTGGACCCTCCTGCGGAGCTAGGACATGTCTGATGGTACTTGATGGATTGTTGGCTGGAGTAGGATGACAAACCCAGCTGAATCTTATGATGACACCATAAGAGCCAGAGCTACTTTGAGGGCCAGGAGGGCTGAGGTAGAAGCAGAGTGGGAGCTTTCCCCAGCAATCCCAGGAGGGAAAGATCAAGTATTCTGGGGTTGCCTTCTTGGCACCTGCTCTGGCCCTTTGGGCCACAGTCACTGCCACTTCCTCAGAGCACAGAGTGAATTTCTGGAGCTCCTTGTGCTGTGGTCACATCCCTGCAGGAGGGGAGAGGCACACTCTGTTCCACTGCTGGTTGTCTCTCTGCCCACGGATCTCTAACAGCAGACTCTACAACTGCCTGTAATTTTTTTTACTGTTTCTTAGATCAATGTTTTTCCAGTAATTGCCAGTAACTCACTGCAGAGAAGGTTTCACTTTCTGTTCTGTTCTCTGTTATGCCCTCTCTTCCTTCAATTCTTCAAGGTTGTTCCTGGCTCCTTCCTCTCACAGGCTCTGTAGTTGTGCTCTCCCATGTCCTTCTTCGTTGTTCCAGCAGAACCAGCAGGGGAACAGGTGGCACAGGCCACAGAGAGTGACGACAGAAGTGAGGGTGAACAGCCCTGCAATCTGCAAGAGAAAAAATTGAATCCACTCCCTGACTTTACATATCTAAAGATGTTTTGCAACAATTTTTTTCTTTTGTTTGCTTTAAGCCATTGCATTATGATTAAGTGCCATAATTCTTCTTATCAAGTGCATTTCTTGTTGCTCATGGTCAGATGACAAGTGGTGACAAGACACAGACTCACTGGAACAAGGAATAGCAGCATCTCTGTCTCTGTCTCTCTCTCCATTACCTTTTTTCTCATTTTTCTAAAACTTAAGAACCAGACACAAAACACAAGTATAAGTTTCCAGAATAACGCTGTATCAAGATATTCACAGTTCAGATTTCAGCCTCAGAAGGAACATGATAATTAGGAACTTGTAGTTATATAAATCATTAAAAACCAGAAGCATGGGGGGGAAAAAAGATTATGCATATTGTGCTGGTTTAAAGGTAAACCAACAGGAGAAACGAACCCAACACAAAAGAGATTATGAGTCAGAGTTACAATTTAATACAAATATTGCAATAAATGCAATAGCACAAAGAGAAATTAGTTTTAACCCACAAAACCCAGAAGTATAAGCCCACACCCTGGGGCACAAATACAATGTTGTTTATTAGCCCCTGTGCTGAGACCAGTGTGGCTCCCCCGATTCCAAAGTAAAACGAGGTGAAAAACTTGTTGGTGCAGATGATGGTCTCAGTCTGGTTGAGAGTGGTGGTCTCAGTCTGGTCCAGAGTGGTGGTCTCCTCCTGTCGAGGTTCTGGTCCTCCTCTGGATTCGCCGAGCGTTTCTCCAAGTCCCCAAACCCCCAAGATTACATACCCTCAGGTCCAGGTGGGACTACCCAGTACCACCCCCAGCATGGGGAGTTTCAGAGTGGGTGATCTGACTCTATGAGTCAGGGGGTATTTGTGGAATCGTTGATGGCCCATTAGCAGACACGCCCTCTCAGGTGAGTGTGAAGGTGCTAACGACTTCCTGGAAGGGAGTTATCACAGCTTTTATCTCACAGGTGTCTTTGACACCCAGCTCACAGCCTGAGGAGTCGAGTGTGCCCCAGGCAGCTGCTGTAAATGGTCCATTGGTAACAGTTCATGAGAAATGGCGTGGAGGGTTTAGAATATACAGCTTTGGTCACACCCACTGTGGTAGTTTTGGCTTTAGTTTCAGTTTAAGCCTTACTTAGGCCTGAGCTTTAGAAGGCCTCAAAGGATGTGACATAGATTAGAAGGGACAAACATCACCTGATTTAAGCAACCAAAGAGGTATTTCATATCATCTGACATCATCAAGAAGTGTCAAGGGGTATAAAAAGAGAGGGAGGAGGAGTTTCTATCTCTTTCGGTTCTTGCTCCTGACCCGAGAGTATGTGCTGCCCTGACTTCTGAGATTAGGCCCTGCTGCCACCCGCGCTGTTGTTTATCTAGGGAGGTGAACATTTTCTTGTTCATTTCTTTTTCTCTTGCTGGGAGGTTTCTCCGCAAGAGTTTTTGGGAGGTTTTCTGGGGTTTGGGTGGTTGGAATCTGGGTTATTAACTGGGCGACTCGGTGGAGGTGTTGTTATTTCTTTTCAATATGTGTTACATTCTGTTTTAAATTCTCTTCTGTGTAAATATAAAAACCTTACCATTTCAAAGCTCCATTTCTGTTTTTTTGCCTCACTCCCTTTCCCTGGGAGGGGACCCTCTGACTCTGTACTAGGCAGCTGGCATTTTGCCAGCTCAAACCATAACACCCATAAGTGATAAACTGGTCCCGACTTGCTGAACCAGGACACATGTGTAGTAAACATGTCCCTTAAAATCGTAATTGCAACTTATCACTTCATTCTCCACAAGAAATGGTTCCCATAGTGTAGCAGTAATAAGACACAGAGCCTCTGGTGCTGGGGGACACAAGAGAATCATTTATTAAATTGTGCAATGCAGGCTCTATACAGGAGGTATGAGGGCGTTGACATGGGTGTGGACAGGAGGTAGCTGAACCAATAGTCTTGGAGCCCATCTCCTGGGCATGCACAACAACAACTTCCAGCATGCCCCAAAGCATCCCCACAGTGTCCAGCTTGCAGGGTTTGCCCCATCCCCGCACCATAGTGCTATACAGCCCAGATCCTTTGCACACACAAGTTGGTAAAACACTTACAGTCCAAGATTCCCAAGACTCCTCCCCAAAATATGTGTAGAACTCACTGAGTAATTCAGCTGCTCTGCTCTGGATTGCACTTTGGCTGCTGTTCCCTTCATTTGTTAAACCACTTAGTCAATGGGTGGGCTGTCAGAGACTGAAACGGTTAATGATTCCAGGAGACTTTGCAGGCTTTTGACTTTTGCATTATACCCCTGATGGGCAGGTGGGGACCTCCCTCCCTCCAGTGCTGAAAGTGTCAAGCCCTGAAGAGGCAAGAGAACCCTTCACCCATCATGAAAGGCGGGAAGAATATTGGGGGTTCATAGCCCGGGGGGGTGACACTACTTCATGGAAAACAACCCCCTGCCTCGGGGGAGGTGCAAAAGCCATGCTGAGGGTATATATATGGACTTGTGACCCTGGGATTTTTGGGGGGGTTCTGTTCCTGGCACCCACCACCTCAGATAGAGACCATGGCCTGCAGGACTGCTGAGATGCAATGCTGGATCCCTGGGCAGTGAATTTGTGAACCTTCTCATTCTCATCTTTTCTCATCTTTTCTTTTCCCTTGCTGTCCTGGACTCTTCTCATGTCTTTCTTCCCCCTGTGCATCCTTTCCCCCACACTAAGGTTATTTCTATGTCACATTATACAGAATTGTTAAAATAAACACTGATTCTCTAGTGTCGTTTCACTTTAATCCACCCCAAGGGAATTATTGATAACAACCCAGGTTACCCCCATCCCCTTTTCCAAGGGCAGGTCGTAACAGTGGGCACAGGAGGATCAGGCAGCAAATCAGAGAAGGAAGAAATACCATAAAAATTACCTGAGCCTTCCAGCAGCACAAGCACAGTGAGCCCAGGGAATGCAGGCAGGTGGGATGTCAGGCTCAGGGAAAATGTAATGAAAGCTGGACAGAAAAAGTAGGAAGCAACTTCATTCCCTTAATGGTTTCTCCTGGGGACACTGAAATTCTGTCGGAGGAGACCCGGGGTTTATACAGTGGCAAAAATACTACAAGAGATGGATAGACGAGGCTGCTGAAGTCCAGGATCCCGGCTCCCCGAATAGGGAAGCTCTGTAAGACATTTATAAGGACTCTAATAAGTTCACACCCTATATTGATGTTTCCCCAGTTTGAATGTTATTTGTATGGCCAAACTTCGCGCACGAAGATTTGGGAAGGGCTCTCCCCACGTGGCTGTGCCCTTCGAGCCTGTGCAGTGGATGGTTTAGGTGAGGCTCAGCCTGCGCAGAACCGGCCCCACCGTTTAAGTCCCAAGGTCCATCTGCCACGGCCGAGTGAGCTTGGACGGTGACAGTGAAGTCCTCAGGACTGTCTACAGCAGCCGGTACTAACTGGGACTGACCCTGCTGAGCTTCCGAGATCTGACGGGATCGGATGGCAGGGAGGCTTGAACTGCCCGGTACGGTCTCCACTGAGACTCGAACTCACGACCTTGTGATCAGAGTCCGGAGTGCTCACCATCACACCACGGGACCGCCCCTTGAATGTTATACACCCCAATATGTCTACCCTAGTCATTTTCCCTTGGTCATCCCTATCCAGGTTTCTTCTTCCCACACATCCCTCGGGCATTTTCCCGCCAACTTGTCTCTGACTGGTCCCAGTTTGCTGCATTGCACCCATTTCCCCCCTATGGTCATGTTTGGATCCGGTTCTCCTATTGGCTCTTTCCCTGCTCCTCCCCTCCTCCCGCCTCCTGATTTGCATACACCCAATGAGGTGCGTTGCTCCTCCCTTTTCTCCGCCCAAGTTCTAGAAAGTCCCATGCCACCCTTTATTAGCCAGTGCATGCCAATGAACTTGCTTCTCCTCGTGGACCCTCGGCTTGTGTGGACTCCTTCCGTCAGGGGTGGTCGCCGGGCTGAGAGCGGGAGGAGCCGCCCTGAGCTTCCAAGGAACCTGATCCTAGGGAGCCCTTTGAGCTGCTTTCCTAGCCTGGCTCCTGGAAGCGGGAATCCTTCCACTGTATCAGTGGACCTTTAATCATCCACTGATAAAATTCCAGGTCCAATATTTCACAACCAGTATTAGGGAATAAAGTGATACAGACAGCACATATATAATGATTTTTCCAAACACTTCTGATCTGCTTCTTGACTTCTGTTTTGTCTGGTGACCAATACTGCACCAACTCGGAAGGATTCGTACCTGTGGATGACACCACTTGTCTTCTTGTGCACTTTCTATCACCACATCTGCAAATAAACAGCCAAGAGGAAGTAAAAATTTAAAAAACACAAAAATTGGCTACAGATTCAGCTACATCTGACTTTGCAGATTCTGAAATTCATGGTTTCAGATTTCTTGTGCCCTGTACAGAAACACAGAGTAACTGCAGTTGGAAGGGTCCTCCAGACATCATCTGGTCCAATCCCCCTGCTCAAGCAGGGATACCTGGAGCCATGTGGCCAGAACCTCATCCACAGGCTTTTGAATATCTCCAAGGATGGAGACTCCACCATGTCCCCACATGGGGCTCAGCATCCTTGCTGCATTTCTGTATCCGTGTGACATCACTTGGAGATGTAACTTGATCAGGTAAGAAGCAACAGGCACAAGCTGTGAGATGAGAAATTCTGGTTACATTAACAGAAAATTTTTGGTAGCTTTTTACCATGATGTGATGAAATATTAGAACAAGCTGAGGAAACTCCATCTACAGAGGGGTTTTTTCCCTTGTTACTAAAGTGTAAAGGGAAGAATGTAAATCACAATGAGAAGCCACTTCCTCCGGCCGTTGAATTTTTGCCATAATCAGTGTCAGGCCATAAGATTTGCCAAGATGGTGAGACCTGAAGCCAAGTCCCAGCTGTACTTCTAAAGACTGAGACCCCAAAATAGAGTGGTATGAAATTAAGCAAATTAAGAGAGGAGTGCAGACAGTGCTCAAATCTGGAAATTAAGATTTTCAATAAAATGGGAAACTGAGTGGGATGGGATGAGAGATGCCTCAAGAAATAACAATAAAGTCATTGGGTGCTGATGGGGATTTCAGTGATCGACCCAGGATTTAAAATGGGAATGAGATGCTTTGTTGGCAGGTAGGGGAAATATTCTCTAATGTTGATTTAGTTGGTAAAAATCTCAGCAATAATTACTTATCATGAATTTTCCTGACCTTTGAACTCAGACTAATAAGCAGATATTTTGTCCTGAGATAAAGGAGGTACAATAGAGCCTGACATATGAAGATTGCAAGAAACATTACAAGAAATGGACTTACAAGGACAGCAATGGAATAGACATAACTGGGACTTTCAAAGACGTTCATACTGATGTTACAGAAGTTTAATTGTTGCAGTTTTATTGTACGGTTCTCAGTTACTCAGATTTTCATGTTATCTTTCTTCCCACCTTCAAATTGGCTCCCCTGTTGTCATTTTTCCCTTAATCATTCCCTCCATGTTGTCTTCTTCCCCTTAGATCTTTTCCCACCTTTGCCTAGGACCCTGTTCCTATGGTTCTTCAACTGTTGTTCCCTTATTGGTTGTTCATTACCTTAATTACACACTCCAACCCTGCTTCTACCCAGTCCCATCCATATCACCTCCCAGTTTCTAGCACCTTCCCTACCTACCCCTATAAAAGTCTGTGTTCTTCCTAATAAATTTGCTTCTAAGACTCACCTTCAACCTGCCTGGAGGGTGTGTTAGGAGTCATTCCATCGGTCAGCAACTGTCAAAGCAACACCTGGGGACATGTTGTAGAACCACTGTATAAGATTACTTATCAGATGGCACATCTCTACACTGACTGAAGGTGTGAAAGGTACAGACCATTTCTAATGAAAGCTCCCACAGCACTTTCAGGTTATAGTGGCAGTTGTTTTCAACACTGTCTGCACTCTGTTTCACACCCCACCTTTGCTTTCTCTTCATTTGAGTTGTGCAGTAACTCACCTGCAACTGGACTCTGAACTGTGTCCATTTCGTGCCCCAGGGGAGCACACAGGCTGCACCAAATGTGACTCTCTTCTCCAAGTGCAACCACCACAGGATGCTCCTGCAGCCCTGGACTCTCATGTGCCATCTGAGACACACGTGTGCAGAACCTACAGCTCCAGGCTGTGCAACATCTGCAGCAAATCCATGTCTCCACTTCCATGAACTAAACCACTCAGCAGGGGGACACAAGAGAGACTTCCCTTCTTCTCAATCCCCAGTCTCCTGCCTTCATCTAGGAGCCAAAATGGACAGCAGTGGGACTTGGGAGCAAAGTGATGCCCATAGAAAAAGCCAGACTTGATATGCTGAACCAAGGGCAGATCCCTGGGCAGGGCCAGCTGGTTACAAGGTCCTTGTAGAGGCACCTTGGTGGGCAGAACAGCAAGTGCCTTGTAGGCGTCAAGTACAAGGTCCAGCAGTTTCCCCTTTGAGAATCCCTTGACCCCTTTTGGCAGAAGAGCTGTGAGAAGAAGTGCGAGCAGTGCAGAGCAGGGTGGGGGCCAAGGGGCAGGAGGGCATTGCAGGGAGGATGCTGCCCTAGAGGGACAGGCAAACACGGCTCGTGCTCTGGGCTCAGTGTCCGGAAATGAAAGCGGGGGCTCTGCAGGCACAGCGGCCGCGTGGGGTCTGAGGCAGGGCCCCTGCTTGCCACAGCCCCTCCTTGTGGGAAAGGCCCTGCCACCCACAGACATGCAGCAGGACCAGTCTCAGATTCTCTGCAAGCCACGGGCCAGGCAGCTCTTGAACCACTGGGCAGAGCTCAGCTCACAGCAGATGCGTCCAGAAGAGGCTGTTCCTGCAGTGTCCAAACAATGCTGGGGCAGGTGGGATGTGACAAGCTGTCTCCTGCTTGCCTGGCCTTCCTCCTCCTGCGGCTGCTGCTACTGGGTGAGTTGGGGGATGGCTCTGACTTGGGGCTCAGCACCAGAGGGTGACTGAGCAGGGCAGGACAGGGCCCATGCTGGGCGCAGGGCAGGACACAGGGAAAGAGGTGTGTGGAGCAGCCATACAGCAATGAGGAGCAGAGCTGCTTTGGGGAGGGCAGGAGGATGATTGCTTCCTCCAGCTCTCCAAGGGGGCAATTTACAACCCCTGTGAAGGGATTCGGGTCATAATGTGAGACTTGTCAATGCTGAAGTGCTTTAGGGAGGCAGAGATATCTCCCGGGAACCACAAAAGCAACCAAAATTTGGCTTGTTGAATTGTCAAGACCAGAGAAAAAGAAGATGCAAGATGGAGCTGCACGGGTGGGAAGGTTCTTGCCCAGCCAAGTCTCAGCAGTGGTAAGGTTGACACAGGGACGGGGCTGAGCTAAGTTGCTGCCTCTCTAAACAAAACCCTCTGTGCCCCACGGTGCAGGTGCCCGTGTGATGGCCCAGGACATCTGCAGCTCCCCAGGTGATGGTGAGTACAGGGATAGGTCCTGTAAAGGGCGTAGTGTGGGGCTGGATGTGGGAAGAGAGAAGGGCTTTGCTCCCCAGGTGTGATTTTCTGGACAGGAAACTCTTCCCCTCCCAGATCTGAGCCATGTTCCAGCCCTGAAAACAGTAACACTCTCCTGAGCCATCCCTGTACCATTTCTCCAGGTGACCTCCCAGCCCCTGAACTCTTCATGACCCCCAGTGCTGCAGAGGAGGGAGGACAGGTTTTGTTTCGGTGCCAACTTTTATTGAAGTTTCCTCGTACCCGAATCGTCTTCTGCAAGGACAGGGAGCAGGTGAAGAGCCTGAAAGCCCAACAGAAGATGGGTAGCTACTACATGCTCCTCCTCATGACGAGGAGTAATGCAGGGATGTACACATGTGGATACCAGCACAAGGACAACAGCAGCCAAGTGAGGAACTCTGCCCTCAGTGCTCCCCAGAACCTCAGTGTCACAGGTGAGTGGTGGTAGCGGGTAAAAGGCAGGAAAATATAACAGCCCCCCAGTACCCAGGAGTGGAAGGGGACCCTGCCCTGCCCCATGGCATGTTCCCAGGCAGCTGGGATGGTGGGAGTCTGTGTACAGCTCAGCCCAGCTTTTGGCACCAGGGCTACCAAACACGGCGGATCAGGGATTCCCACAGTCGCTGAGTCTGTGCAGCACCTGGGGGAGCTGCAGGTTTTCATCGTGTCCCTTTCTCCTTCCAGGCAGCATGTCCAGCTCCCAGGCAGAGACATCCACTGAGGGTGAGTGAATCCCTCCCTCACGCCCCATGTCCCTCGGCATTGGGCCGAGGCTGCCCCAGAATGCTGGGAGGTTCATCAGCCATGATCTCCTCTAGCTCTAAGGTTCGCTGTGTCCAATCCCCGTACTGCCCCCTCTGCCCCAACAGCTTCTGTGCCCTCAAAAGCCAATCCTCATTGCCTCCAGAACTCCAACAAAGACATCATTATAGGGTTGGTGGCCATCTCCCTCCTCCTCCTCGCTGCAGCCATCTACAGTTTTGTGAGGATAGGTGAGTGATTTGGGGATATCAAGGGGAAAATTTGAGGCCTAAATTGCACCCTGATGCATGGCTGTTTTTTTCTGAACCAGGCTGGTTAGGATGGAAAGCTCCTAACACCACTTCATGGGAAGCTGAGCCTCTCAGGCCTTCCTGTTTTCAGCTGAGGGAAGTAAAACAGCTGAGAAGGCAGAGACTTTATCAAAGACAGAATTGCACTTGAATGCAGAAGTGGGGACACGGAGACCAAATGCATCTCCCCACCAGGCACACACTTGTTCCCATCCTATGGACACAAGAATTGAGTCTCTGAGCTGCCCAGCACAGTTCCTCTATATTCTGGCTGTGCACAGCTTGGGAGAGCTTGAGACAGGCCAGGCTGGGAAAGGGGATTCATGTTTTGTAGGCCGGGTTTGAAAAATCCAGTTCAGCCTCTCACTTTCACTGTGTAGCCCAGAGCATGGAAAGCCAAGACTGTGCAGGAACTCTGCCTCCCACTTCTCCCTTTCTGTTCCTTGCAGGGGCCTGCAGAGAGAGATGCCAAAGGTGAGCAGCAATCCCTGTGGGCTGTGGGGCTTGGCGGTGATGGAGATGAGCATACCCTGGGCCTCCTGGGGTGGTCCTTGTCCAGGAGCAGCTTGGTGTGTGCCCATGGGTGGATTCCATCGTGGAATCCAGCCATGAACCCCAGCCATGGACCTGATACAAGACTGAATCATCCACAGCAATGACACCAATGGGTTCATGAAATTCTGGACACAGATGCCAAAACCCTTTCCCCAAAGTCTCTGCAGGCAGCAGCAAGTTCCCAGCCAGGAGGCTGAGGTGATGGATGACAATGAAATAGAGTGTGAGTACCAACCCTACATTCTGGGTGACCCTCGGACTCCTCTGCCTGTGGAGAGTCCCTTCTTTTGTCCTGGCTGCCTTTGGCACTACCAGCAACCCTGAACCCACAGAGTGCCACAGCCTCAATAGCTGCATTGAGTTTCAGAGACCTGCCCCAAACTCCCTTTCCACGCTCTCCATCCTTCCCCTCATTGCAGGACCTTTCCCATCCCTTTTGTGCATCCACAGATAGAAGGGCAGCTTCCTCTGCTGCCAGGAGCAGGTTGAGATTGGGGGAAGCAGAGCAGGGGATTCAGTGTTGACCCCGGGGATCTGCTGTTCAAAGGCAGAGGTGGGGCTTGTCCCTCCCCGAACAGGAAGCAAGGGCTCACTCTGTGTTTTTTGCCCCCACCAGACTCCACCATTGCCCACCTTGGATGTAAGAGGGTGAGTTGTGGCAAAGCATTGGTGCCAAACCAGGGAGCAGGGCCCAGGGATGGGATGTGGGTGTCAGGGTCTGTGCCAGTGGTTTGGGCTGGGGAGTCTCACAGGGCCATTCCCATCAAGACCTGAAGGGAAGCACTTGCAGATAATGGTATTAAAACATATTTTTTCATCAAAGGAAATTATTTTAATTTCTCTCAGAATTTTCTGCAAATACTTTTCCTGTAAAAATATTTCGTGCTGAAATGTAAGATGTAAAAACTTAAGGGTTTTCAAGTGGGGAAAATAATCAAACCAAAACTGGAGGCAAAGGGCCCAGCTCCCTGCAGCTCTCCTGTAGCCCAGGGCCAGAGGGTTGTGTAGGGCTTGCAGCCAGCAGGGAAATAATGGGCTTTCCTTTTCCATCAAAAGCCTTGTGTGCAAGAGCTGAGCAGCAGCACAGCCTATGCCCTGGTGAGGGTCTCCTGCAGCCAGCCCAAGGAGTGCTCCAGCATGGCCAGTGCCCAGGGAGGATCACCCGCACCATCCCCCACAACACATGAGGTTTGCAGACATCCCTGCAGCTCCCAGCACGTTTGTCCCTAGGAACCTGCCCTGTGCCAAACCCTTGGCTCATCTGCACCAGTTTCTGTTGGAATGGGGTCTGGAAGCCAGCAGATGTCTGGTTGAAATTCCTGGCAGTAAACAGTGGACAAAGCTAAAGACATAAAGGACAGTTTATCTTCTGAGACTGGTTAACAGGCACCAGAGACTGTCTTTGCATGTGTGTATTCCCCTGTCTGCTCTCACCCTCACAGACCCCCCACGCCTGCTCGGTCTGTTTTATGTCTGCAAGGAGGTTGAAAGCTCTGAATCATCCCCCCATGCCTCCCTCCATGGAGAGAGGTTATCAGTTACCCTGCACCTGCACTGAATTTCTGGCCCCAAGACCTATGTATTGTAACACATGATTTCAATAAATGGCTTTGCTTGGTTTGACCTCCTGACTGGCACTGTGGTTGATTCCCGTGGAGCCCAGATCCATCTCATCTTGTTCCTTTGGGGAATTGCCAGGGACTGGCCTGGGAGGGCAATGCCTCCCCACAAGCCATGCCACCATGAGGGCGCCCACCCCTTCCACCAGGCCCAGCCCTCTCCACACCCATCATAAGTGTATTCTGGATGGCTTGAGCCAATAGTCTATCTTGGACTTGCACGTGTATTTACAATGTCTGAGGAATAAGCACAAATCAAACATGTTCCCTATATTGTGCATAGACACCTGGGCCCCTTGAATATCCATCCCACTGTTCCAAATGAAACGTGTGTGTCCATGAAGCACGTGATCCAGCTCCAGGTTAAAGTAAACAATTTTCGGCGGAGAGAAAGGACTTCACCAACAAGCTTATGAAGTTTATAGTGAAGACCTTTTATTACACATTACAGTTTATATCGGGTTAGGACTACAGCTTATTGGCTAAAAGAGTTACACACCACCATGCCAGATACTTCAATTGGTTAAAACCCATATCTCACAAGTCCCATGTTTATATTATTTCATCCTGGCTGTTTTCGTGCACCTGCAGAGTCTTGTGAATTCTTACTATGTGAATTCTTGGGGAGTAACCTCCTCCCTATCAGCCAGCAGCAGCTGAGCTCTTTGCTGATAGCTGAGTCTCACAGGGTTTTTCTATAGATCTGAATTGCTCACTTTTGATTTTACTGTAACAACACCAGGTGTGCTCTTCTCTCTGCCCACCCAGATGCTCACCTGGATGTACAGGTACACAGGTACAATACTCTCCACCAAACATGTGTTGTTGTTTTTTTAAAAAAGGAGTCTATGGACCAGTGGGGGAAGATGTTGGAAAATTCTTTTACCTTTAGCAAAATGTTGTTTGACCCCCATATCTGTGGTTAACGCTTAGTTTTGTACCATAGAGTGCTTAGTACAAATGCCAGAGAATAATGTTGCTCTCTGTTAACTTTCCACATCTGTAACTGATGAGTTTTGGCCAGCTAATGTTTCCTTATTTACCCATATCAGTGATTAATAAGGATTATGTCTTAGCTTTGAGAACAAAGATTGTGTGCTGAAGCAAAGAATGTTAAGAGAAGTGCATCATGATGTGACCACATAATTGAGATTTAGAGAACATGTTCATTAGAAGATCCGGAACCATAAACGGGAAAACTGAGGAAACAGCATGTCCTGAAACAACCATCAAATACCCTTGTGTGCTGGTTTAATGGTGAACCAGCAGGGGAAATGGACTCACCACGAGAGAGATTATAAGTCAGAGCTAAAATTTAGTAATAGTATTACAATAAATACACTGACACAAAGAGAAATTGCTTTCCACTCACAAAACCCAGCAGTATAACCCAGTGTCCTGGGGCACAAACCCAAGGGGGTTTGTTTGCCCTTGTGCTGAGACCCCTGTGGCTCCCCCAAGTCCCGAGCAAAAGGAGTGAAAAACCTGTTGGTGCAGGCGAGGGCTGTGGTCTGGTTGAGAGCAGCAGTCGTAGTCTGGTTGAGAGCGGTGATCTCCTCCTGTCGAGGTCCTGCTGCTCCTCTGGATCCAACGAGAAGTTCCCGAGGTCTTCTTACCCACCACTTCTGTACCCTCAGGGAGCACCCAGTCCCTCCCCCTGGGCGGGGACTCACACAATGAGTGATTAACTCTGGAGCCAGGGGGTATTGTTGAAGTGTTGATGGCCCATTAGAAGCCACACCCCCTCAGGCTGGGTGTGAGGGTGATAATGGCTCCCTGGGCAGCTGCTGCTGATGGCCCATTGTCCTGGGGGAATGACTAGAGGGGGTAGAATACACAGCTTTAATCACCCCCACACAGTGTTAGCTGGTCCCTCCTGCTGAACTAGGACACCTTGAAAGACCCTTACTCATATCCAAATAAATCCTTGGAATTAATCCTCATATCTGCATGTATTTAGGATATGTAATGAATATGTAACAGCAATGGAGTGAATATGCATTAATGTCATTCATATAGCCCAGTCTGTAAGGCTGTTCATTGTGTGTTTAGGTGGAGGGATCCCCATGGACCCAGTGCAGAAGAAAGTAATGCTGGCTTTCAAACCTGACAAACTGGTTGGAGAGTTTATTTCCTGGTTTTTGGTGACGGTTTCTGGTGGTCCAGATGGGACAAATGGTTTGTGACTCAGAGGACCAGAGGAATTACCAGTGCTCCGGAGCGCACCAAACTATTTTTAGGGAGATCTTCCAATTCCCTGGTATGTTGAGTTCATCAGGCCCTCCTTTCTGGGAAAAAGAACATGACATTAGTGAAGTTATTTCCCCTGCACACAAGTCACACCGTTAAAAAGTCAGAGCCAGTAAAAATCCTTTTGAACCCAAAAGACAGACCAGTAAGACATAAATCATACACTTTGAAATTGGAAACTACGAAAGAGCTTGAATCATTATTAGGAATATTTTTGAACATAAACTGCTTGTGGTATGCCAGTCCAATTGCAACATCCCTAGGGTTAAAAGCAGAAGAATGGTGAGGAGGACAGTAGTGTCACTCAAGTGACCTTGAAGCCAGGAATGCCAAGGACTGGAAAAGATCAGTGTGGGAAATCCCATAGGTTACACCTGTTGCTGTTTATCCACTGCTGTTTGAGAAGCAGAATCTCTGTGTAGAGATAATGTAGGTGTTTGGGAAACCTTGGAGGCACTGTCATGGACATGCTTGAGCTCCCTGTTTTGGGAGACAGATCACAGCTCAGAGGTGATGAAAAGCACAGGGAGGTCACAGCATGGTGGGAAACGAGGCATGTGGGGCCCTTGATCAGTGGGTGCAAAGAGCAGCCCCAGAGTCTGCGGGGATGGACTGAGCCTGATGGTGCCGCGTTCCCGCTGGGACATCTGCCGCGTGTTGCTTTGGGATCCTCTGGTTAGTGAGGTGTAATGGTTTGGCCCATGGCTTCCCCAGTAACCATTGTCTCTAAGGAAGTCACAAGTATTCCACACGTGTCTTCCATGTAGCGGGGGGGGGGAGTGGTTTAGTCTCTTCTCTCCTGGCTGAGGAGCTGGTGGGAGGTGGTTGGAGTCTGGTCCCTCCGGTTGTTGGTGGTTCTCCTGTCCTGGGTGAGATTGTTTCATTCTTGTTCCCCTTCCTTGAGGTTTTTAATTGTGTTTGTTTTGATTCATTCTGTCTCTTTAGGTTGGGTTGGTGTCTTCCCTATTTTCTGGCTAATCCATCCCCTTTTTTCCCTTCCCCTGTCCCCTGGGTGTGGGATCCTATGTACCGTGTATACAGTGTGGTTTGTGACTGTTAGCAAATATAATTTATTCTTTTTATTCAGTTCAGTTTCTTTTGAGTGCGTTTCTTTTCAGTTTTTTTTCCCCTTGCCTTTGCTGGGAAGTTCTGGGAGGGGGAAGGGGGGCCAGTCCAGGGTTGGTAACAGCTAAGCCAAACCTGCGACATGAGGGAATGAAATAAATTCATTTGCATTTCAGCCATGGTTTTGTGGTTGTTCTGACCACTTGCCTGTGCCAACTCAGACAAGAGGGGTGGAGAGAGCCAGGAGAAAAGGTGTTGAGTGTCTGTATCCCAGTGCCATCCCACAGCAATGGGGGCTGTTGGGCCATGGCCATAGATGGTGCTTCTTCATGCCTGGACACAGTTAAGATGCTGGGAGGGAGCACGGCCAGGACACTTGATCTGAACTGGCCAAGCTGACCTGAACTGTACAAAGGGATATTCAAGTAAATCCAGGAATTCATTCACCACTCCCCAAGGGCAGGGAGGTGTTCAGCCCCCTCCAGGACAGCAGGGCCCCTTCACACTAACAGTGACTTGGGAAGACAAATCCCATCCCTTTGAACATTCCCTCCTTCCTTGTTCTTTCCCCAACTTTACATACTGATCATGATGTCCTATGGTCTGGAGTATCCCCTTGTATTTTAGGGAACAGCCAGTGATGGGTACAGAGACATCAGTGAAGGTACAGAAATGCTGGTGTGAGGCTGGTAGGAAAGCAAGATTGGTGTGTGCAGCCTGCAAGGGCAGAGGAGCAGCAGGGACAGGGCTGGACAGCCCGCAGGAGAGGTAGCCAAGGGTTCTGGCAGGGCTGGAAGGCAAAAAAGGAAACAAGGATTTGTCCTCTTGTCTCTGGCAGATGCCTCTGCCATTGAGGTCACCTGAAGGAACTTTCCTTTAAGGCTCTGGATTTTTCCTATGTTGTCCCTCCTTGAGGAGGCTTGGAGGGTTTGCACACTTTTTCAGCCCTTGGCATTGCTCACTCTCACATCCCACTATCCCCAGCAGGAGCCCTGAGCCACCCGTGAGGGATGGGATCTGCATTCCCAGGGCCTGGAGGTCAGGGGTGGGACTTTCTGCTTCACAGAACAAACCCAGGGGTTTCTGAAAGTGAAAAGAGACCAAAAAAACCCCCTAGTTTTGTGAAATTTCTAATATTGCTTTGCAAAATGTTGTTTGCACAGCAGGGCCACTAAACAGCATGGAATGCTGAACCTCTTTGTTCTAGTAAAAATTGTCTAGTAGTTACAGAAACTGGTGTACCATGGGTGAGAAGTCATACATTAAACTAAGCTGGACATTTCAATAGGATGGAATCATAAAGATCCAAGATTTTGGAGAGTTAGAGCCAGGGTTTGACAGGTCATGTCACTGATCAAAGAAAAGGCAGAAGTCCAACAGTGATGAAGACGCTTCAAGACCACCCCGAGGGATGAAGTCAGAAGACCAGTACCCAAATTCAAAGCCAAAAAGAAAGCTCTGCCCAAGATTTCGCCATCATTATTATGGAAATTAGAGGGTTTTAACTATGAACTTAAGGCTATAAATGGCTTATTTTACACAAACAAGTCAGGCAAGTTTTTGCCCAGTATGAACTGGCTATGCCTCCAACGTTGTCAATAAATTCCTTGCTGCTATTAGAATACAAAACTTTCTCTTAGCATTATTTTTGCCGTGCTTTCGCTTATCAGATTTGGCACCCCAGCAGGATGTTTCCACCTGGCTGCATAATCCATCGGAGATTGGGGACCCCCTGGGCACCCCAGCTGAGTTTTACCTAGAGGGGCTCCCCCTTCTTTGGTGGCTTTTACAGGGGTGGAAAAGCTCCATTTCTGGGGTTTTTTCCCTCACTCCCTTTCCCTAGAAGAGGACACTTTGACTCTGTATTGGGCCATTGGCGTTTTGCCAGCTCAAACCATAACAGGTGTCTTAAGCAGTAACTGATGACTAGTGAGACAGCAAGTTTTCTTTTGAACCCTCCTTGGATGAAAGGAATTTTTTTTACTCCACAGAGAGACCCAGAGATGGAGGAGGTCAGGATCTTGAGAGTTGTGCAGCAAAGCTGACCATGGTGCAGCTCCCTAAGTGATTTCAGGGCTGTGCTGGAGCTGATGCAGTCGTTCTGCAGCCTGATGGTTCCCAAAGAGCAGAAATTTCAGCAGTAACCATGGATTCTCCATCTCCCAAATGTAGACATGGGAAGGGGGAAACTTCCTCCTTTTTTGCCCATTTCAGAGCATAGACAGGGAGACTCGTGAAACACAGACCAAAGATTTAAGCTGGTGTGTTAATTAAGGTGTCCCATCAAATTTCACAGCAGGCAGAGGGGGCTGGATTGAATGTTTCTGTCTTGCAGCCCCTCTCACAACCTCCTGGGAACATGGTTCAGTGAGAGAAATTCCCAGAACCTGCAAGGGTAGTTGAGCTCTCTGGAAAGGCACAGGTTTTGTTGATGTCTGAACTCAGTTGTTTGAGCACTTTGCACCTTCAGAAGTAGCAGCTGATGGCAAGAAGGTTTTGGGACAGAACTTCCCATCTTTATGCACTTCCTTTCTGTTCCAGCTCTGCTGCGGGATCATCCCACCTCTGTGACTGCAGGGATGGACAAGAGGAGGTGGCTCCTGTTGGCTCTAGCACTGCTCCCGGCCATCCCTTGCTCAGGTAACACTTCCATGTGCTGTTCTGCTCCTTTCTGGGGGATTCCAGTCTGCAGATGACCAGAAGAGCTCCAGCTGAGGGTCCTGATCTCCTGAGAAAGCCTGACTAGAACTGCAAAAGAGCCCGAGCTGCCCTGCCCCTCTGCTGTTGGGGAATCCAGCCCAGTCCAGCTGCAGTTTGTCTTCTTTGGTGGGGCCAGGGCAGCCCCAAGCCAAGGCAGCTCTGCCGTGTCCAGCCCTGCCCCAGCGCCAAGAGCCTTTCCCTGCCTGCACGGGCAGTTTGTGTTGGCGCAGCTGCCCCGCTGCTGGTGGCACAGGGCTGGCAGGGCACCAGGAAGGGAAGCTGCAGGAAATTACTCCAGACATTCTTCTGTGCTTTATAATATTTCATTTCCCCAAAATTATTCCATCCTGTACAACTTGTATCAGCCTGGTTTCTCCCTCTTGTCTGTTACATTGGGCTTTCAAATTCCCCCGGTTCCCATTTTGCCTCAGAGAAAAGAAGGTGAGTACAAAGTCAGGGAGTGAATGCTCCAAATCAAAATGAAACTTCTGTTTTATAAAAACAATAGAAAAGGTGTGAACCATTTTCCTCAAATCATTAAATCTGCTTTCCTAAGTTGTTTAAAACTGACCATTTCTCCTAAAAATTTCTTGCACCTTTTCCATTTTTTTGCATAATTTTTGATGATCTGTGGTCTCATGGCCTAAAGGTGCATTAACAGAAGGGAGCAAAGTTATTACTGAACATTTGCAGCTTTCAGTTTTTCCCTGTTGTTCTTGACAGGGAAAAATTTCTATCCTACTGGTCCTTCACACCAGTGATATTGTGTGCAGTTTTGGGAAACACAATATAAGGAAGATATTAAGCCCTTAGAGAATATCCAAAGAGGGGACACTGGGATGGTGAAGGGCCTTGAGGCAAAGTATGTGAGGAGTGGTCTGTTTAGCTGGAAAAGAGGAGACTGAGGGGAGACCACATTGAAGTTACAACTTCCTTGGGAGGGGCAGAGGAGGCATGGGCACTGATCTCTGCTCTGTGGGGACAAGGGACAGAACCCAGGGAATGGGATGCACTTATCTCAGGGGAGGTTTAGGCTGGATATTAGAAAAAAGTTCTTCCCCTCAGAGGGTGGTTAGGCACAGAACAGGCTCTCCAGGGCACTGGTCACAGCACTAAGGCTGCCAGAGCTCACTTGTTTGGATGACACTCTCAGGCACATGGTGTGAGTCTTGGGGAGGGTCCTGTGCAGGACCAGGAATTGGACTTGCTGATCCTTGTGGGTCACTTCCAACCTAGCATATTCTATGATTCTGTAATTTTCTGAGTGATTTCAGCCTGATGTTCACTCAGCTTTGGTTTCCACAGCAAATTTTGAGGTCACCTCTCCCCAGAATGTGGTGGGTGTTGTTGGCCAGGATACAATCCTTCCTTGCACCATCTCTTCCACAAAGCCTCTGGAAAACCTTGAAGTGCAGTGGAGGAAAATCACAGACTGGCATCCAGAGGACATCTACAGATACAGACAGTTTGGTGGTGAACCAGAGCAGAAATACCTTGGCCGGACATCAATGCCAGGAGATGGATTTGCCACTGGGAATGTGTCCCTGATGTTGAAGAATGTCCAGCCAGCAGATGAAGGAATCTACAATTGCATGGTGATATCTGGGGACTGGAGTGCTGATACAGCCACCAAGCTCAGCATTGCAGGTTGGAGACTTCCTGGGCTGGTGGGCAAGGGGGAAGCTCTTACAGAAGGAAAAGAGCTCTCTGTAAAGTCACTGTCCCCAGCTGATGCCCCCTTATATGACACAACACATCACCTCCCCACTCACAGCAGCCCATGGGCCTCGTGGCACCTGCCCTTTGATCCATGGGATAGTTTAAGTCACTGAGAGCTCTGTAAGGACCAAGAAAATTCAACCCATGTGCCACCACCCAGGAGGCAACTGAGGAACTGGTGATCTGACCAGCCTATGAGGTCGTGGTAGCCCTTCTAGTTTTAGGCAAGGATGGAGTTTTAAAGCTGAATCTCCCAGGAGACACAGAGCCTGGGCTGCATTTTCAAAGGCATTGTGTGGTGAAATGGAGCAGGCAGGAACAGCTTGGCAAAGCTGCAAAGAGACTGGGGCTGAGTTGCTGTGCCAAGAGATGTTCTTCAAGCTCCATGCCCAGCCTGAGCCCAGTTATGATCCATGTGGGGCTGTTGAGCTGCAACAATCAGTGCTGGGGAGGTGTGAGCCCACCTGACAGACAGGCAAGTGCTCAGCATCCCTTCCTGTGGGATTGACGAGAATGGGTGCCCTCCCTTTGATGACTTCTCAGCTGGGCTAAGGAAATGTTCTGAGCTGCCAGTTTCCCCCAGCTTGACAGTTGGCATCATGTGCATGCAGGTATCCATAATGTCAGGTGGAGCTGGTCAGCCTGAGGTCACTGAGCAAAAATACCACAGAATCACAGAGTCATAGAATAGTAGAACCTTGTATCATTGAATGGTTTGATTTGGAAGGGACCTAATTAGGTCATTTACTTCCATTTCCTACTACTACCCAGGACAAATTCCTGTGAAATCCAGCTCTGAGCCAGCAGTGGGACTCAAAAAGTTTGTGGTGCATCCCCCCTCACCACACTGGCAGAGCTTTGGTGCATTCCCTGGGCAGTGACCATCTGTGCCCCCATGTAGTGCCAGCATGGACTGGGGAGATGCCAGGGGAGAAGCTGAGTGGGCTTTAGTGTGATGTTTTGCCAATCCTCAAAGTTAGATGAGCCTCCTACAGATTCATTCTAAAACAGGGATATAAACCACACACGTAATCCCTGCCTGCTTCATGGAGTAGTGGGGAGCTCAGAGAAAACCCCATCCCACACTGCAGCTCTTTCTCAGTCAAAGGGAATTCGGCATTTTAAGGCAGATGGAGAGCAGGATCTCAGAAAGACCATGGCAAAGGACTGGAGAAACTGGCAGGAAACTGTGCAAAAAGCAACAGCTGTGAATCCAAGATAGAGCTGCATTACTGGAAGCACAGTTCTCCTACTCACAAACTCTCTTGCCTTTAAGGTACCAGTGAAATGTTCTTTGAAATTCTGGGCCCCCAAGGGCAAGGCCTTGAGCTTGGCTGCAGGTCACATGGATGGTTCCCCAAACCTACTGTTCGGTGGGTCACTGATGATGGGCAGGGTCTGTCTGCAGACACTGAAATACACCAGAACAGCAGGAAATTCTTCAGTGTGTGGAGTCGAGTCACAGTTACTGGAGAGCAAGTGGGAAAAGTCACCTGTCAAACCCTGAATCCTCTGGTGCAGATGGAGAAGAAAACTACTGTGCGCCTCTCAGGTGAGTCCCATCATCCTGAGATACCTTTGCTGGAGGCTCATTGTCTCAGGGGCCCTGGAAGGCCCTTTCCAGTTCCAGGGAAAACAACAGCCCTTCAGTCCAGCCAGATGCCAGAGCACCCTGGGGCACTGCATGCAGGACAGGTTGCAGAGAGAAATTACCTGGGTCTCTCTTGCCCCAGATGCACATCCCTAGAGAAGGCAGGCCCTGCCCGCCCGTATGGGACTGGGGACTATTTCTCAGTCATCTCCATGTGAAATCTTTGAGTATGTGACCCAGTCTGGCAGAAAGATTGAATACTGATGGATAACACTCAGATATTTTCAAATTCAAATTCAAGTTCTTGAAATTTTCAAATTCAAATTTCTTTTCAAAGGTGCTGCTTTTCCACACATGTCTCTGTTTGTCCCTGCTTTATGGAGAATACTCACTTTATTCCTTCCTGCCTTGGCTGCTGGTGCTTTTCTGATATTTCAGTGTGAGGGCTCTTATTTCACAGGATCTCATGTTTTCAGAAGTGAGGCTGTGGGAGCTCAATCCCTGTGAGAAAGATCTCTGAAGAACCTGCCCTGGCAGAAAGTGTTCCTTGTGCGTGCCAGAGGGAGGTTCAGAACTGATGGGCTCAGGTGAAGTTGCCAAGGGTTTTACACATCATTTCTGGGGTTTTATTTCATTCTTTGACTGCAAGAAATCACTCCTGAGCCCCTTGTGAGACTGGTCTGACAAGTAGAATGAAATAACTACCTGAAGGGAAGTTGTGGCCAGGTGGGGGTTGGTCTCTTCTCCCAGGCACTCAGCAATAGGACAAGGGGGCACGATGGGCTCAAGCTCTGCCAGGGGAAATTGAAGTGGAGATCAGAAAAAACTTCTTTGCAGAGAGAGTGCTCAGGGATTGGAATGGGCTGCCCAGAGAGGGGGTGGATTCCCCATCCCTGGAGGTTTTTAAACACAGATTGGACGTGGCGCTGAGTGCCATGATCTGGTAAAGGGACTGGAGTTGGACCAAGGGTTGGACTTGATGATCTTGGAGGTCTTTTCCAACCCAATCGATTCTATGATTCTGTGATTCTAAATAGCAAGTGGAGCCTGGCTGTGGCCCACAGAAACATTACACCTAAGCTTTTCTGCAAGTAGGAGATTTCTATCTTAGAGAAGACTTCCATAATCTGCCTACAAGGTACATCAATCCCATTTTAAATCCTGGGTTAATCATGGAAATCTTTACTGTGTCAGTACTCCAAGACTTCATAGTTCTTTGAGACATCTCTCATCCCATCCCACTCAGTTTCCCATTTTATTGAAAATCTTAATTTCCAGATTTGAGCACTGTCTCCCATAATATGCTGAATTTCATACTCCATTTTGGGGTCTCAGTCTTTAGAAGTACAGCTGAGACTTGACTTCAGGTCTCACTATCCTGGCAAATCTTATGGCCTGACACTGATCATGGCACTAACACAATGGCCAGATGCAATGGCTTCTCATTCTGATTTACATTCTTCTCTTTACATTGTAGCAACAATGGAAAGAGAACCTCCATGGATGGAGCTTTCTCAGCTTGTTCTAATATTTCACCACATTGTGGTAAGAAGTTATCAAAATTTTTCTGTAGATTGAATTGGAATTTATCATCCTGCAGCTTGTATCTGTTGCCTTTCACCTGATCAAGGTGCATGTCCAAGTAATGCCATATGGAAGGAGAAACGTAGCGGGGACACAGAGCCCCACCTGGGGAGGTGTTGGAGGTCCCCATCCTTGGAGATATCCCAAAGCCTCTGGAGGAGGTTCTGGCCAAGCGGCTCCAGGTGTCCCTGCTTGAGCAGGGAGGTTGGACCAAATGATCTCTGGAGGTGTCTTCCAACCTCAACTAATCTGTGGTTCTGTGGTTCTGCACAGGGCATGAGAGATCTGAAACCAAGAACTTCAGAATCTACCAGGTGAGATGTAGCTGGATCTGTACCCAATTCCTGTGTGTGTTTAATTTTCACTTCCTTTTGACTGTTTAACCACGTGCTGATGTGCTGATATAAAGTGCCTAAGAAGATGAGCTGTGTGATCCAGAGGCACAGAACCCTTCTGAGCTGATGAAGGATCAACAAACAGAATGGAAGTCAGGAAGAAATTCAAAAGTGTTTTGAAAAAATCATTATAGTGTGTTGGACCTGCAATTTTAATGTCCTCAGGAGAAACCATTGAGGGAATTGTATGTTGCTTCCTACTTTCTGTGTCCAGCCTTCATTACATTTTGCCTGAGCTTGACCTCCCAC
The DNA here is from genome assembly GCA_021164005.1 of Willisornis vidua nigrigula. Taxonomy (NCBI): domain Eukaryota; kingdom Metazoa; phylum Chordata; class Aves; order Passeriformes; family Thamnophilidae; genus Willisornis; species Willisornis vidua. Next base: position 62,626 of record JAJPCS010000390.1, read on the forward strand.
CCGCCTGCACTCCCTGGGTTTGCTGTGTTGGGAAGTGCTTGTGCTGCTGGAAGACTCAGAGAATTTTTAGGGTGTTTCTTTCTCCTACGATTTGGTGCCTGATCCTCCTGTGCCAGGGCAGATCCAGTGACTGTGGTTTCAACACATGAAGGGAACAGCAGCCAAAGTGCAACCCAGAGCAGAGCAGCTGAGTTACCCAGAGAGTGCTGCAGAAAATCTTAGGGAAGAGTCCAGGGAATCTTAGACTGTAAGTGTTTAACAATTTCTGTGCTTGAAGAATCTGGGATGCTCAGCTCTATGGGAACAATTTCATGTGGAGAATGAAGTGTTAAGTTGCAATTATGACCTTTATGTGACTTTTACTACATGTGCATTACATTTTTTTCCCCCACGCTTCTGTTTTTTAATCATTTATATCAATGTAAGTTCATACTTAGTATGTTCCTTTTGAGACTGAAACCTAAACTGTGAACATCTCCCTCCTGCATTGTTCTGGAAATTTACACATGTTTTTTGGTCTGGTTCTTCAAGGAAGTTTTAGAGAAATAAGAAAAAAGATAACAGGGAGAGAGAGAGAAGGAGTGAGGTTGCTGTTCCTTGTAGTGAGCCTCTGTTTGACCATCACTTGTCATCTGACCATGGCAGGAGCAAGGAATGTATTTCCTAAGAAGATCTGTGGGACTGAAAAGTAATGCAAGGTCTTTATTAAAAAAAAAAAAAGAAATGGAGCAAAACACATTTAGGAATGTAAAATCAGGGGACACTTGGATTTAATCTTTTCTCTTGCAGGCTGCACAGATGTTCACTCTCACTGTTGTCATCACTCTTTGAGGCCTGTGCCACCTGTTCCCCTACTGGTTCTGCTGGAAGGAGGAAGAAGGACATGGGAGAGAGGAGCTGCAGACCCTGTGAGAGGAAGGAGGCAGGAACTAATCTGAAGAATTGAAGGAAGACGGGGCAGAACAGAGAATGAAACAGAAAGTGAAACCTTCTCTGCAATGTGTGAATTCCAGTTTCTGGAAAAACATTGATCTAAGCAACACAGTAAAAAAAATACAAACAGTTGTAGAGTCTGCTGTTAGAGATCTGTGGGCAGAGAGACAACCAGCAGTGGAGCAGAGTGTGCCTCTCCCCTCCTGCAGGGATGTGACCACAGCACAGGCAGCTCCAGAAATTCACTCTGTGCTCTGAGGAAGTGGCAGTGACTGTGGCCCAAAGGGCCAGAGCAGGTGCCAAGAAGGCAATCCCAGAATACTTGATCTGCCCCTCCCGGGATTGCTGGCGAAAGCTCCCACTCTGCTCCCACCTCAGCCCTCCTGGCCCTCAAAGCAGCTCTGGCTCTTACAGAGTTATCAGAAGAGTCAGTTGGGTTTATCATCCTGCTCCAGCTCCAACCAACAAGACAACAGGTACCATCAGACAGCACCTGTCAGCTTCTTATCCCTCTTTCTATTTCTTGGCTCTCATTTTGTTGCTTTTTTACCTCTGAGAAAATGGCTGAAGGGGGAATTACTCACAAAAATCATGAGAAGAAAACTGGGATCCCCACCAGCACTCTCAGGTATTCAGGACAACTCAGTAGAGTTGCCTGAGATGAGATCCCACTGTCTCTAAGATCTTTCCAATTGTGCTTTGACCTCTTAGTGATGTGAATGGTCATTTTGACAAGGCTGAAGATCTGCTGCAACTTGTTATGGCTTTGGTGGGGACATGAAGAAGGAAGAAGGAGCTGACAGGGAGGAGAGTTAACTAAGAGAGTATTCAGAGGTCACAGGCAGGTTTAGAGGTGAGATTTCCACCAGAGCTGGTGGCAGATGAATGATGATAAGGCACTTCTTCCATCCATTTTGCATGGAGAGGTTTTGGCTTTCTCTAATCTGGGTAATGCTCCATTTCTGAAAATACAGTGACTTTCCAGGCTGGCCCTTGGACAGGCAGATCCCCAGTGGTTGTTTGTCCCAGTGTTCCCTGATGCCTCAGTTCCTGTGGAAACAGGCACTCGGAAACAATATTAATGGAGAAAGAAAGACACCTTTATTGAAAGCTTTCAAGGTGCACACCAGAAGGTCTGTGACCCCAGGCACAGGCCCACATTTGCACACAGGCATGCACAAAGACCTGCACACTGACATGCACAAAGACCTGCACACAGGCATGCACAAAGACCTGCACACTGACATGCACACCTTGACCAGGGATGTCACAGCTTTTATAACTTCTCCAGCAATTTACATATGAGATATCGATAACTGACCATGATCTTCATTTCCCTCAGTGCCCCACCCATGGAGGTCTTCATGACTGACCCCTGGAGATCTTCCAGAACCTCTGGGCCTTCTTATGTTTTGTCTTCTTGCTATCTGTAGGTTGCTTCTCACCAACACCATGGCCTTGGCAGGGCATGGAAAAGCTCAAGAATCTGTGAGAAAGAGCTTTAGTAACTTACCTAAGATATGAGCAACCTAGGAGAATCCATGGAACCTAAACAACCTCAAAAATCTACAAAATATACTAAAATCCTTAGGCATCACCAGAAAGAGCAGCCACAAGGACTACTGACCAAGCAGGAGATTCCAATGTCATGTCCTGGTTCTTGCCAGCACCACATTCCTGTTCTCACCAAGTGTTCTCATTCCTCTCTTCCTCTGCAGCCCAAGGAAGCCCAGCAAGGCACTGTGGGTTTCTCTGAAAGCAGCAGGGAGCTGTTGGCAAGAGGCACTTCCTGTGGCTTCCTTCTGTCCCACACCTGCAGTAACTGCTGGGACAGGAACTTCAGCCAGGTTGGACGGAGATCCTGCAGGAACATTCTGCCACTTCACACCTGCTGTGCCACCTTGCTCAGCCTCCAAATGCCAGTCTGGAGAGGCCCAGGGCACTGTTAAGATGTGCATTGGATCTGCCCGACCTGCACAAGTGTCTGAATTCAGGGGATAAGGCACCATGGAGGGACCTTTGTCATGTCTTCTATTTCTGAGTGAACTGAACTGAAATTCCGGTCTGAACAGGCAGCCCTGGGAATCCTTCCCTGAGAGATAAAGTCCTGTGCAAGAAGGTTCTCAGTGGCACTTGGGGTTTTGGAGGGTGTCCAAGGGGTCCTGTGGCCAGGTCTGATCAGGGACAGAAGGCTCACAGGAGGCACGTCCTTTTCTGCAGCAGCTGAACCCAGTGCTTGAAGCAGGAAAAGCTCTGACACAAGACGAGGCAGTGAAAAATCTTAACCAAGGCAAACTGGACAGGAGGTCTATTTTTCAAATTACCAATGTCCTCAGTAATTATTGTAATCATGGGATTTTGTAAAGGTAATGAAAACTCAACCTTACCACATGAGCAGTCATTTCTTCTGATATTGACCTAAAAGTTAATTTTGGAATCTCGCATCTAGGAGTAAATATCAAGATTTCAGAACTGAAACAGGAGAAGTTCTGGTTGTATTGACAAAAGTTGGCCAGTGAAACTGTGCAGACACTGCTGGGGACGAGAAGGAAAGTCATTCACTTTCCTCTTGAGTGTGTCTTTTCATTCTGTGGGCTTGTTTATTATAGACCACACGGTTAAAATACCCCGACGCGTACCCTGACAGGGCCTTTTAGGGAGTATTTTTCAAAAACCACATCTATGCAAAAACCAGCTCGATCCCTTTCCGGACGCTCTGCTTGCAGCTGCTGGGGTTTTCCTCCCTGCCACACACACAGCCTGCACAGACACAGCAAAGAGGAGAGGAAACCTCTGCAAGGGGCTCCTCCAAAATAGCTGCAGGGCAACGGAGCAGATGAAAGTAGAAAGGTTCTGGCTCATCAACCTGAAAACATTTCAAACTGCACTGAGCCCAAACCCATGGTGAGACAGCTCTCATGTGGAGCAGAGCTGTGCCTTTCTGGGGGTACATGGACTGACAGCCCGAGCCATCACTGTGATAAGAAATAGTATACATAAATAAATAAATAAATAAACAGCAGAGAAGCTGAACATCACACACAGACCAATATGATCAGGGGAAAGCCCCCTTTATTATACACCACACACAGTTTATATAGGGCTAAAGCTGCACAACATTGGCTAAGTTAAAATCTCCCACCACCAGGTTACAAACTTTAATTGGTTATAATCCGTATCTCACAAGTCCGATGTTTATATTATCTCACCCTCTATGTTTTCAAGCACCTCTCTGGTGTGCTGTGAGAACCTGAGGAGCTACCATGAGAAACCTCTAGGGAGTAGCTTACTCCTCCAAGCAGCTGGGACTTGTTTATTCTCAGCTGCCTTCAGTCTCACGGGGTTGGTGTAGGTCTGAATTGCACTCTCTTCATTTTTCTGTACCAACATATACATGAGACACTTTAACTTAAATATTTTTATATACCTGAGGGGATTTTAGTTATAAGATTGTCCTGGTTTGAGGGGAAAAACCAAAATGTTTACCCACAAGCGGGGGAGGGGGCCTTCTCCACAATAATCACGCCACTCTTTGTTAAATTTAAGAAAAGGAATTTTAATACAAGAAGGATAACTGTTCTTAACTGATATATATATATATATATGTATATATGTAAACAGACTAGTGCAAACCGCTTCCCCAACACCACAAGGAAAAAAAAACAAAAACAAACAACAAAACCCAGCAGGTTTTCCTCCCGGAGGAAAGTTATACTTAGTGTCAATGTCACAGCCCGGCTGGCAGCAGGGTGAGCTCCCAGATGAAACTCTGTGTCTCTTGTCCCAAATGAAGAAAGGAAGCTGAAAGGGGGGAACCGCCACGTGTCCTGGAAAGCAGCTGCAAACCTCTCTCTGCCGGGTCACTGCCCCAGCCGGGGCAGGCAGGCCGTGACGGTGCAGGCGATGGTGAGACCGGAGCAGAGGCCGGAGCCCAGATGCAGGAACCAGGAGAAACAGCCGTGGCGAGGAGAAAAGCAGCGTCTCCGCAAGAAGCCCCAGCAGTGCCAGCAAAGCCGCTTCCCTCCTCGGCCGCACACTGCTCCCGTGTTCCACCGAGCTAAGAATGGAAAAAATGTCCCCAAAACCAAGAGACAAACCTGCCCCCACCCAGGTGCTCAGCAGTAACTGCTCCTTTTTGTTAACTGCTGGCATGGGCAGTCAGTGGCAGGGGAGAGAATTTACATAATAATCCCAAACTACAACAAAGATTCAAGTTTTGGTGGGGCGGGGACTTTCTGGTTATACATATGAGAAAAGCTACAAGCTGTGGAATTCACTAGATGAAAATGTATCTTTTTCCAGATGCCACAAGGCCTAGCAGAAGCTAAAATAGAACTTAATTCAAGGTTATCCAATCAGAATTCAGCTAAAGCAGCTACAGAACTGATAAAACAAACTGGAGGCATTCCAAGGGAAAACAATGCAACAGAGCGAGCGTCCAGCAGAAAGGTTAAAACTTTAAGCGAGGAAGAGCCCCTGAAACGACCACCTGTGAGGCCAGATAAAAGCAAGACCCCTATTCAAAGAAAGCATTGAGCAGGCGCAGTTCAAATCTCTGCCCCAGTTATGCCCATCTGTGCATGTGTAGGAAGAATTCTCGCTTACTTTATTCACATGTTGTCGCAGGTTTGGCTTAGCTGTTACCAACCCTGGACTGGGCCCCCTTCCTGTTGTTACAGTAAAATCAAAAGTGAGCAATTCAGATCTATAGAAAGCCCTGTGAGTCTCAGCTCTCAGACAGAAGCAGCAAAGAGCTCAGCTGCTGCTGGCTGATAGGGAGGAGGTTTACTCCCTAAGAATTCACATAGTAAGAATTCACAAGACTCTGCAGGTGCAGGAAAACAGCCAGGATGAAATAATATAAACATGGGACTTGTGAGATATGGGTTTTAACCAATTGAAGTATCTGGCGTGGTGGTGTGTAACTCTTTTAGCCAATAAGCTGTAGTCCTAACCCGATATAAACTGTGTGCTTTGTGTAATAAGGGGTCTTCACTATAAACTTCATAAGCTTGTTTGGTGAAGTCCTTTCTCTCCACCGATAAGTTTGTTTACTTTACCTTCCCTCTCCCAAAATACTTCCCAGCAAAGGCAAGGAAAAAAAACTGAAAAGAAACGCACTCAAAAGAAACTGAACTGAATAATATTCACAATCACGCTGTATACACAGTACGTAGGATCCCAACCCCAGGGGAGAGGGAGAAAGGGAAGAAGGGGAGTGAAGATAAGGAAGACACAAACCCAACCTAACAAAACCAAACTAGAAAAACTTAAACCAAATGAATCACACAGACATAATTAAAAAACCTCAAAGAAGGGGAACAGGCATGAAACAATCTCACCCAGGACAGGAGAACCACCAACAACCGGAGGGATCAGGACTCCAACCACCTCCCACCAGCTCCTCGGCCAGGAGAGAAGAGAAGACTAAACCACTCCCCTCCCTGCTACGTGGAAGACACGTGTGGAATACTTGTAACTTCCTTGGATACAATGGTTACTGGGGAAGCCATGGGCCAAACCATTACACATGTATTAAGAGTTCCTGCTTGCTTTATGCACAAGTATTACATTCCTTAGTCCATTGCTTTGCATATGTAGTAAAGTATAAAATTTGTAAAGTGACCCAGCACGGGAGGAGGAGGGGTGATGCATTGCTAACCCCTCACTCCAGGCTGGCGTGAATAAAGAAATATCTGCTGCTCAACAGAGCAAAACTCTTTGAGCAGTTCTTTATTGTTTGGGATTTACCGAAAATTTTGGCATCATTTCTGGCAACCCAAGGATGGGATATGACATTGTCTCTCTTCTTGGCTGCAGACTTGTTGAAATTTGGACCCCTTAGGCATGCCCCAAGAGTTCTCAGAGGGTTTGCTCACTTCAGCAGGTTGCTGCGGGAGTAGACAAGAACCCTCTGTTTGAAAACATAAGGTATTTGTGTCCCTTTGGGTGTTTGTCTGTCTTACTAACTGAGTACTGACTCTGACCCCTTGGTACCACACATGGTTCCCTTAAGACAGTGAGGGACACCTCCTGCAGGACGCCGCATCACAGAAGACATTTCTGAGTTGAGACATTTGGTTTGATTTTGTTTTGATTTATTGAGTTGTGGTACTTTTTGTTTCATCCATAACTTGGAGAGAGACATCTCCCCACTGGCGCTGTGTCACAGGTGAAATTCCTGATGTCAACACACATTTGAGTTGATCTCGGTATGTACCTGGGTGGGGTAAGAGTCCTCCTGTTTGATTGTGGGTTTGGTTCAAGTGATATTCGACTTTATTTGGCTTTGGTTTAAATGCCATACGGTTTGGATCTTGTTATTGGGCTCATGGAAGTGTGTGTAATTATTGTAATTTTGGGTTGTGTTTGTTTTAGGACTGAGCATTGTAATGGGATCCCCTTGTGTGTTTTGAGATATTTGAGTGATTCTGGACTGTGTTGTTAAAGCTGGTACTGTTGCATTGTTGGGTGAGCAGTAACATCAGTGGGTAGTGTTGTTACTGCGCTGAGTTTGTAGTCATGCTAAGTTACTAGTTTGTTATAGTTACAGATTTTGTGGAGTGTTAAAGTGCAGTTACACATGAGTTGGTGGAACAGATTTAGGCATATTTGTGAACATAAAGTACAGAACGGACCTACTGAGTTGGAAGATGCTGATTGGAATGCAGGACAGTTAGAATTACAACGAGATATTCAGCGACGAGAAATAATTGTGGAAATAGCAAGTGACTCACATAAGTTAATAGCACATTTGAGGTGAAATGGGTTTGATCCATTGTTGATTGAGTATCTTACGGACAGGGAGACTGCCTGGGAACATAATTCTCAAATAGGCTGGTATCTTACTGACTCTAGAATGGTTCGAGAGTTTTATTAGAATCTGTAGCAATAGTTTCCCTGTGATAACTATGGGAAATTCCAAGAGTAAGAAGATTTTTGCAGAACTTCCCCTTGGGATGTGTGTTAGCTCACTGGAAAGACCAAGGAAACTGGCCAGAGGGAAAAACCAAAAAGGAAAATTTAATTTTGTATTGTACTAAGTGGCAGCCCATGATAATGAGAAGTGGCCTGAGGAGGGTATTTTGAGATACAACACCTTGTTGCAGTTGATGCTATTTCATAGGTGAGAGGAAAAATGGGATGAAGTACTATATGCAGATCTGTTCTTTATGTGAAGAACCAGAGTGGCAAAAGTGTTGTGGAGTAAACATAGCCCCGCAGGACCCTTTGGTATTAGCTTTAGAGAGAGAACAGAAGAAAGGGAGAAAGATGGAGAGATGTTGCTCTGCTTGTTCAATAAAGCAGCCTTGTTTAAAATTGAAAAGAAGATGAGGAAGATGTTGTGGATGTGCAGGAGTTGCAAGTGATGTATCGATGAGAGACTTAGAGCCTGAGAGGGCTGAAAGGAGTCCAGGAAAAATTGAGTCAGTGTGATGGGTTTGATCCATGGCTTCCTCAGTAACCAGGATTAACTAAGGAAGTAGACATTACATGAGTATTCCACACATGTTTTCCACGTAAGAGTAGGAGGAGGGGAGATAGGGAGGAGTTGTAGCCTTCCTTCTTCCAGTGAGCTCGGGGGAGCAGGAGGAGCCTGGACAGTCCCTTGTTTCTGTTGGTTTTCCTAGCTCGGGACGTGGTGAGAGTGTATCATTGCCTGCTCTCCTTTTTTCTCACAGTTTTTAATTGTATTTGTCTGTTTCATTTGTTTTGGTTTGGTTTTGTCTCTCCTTATTTCTTGTTCACCAGTCCTTTTTCCCTTTTCCCTTTTTCCCCTGGAGTGGGGCTCCACATAGTGTGTCCAAACTGCATATGTGGTTGGAGATGTTAGAAAATATAATTTCTTTTTAAGTCAGTTCAGTTTCTTTTGAGTTCTTTTCTTTGCAATTTTTTTTTTCCTTTGCTGGGAAGGCTTTGGGAGGAGGGAGGAGGGAAGTCCAGGGTTGGTAAAAAAAATAGGCCAAACCTGAGACACTAATTTTGGTGACCCGTACGGGGAAACAAACTTGGTTCGTTTAGTAAACAATCTATTGTTTATAAAACAGTATCTGGGAGAACTGCCAACTGGAGTTTTACTTACAAAACAATCACCGGGAAGGCAGCCAAGAGTACTGTGTTGATATAAACAAGGGGGTTTTGTTTGGGAACAGAGGAATCAGGATAAAGTAAACAATGAACACAGTGATTTCCACCTGTCCTAGCTCAGCAGAAGGGACCAGCTAACACTGTGTGTGGGTGATTAAAGCTGTGTATTCTACCCCCTCTATTCATTCCCCCAGGACAATGGACCATTAGCAGCAGCTGCCCAGGGAGTCATTATCACCCTCACACCCAGCCTGAGGGGGTGTGGCTTCTAATGGGCCATCAACACATCAATACCCCCTGGCTCCAGAGTTAATCACTCATTGTGTGAGTCCCCGCCCAGGGGGAGGGACTGGGTGCTCCCTGAGGGTACAGAAGTGGTGGGTAAGAAGACCTCGGGAACTTCTCGTCGGATCCAGAGGAGCAGCAGGACCTCGACAGGAGGAGATCACTGCTCTCAACCAGACTATGACTGTCGCTCTCAACCAGACCACAGCCCTCGCCTGCACTCACAGGTTTTTCACTCCTTTTGCTCGGGACTTGGGGGAGCCACAGGGGTCTCAACACAAGGGCAAACAAACCCCCTGTGGGTTTGTGCCCCAGGACACTGGGTTATACTGCTGGGTTTTGTGAGTGGAAAGCAATTTCCCTTTGTGTCAGTGTATTTATTGTAATACTATTATTAAATTTTAGCTCTGACTTATAATCTCTCTCGTGGTGAGTCCATTTCCCCTGCTGGTTCACCTTTAAACCAGCACACCACCTATTTCAGCCATTACCTGAGAGGTACCAGAGGAGGTCACTCCAACCGTGACCTTGAAGCTGGCATAGCACCACGGCCTCTTACGGTGAAAGGCCTCCTCTGAAGAGTCATTCTACCCTTTTAAATACTAATGCTGGCAATGCTGGTTCCCGTTTTGGGAATTCCAACAAGGAAGCGTCCAGGTCCAGATGATGAATGTCACCCATGTGAGTCTCTATTAAGTGGTGATAGTAAAGGCCTGTTACAATGTGACCTTAAAGGTCTGTTACAGTGTGACATTAACGGCCTGTTAAAGGGGATTCCTATTGCTACAATCGGTTCCAGTTATGACCTAAATTGTGTTGTGACAGCACTAGTATGTATGAAAGTAATGAAACTGTTGTTTAGAATCAGAAGAATGTTGGTGTTTTGTTGCTTCCCCTGCTTTAGATCTAAGGAAGGCCATGCCTTGAGGGGACTCGCTGGAACTTTGGAAGGGGCTTCGGACAGGCCAGTCCCTGGGTGGGATGGGGCCTGGTTGGATCTCGGTAAAGTGCTGAGGTGTTTGGCACTTCCCATTAACTGGGAGTTCACGCCAGAACAAGTGTGTGATTCTGGTGAGCTGACCCGCCGTTTATCAGAAGGGTGTTTTTCCTACGAGGACCCGTATATGCGAGTCTCTGCTTTGTGTTGGGGCCTGGCTAGTGCTTATCGATTGGCCATGGACCACTCCCAAAGGGTTGAGGCCAGCACTGGAAATGAAAATAGACTGTCCAGAACCCATGATGTCCCTGTCCCATCCACTGGAAACAGAGTCCAAACACAGCAGAAACTGGGACTCAAAACTACAAACCAGGAAGTCAATGCTGTCCCTACTACAACCAGTGATGTTCCCGTCCCATCCACAGGAGACGGAGTCCAAACACAGCATGAGGCCAATGTTGTTTCTGAGATTCAGACTCAACCCGAAACCATCACAGCTCTTGTTCGCTCTGTGGAAACTCAAACTCAAGCCACAACACCAAGGATCACCATTGCCCCCATAAAGAAGAAGAAGGCGTGGATGAAGGAGACTACAAAATCTATAGAGCTACCCCCGCAAGTGGAACGTGAAGAAGAAGAAGAGAAAGAAGAAGAAGAAGCAGACGAAGGAGCAGCAGCGAGAGAGGAAGGAGCGACAGCAAGGGAAGAAAGAGTAGTCACAGTAGAGGAGGGAGCAGCCACCAGAGAGGGAGAAGTGGTCACAGGAGATGGGACACACCCAATGGGACTGGGGGCACGTCTAAAAGAGAGCAGAGGGGTGTCAAGAGAAAGGAAGGAGACGGAGCCAGCAACCCAGGACAGAATAACACTCGATGAGTGGTACTCTGAATACATACACAAGTTCCCAGAAGAGGAAAAGAGGAGGTCAATGCGTATCCATCATCCTGAGGAAGAACCATCTCCAGCTCTCCAGACACAACCCTCCAGTCCCAGACAATAGGAGTCCATTTCAAAATAACCTTCTCATCTCTTGGACAAAGAAACCTGGCCTTGAGTACCACCTTCAAAGATCTGTTTATGAACTGACAACAAGATGACTCAGAAGCAACTTAGGGCTGGTGTGTATGGGAGCCTAGAAGAGAAGGAACTGATAAGAATGTCTCAAACACCCACAAGCTCTGGAGCCAAGCAAGGACTGTTGGGAAAAGAGATAGAACAAGATGTGACTGGAGAAGGGGCTGTGTAGAGGTAGGGCAGCACTTTTGTGGGACAAACATCCTTGTTCCAGTCCCTGCAGATGCAAAAAACAAAAGACAGCACCAGCACAGGAGTAGGCAGGGACTGTCAACCAGAGGTCCCTCTACTGTGGGAGGTGAGACCACCCAAGGCCTGCAAAACCTTTGACCCATTTCCAGGGAAGTCTGAAAGAACAGGTACCAAGTCCCTTCCCTCTCCTTCTCAAACCTTCCCTTCCCAAGCACTTACCAATCCTGCCCACTCCCTTCCCCTTAAAGCTGGCACATCTCACCACGTGCCCAGCAATGACAAGCCCATCCTGCCTTGCACCAACAAAACTCTTGAAAGCAGCCCCAGCCCACTGACTCCCCCTGTGCTGTCCCTGCTCACACAGCTCCAGCTCTGGGTTCACTTCTGGGCCCCTCAGCACCACAAACACACTGAGCTCCCCTGCTCCAGCTCCTGCAGCTCCTCTCACTCATCTCCCACTTCAGCTGCTCCGCAGCTGCTACAGACGCTCCCCTTGGCCTCATCCAGCCCATCCCTGACTGCCTGTGGGGGCTTCAGGATGCTCTGCACAAGCAGCAAAAGTAGTCCTGGGACAGCCGAGGCCTGCAGGGGACAATGCAAAGGGCTTGGGTGGTGCTGGGAAGGAGGGACCTGGCACTGTGGGGAACAGGGACTGGAGTCTCAAGGATGTGATGCAGCAAGGACAGGGGCCCAGGCAGATGGCATGCAGCAAGGCCTGACCCACTGCCCCAGCACCAGGCCCTGCCCAAGGCACTCCTGTTGGGGCTGGGACCTGCAGGCAGGGGCAGAACCCACACCTGGGGCAGCCTTTCTGCCCCGGCCCAGCCTCTCCCTGTGTGTGCATCACCCACAGCACAGGCTGAGCTGGGGCAGTGTTTGCTGCTGGGGCCCTGCAGAGCCGCCCATGGGGACACCTCCTTTGTGATGGCACAGGCGCCACAGCCTGGCACAGCCAGCCCTGCCCACCGTCCCCACCCCAGCTCAGAGACTAAGAGTGGCCCCTGACAACCAAATAACCAAAGCCCCCCACCCCCAGAGTGCAGCTCCATCTGTTTGCAACAGGTCCTCAGGGGTTCCGTTGACAAAGCACCCCCTCCAAACTCTTCTTAGACAGAAAACTGAGGGGCACAACACATGGATGCTTTTAGTAAGGAAGTACAAGCTTTTCTATTGAGAGGGGTCATTATTTATTCTTAATGTTTAGACTTACCCATTTTGGGGTAGGATGTCCTAGAAGCTACTGTTGTATTACATTTGGAGTGAGAAATATTTTTCAAAGAAATGGGGTGGAGTTGAAGTTGTTTGTGTTGGTAAGAAGGGATTTTAGTTCAGAGAAATCAATCCAATGGGACAGTCAGAAGATCCATCAATTCTGTGGGATCTGAGGGTGATACCAATGGTGTGGAATAAGGGGTGGAGATCGTGTCAGGTGTGGCTGAGCTGGAGTTCATTTTCCCACAGCCCACTCCCAGGTCTGGGCCCTGCAGTGGGAGCCGGGAAAGGGTTGAGAACTCACTCGTGTTTTGGCTCCTGCTGGGCAAGGCTGGCACAGCACCAGTGCTGTCTCCCAACATTCACCGTCAGGTAGGGACTGGGGGTGGGCAAGATCCCAGCAGGGGACACAGCCAGGCCAGCTGAGCCAAAGGAGCCCTTGTGCCAATGTCAGCTCACAGAGAAAAGCTGAGGAAAGGAGGAGGAACTGAGGGCTGTCATTCCCAGGGTTTGCCTTCCAGAGCAGCCATTCCATGTGCTGAAGCTCTGCTGCCCAGGAAGTGCCATATGACACTGGTGAGGGAAAAGACACAACAAACCTATTTTTGTTTCTCTGTGCTTGTTCTTGCTCAAACTTTCACTTTTGCTTTAGGAATCTGCCTTATCCCAACCTACAAGTCGTTTTCCATCTGATTCTCTCTGCCCTGTCCTGCTGGGAAGGGCAGTGACAGAGAGGCTTGGTGGGCACCTGGTGTCCAGCCAAGGGCAACCCACCCCAGTCTCAGAAGAGGAGCCACTCTGTCCATCCTTGGAATCCTGCACAGGAATCTCTGTCTGTGTCTGTGTCTTCCTCAATGCCTGATTCCCTGGCAAATACACTCCATCCTAATGGCAATTTGCCCCCTTTCCTGACACTCCCTTCTCCTTCAGTCCACACCCTGCCCCCCCCCAGCCAACATGTGGAGCTCGACATTTCCACACTTTTCCCTTTCCTCTGGAACCAAACATTCTCAGAGGGAGATCCAAAAGATGGACAAGTTTTATCCTGGAAGGAAGAGGGTCCAAGGTCCAGTTGTTGAGAAGGTTGTTGTTCCTTCAGAGTGTTTTTGGGGCTCCCTCAGTCCCTTGGGGAGAGAGATAGGAATGATCCATTGGTGCCTCTTTTCTGGACTGGCTCCCTCTGAGCTGCCCCTGCAGCAGGAGAAGTCCCTGACTCCACTGCTTTGGAAACCTTCCAAGGGTATCACAAAACCATTGCCTGGGGTCAAATTGTTTTTTCTGCTGTTTGTAGGGCTCAGCTGACCACAAATAGACCTTTTTTTCTCTACACAGGAAATGGCTTTTGTGCAGCTTTAAAGCTGTGAGAATCAAATGCAGTGGTGGACATGTGTTGTTTCACCTGGAGGATCTCGTACCAACGTGGTTCCCAACATGGAGCTTCTGCAGGGCAGGGCATTGTCAGGGTGATGGGGGAGTTCTGTGCCCCTCCCCTGACAGACACCCACCCGCTGTTACCCTCCCACTCTCATCAACCCATGGGGGCTTCCCACCCAGGGAAGGGTGTTGGGGGCTGAGGGGGTGGTGGTGTGGGGGAGGACATTGGGAGGAGAGAAAAAGTGAGGATGACAAAGGAGAAAAATAGAAATAAAGAGAGGAAAAAGCCTCAGGAAGGTGCAGAGGGCACAGCTCTGGAGCCCCTCAGAGGCCCCCAGGACCACCCTGGGATGGCCTCAGGACATGAGTACCCCAGGGAATGCTGCACTGGACCCTGAGTCTCCCCAAAATCCAAGGCCAGCAGTGAAAGAGCTGCTCCCCGTCCCTTGGATCCCAGTTCCCGAGGATCCCCATTCCCATGGGGCCTCCCATTCCAGCAGCACCTCCATCCCCTTTGTTCCCATCCCATGACCCCAACTCTTTGAGGCCCACATTCCTCTTGATCCCCCCATTCATGGGGACACCCTTTCTCTGGGGCATCCTGCCAACTGCCTCCCCAGGATCCCCTTCCCTTGCTCCCCCGTTCCTGGGGGCACCAACCCTTGGTTATTCATATCCCTTGAGCCTCCCTCTCCTGGGACTCTCCATGTTCCACAGTGTCCCCAGAGTGTCCCCACCATGTCACCAGCCTGTCCCCACTGTGTTCCCATCCTGCCCCCACAGTGTTCCACATACACGTGAGGGCAGACGTGACCTCACTTCCTTCTGCTTTACCCCAAGAACTGCCCTGCAGGTGACAGGTGGCCCTGGCAGCACCTGACAGCCAGTCTGTATGGCCAGGTGTTATAGTTTCAGAAGCTTTCACAGAATTTTTTTTCTGTCCCTTACCAACATAGTGGTTTGGGAGTTGGAGGCCAGGACCAGATGACTTGCTGAAAGCCCAACCTCCCACTACCTGCTCCCAGAGCCACCCAACTGTCTAAAGCCTAAAGAAAGGGGTGGCTGATAGCCTTGCATTGCAACAAGATGTCTTGGGAGAGGAATGGGGGGAGGTGGGAAGTAGAGAGAGGTTTCCTGGTGCTTGCCACACTTTCCTCCTCTGTCTGTTTGGGTGCCAGCCACTGCTTGCTGGGCTGGTGGAAGCACTGGAAGGGGATTCCTGGCTCACCCCCCAACTCCATGCACCCTGTACCGTTTTTCTGAGAGAACGATCACCACTGCCTGGATTCACTACAGGTGCCATTGCCATCTGCAGAGGAGTTGCTACCTCCCCCCAACATTTTTGGACAAAGGACAGCGAGAGGGTCCTTGCACTGCCCACAAGAAAGGTTTCAGCTCATCCCTGTGGCCATGATTCCCACGTGAACTTCAGAACCAGCACCTCTCCCTGCTCCCTATCTTTGCCCACCAGGAGCCCATGAGTCACCACAGCCCAAGGTGTGGCATCACCTCCTGCAGTCTGTAAATATAACTGCACCGAAGGGGCAGAGATAGGGCTTGACTTGTTTAAAACTTTTAGTTACGGTGTTGCTATCTGTACTGTTCTGGTTTGGGTTATAAACCTATTTATTTATAGTAAAGAACTGTTATCCATTTCATTTTCTGATTAAAGTCTCTTAATTCCAAAGGTTGTGACAGTTTTTGAGAAGAGGTCTCCTTCCCTTTCCAGAAGGATTCCTCACTTTCCTTGACAGACATCTTGGCTTCTTCTAAACTGAGACAGAGGTCTCTACCAGACTCCCACGGTGACATCAGCATTATTTGGTTGCCCCCACATTCTTAGCCAGAGGCTCCCAAACTGTGCCTTTGCCCACTGTGACCCCCAGACATTCTGACCCTTCTATTACACACAGGGCCACCCCTCCGCCTCTTCTGTCCTGCCTGTCCCTCCTGAAGGGCCTGTAACCCATCCAACAGGGCACTCCAGTCACAGGGTTCATCCCACCAGGGTTCACTTGTGCCAGTGATGTCAAATCTCTGGGACTGGGCCAAAGCTTTGAGCTCCTCTTGTCTGTTTGTGGGGCTGCTGCATTGGAGTAGAAACATTGCAGGTGTGGTCCTTGTGAGGCAGATGGAGGGATCCTATTAGTGCTTGTTTCCTCAAGTGTTGGCTTACATCCTCCTATTGGGTGTACTGGGAGCGCTGGGAGGGGGATTGGGGACCCACTGGGTATACTGAGCATACTGAAGTGGAGAGATATGGAGCCTCTGGGGGTACTGGGAGGGAAAATGGGGAGAGCCTGAGTTTATTGAGTGCAATGGAGAGTCATTGGGAAGAAGCATAAGGGGCACTCGGGTGTACTGGGAGCACTTGGAGGGAGAGTGGAGAGCACTGGGGATTAATAGGGAGCCCCTGGGGGTAGTGGGAGAACTATGGGGGGAAATGTGGAAACTGCTGAAAGTAGTGGAAGCAGTAGAAAGGGGATGGTGAAGCCCCTGGGTAACTGGGAGCTCTGGGATTGGAAAATGGGAGAACTGGTTGCCCTGTGCAGCTTCACACAAGACCTTCCCCATTCATGACCACCCTCCCCAGGCAGGGTGGGCACCCAAAGGAGCTGGGGGGGGCACGCACATGTTGGTGCCCTAGGGAGGGGAACTCCAGTGCCACCAATGCCACCAGAACCCCACAGTGCCCCCAAGTCCCCTCCAGTGCCTCCAGTTTCCCCACTGTCATGCCACAGTCTCATAGAGGTCGTTGGGGTTCTGCAGCTGTGCACTGGGTCCCAGCAGCTCCATGTAGGTCACATGTGGGCCCTGGGGCGTGACAGTGCAGGAGGCCCCCTGGGGGAACCCTGCAAGAAACATTGGTTGAGGGGATCCAGGGGGAGCATGACATGTGTAGATAACACGTCCCTGTCCCCCCTCCCAGTACTCACGCCCTACCCACTCAGTGAACACGACATGGGTGTACAACACCTCCCCATCTTCTGTTGGGGTTGTGGGATCCGGGATAGGCCTGCATGGATAAGGGGGTGTCTGGCGGGTGCCTGGGGAGGAGAGAGAGGGGGCTGTTACAGGATACCCTCTCTCACCTGTCCTGGGTCTTCCTGGTGGCTGCAAAGAAAAGTGGGACGTGACCATGAGTACCCTGGGACCCCTGAAACCCATCTGGGATGCCTGACAGAATCCCTGAGGTCTCACTGGACCCCTGATTGTCCCCAGGACTCCTGTGAAGCCTGAAAGTCACACAAAAGCACTACACGACACCATTAGTCACAAAACCTTGCGACACTAAATACCCCTGGGACCTCAGAACCCCAAGCCCAGCAGAGAGCAGGACCACACTCCCCAAGGATCCTTGTAGACCTCCCAGCATCCCTCCACAGTGCCCCAAGACTTCTCCAACCCCCCCAGGAGCTTTGGGTACCACCCCATTGTTCATGAGTTCTCTCCTGGGGTATCCCAGAAACCCTGCCAAGACCATCCCAAATACCCCCACACCCCCAGGATGCTGAGCCAAGGTCAGCCCCCAAATCAGGGTTTGTGAGTGCTGCCCCACTGTCCCCCAAACTGAGGGACTTCCCTCAGCCCCAGGACTTTCATCATTTCTAATTGTCACGCACCCACATGGTGCCATTGATGCCAGCACCCAATGAGAGCCAGGAGCAGGAGCAGGCACAGGAGGGACATGCTGACCACTGTGACCACTGCTGGGGACAGAGTGGGAAAAAATGGGATCACCTGCCACTCTGGAGTCCTCCTGCACCCCCTGATGATCCTGGGTGATCCCACCTGTGCCCTGTCCTTTTGGTGTCACTGTCAGATTTAGTGCTGGGCTGAGTGATTGAAACACACGGTGTCCATCCAGCTGGTTGGTGGCCACGCACTGGTAGTTGCCAGAATGTCCCAGCTCGACATTCCCAAGTGCCAGGAGGGGACCCCGGGACACCTCCTTCCCGTCCCACAGCCAGGTGAAAGTCACAGGTGCTGAGCCCACCTGCACCGAGCAGTGCAGGGTCACGGGGTCACCCACCCACACCTGCAGCGATGGGGGTCCAGGGGTGATGGTGGCATTGGCCACAGGCACTGTGGGGAAGAGATGGGCCTGAGGCCACGGGGAGGGACTGGCAGCTGGCTCGAGGGGAGGAGGATGGGGGTGGAAATTGTGTGTGATGGGAGATGCCATGGGTGGGGTCATCCAGAGTCAGAGGGTGTCAGTCCCCCAGGACTGTGACCCAGAGTGTACAGAGTTGTCACCCATTACAGAGTGAAGGGATGACATGGGTAGGATGCAGATGGGATGAGAATGAGGTGAGGTTGGGATGGGAGAGGCTGTGGTTGGGGGTGGCAGCAAGCCCAAGGGTCCTTCTCCCGCAGGACCACATCCCACAGTGGCTGTGGCAGTCCCTTTCTGTGGGGCAGGGGACAATGCAGGTGGGATGGTGGTGGGAGATGTGAGTTGGGGGATGTTGTGAGTGGAATAGGGGTTGCCATGAGTGGGGTCACCCCCAGCCTGAGGGTTCGGCTCACCCAGGACGGTGACTTGCAGTGGGGGGCTCTCGGCCGTGCTGTCCCCACTGGTGACCCGGCACTGGTAGTGGCCACTGTCCTTGTCCCCAGCGTGCAGCTCCAGATGGGGGCCAGTGCCAAGCGGTATGGCCGAGCCCCTTCGGTGCCAGAAGAAGGACAGGGGACCTGTCCCCATGGCCACTGTGCAGCTCAGCACCAGGAGGTCACCCAGTGCCACCCGCCCCCCAGGGGGCTGTGCTGACACAGACACCTCCAAGAGAGGGACCCCTGTGGGGATCACAGGTGGGACTGGGGAGAGGGGAGGGAACCCAGGGAGGTGCAGTACAGGGGCTGGTGGGGGATGGTGGAGGGGACCCAAGGAAGGGGAAAGGGGACCCAGGGAGGTGTGGGGGTGCCTGGGAACGATGCAGGGACCCCAGAGAAAAATGGAGTGATGCAGACACAGACAGGGGACCAGAGGAGGAACGGAGGGGTGGACAGGGTGGACAAAGGGAGTGATGGAAGGACCCATGTACAGAAGGGAGAGCAGAGGATGGAACAAGGGCTGGGAAACAGAAGTGAGATTACAGGGAAGGAAGGGGGGACATGGAGAGGGATGGAGGGGATGCAGGGAGGGTGTCAGGAAGCGATTAGGGTACTGTGGGATGGACCCTGGGAAGGGTGCAATGAGGGATGGGGGTACTCAAGCAGTGATGGGGGTAACCAGGGAGGATTTTGGGGTTCCCCCCATCCCCACACTCACTGCGCACGCTGACCCGGAGCCGGGAGCTGCTCTTTCGCACGGTCCCCACCTCAGAGCGCACCTCACAGGTGTAGTTCCCCGAGTGGGAGACCCCTACAGCAGGCAGCCAGAGCTGGGAGGACACCTGTGGGCCCCCCACCAGCACCCCGTCCCTATAGAAAAGGTGCAGGAGCGGGGCTTGGGGCCGCAGGGGACTGGGGGTGCTGATGCAGTTGAGATTCAGGGCCGACCCCTCAGTGGGCTCGGGGGGACCCTCCAGCACTGGCACAGGGAAGAGCTCTGGAAAGGAGATGCGGAGGGAACAGTGACTCCAAGCCCAGTGTGAGGGGGTTGGACTAGGGGCACCAAGGTGTCAGGTGTGGGGGTGCTGGGTGTGGGTTGCTCACCTCGCACTGTCACTGTCACCGGCAATGAACTCTTCCACGGTGATGGCGTAGAGTCCACCCAGCCCTCGCAGCGGTAGCGACCACTGTGGTGCAGCTGCAGAGGGGTCAGAGCCAGCTCGGTCCCCCGGTGTCCCCCCAGTTCCTTCTCCTCATGGTAGAACCGCACCTGGGTGACTGAAGTGTCCCGCCAGCCCCGGCAGCGCAGCGTCACCGTGTCCCCCTCCAGCAGTGCCCGTGCTGGGGCCTGCAGCACCAGCCCTTCTGCAGGATGGAGGGGACCATCGCACTGGGATTGGCTGGAGGGTCCTATTGGTACAGGGGACACCAGGGGTCCCCACAGGGGACAGAGTAGGGGAACCCACATTCCCTCTCACCATTCAACACTTGCACAGTGGGACTGAACCCGGTGCCGGGTCTCTGACACTGGTACGTGCCACTCTTAGTGACAAGAAACTGGTCACCTTTCTTTCTCCCCCAGCGCCGCCCATCCATGTACCAGGTGGTGTCACCAGAGGTCCCTGAGCCCTTGCAGGTCAATGTCACCTGGTCCCACAGCACCGCTGGCACCCAAGGGGGCTTCAAGAGGAGCTGGGTGGTTTGGGCTCCTGCAGGTAACAGTGGACACCAGCCTGCCAGGGCCACCACAGGGCTGGGTACAGTGCGATGGGGGACATGCCATCCCCTTGAGACTCACCAGCAAGGACCAAGGTTTGGGCTGGAAGGAAGAAGAAAGAGGAGCTATGTGGGGGTGACACCACTGGGACACTGGCACCCAGGGGCCAGACTGTGGGGGATGTCCCCAAACTGTCTCACTGGGGACACTGGTTCTTTTTGAGGAGTGTACAGGGACAGTCCCCAAGAAGTCTGGAGAAGCTTGGGGACGTTTCTGTGTCATAGCCAACCACAAACCACATCCATATGGAGATGGGGACACTGCAGCCTCCCTGGGCTGAGGCAGGACATGAGGATACTGGGGACACCCTGGGCATGGGGTCACATCCACCAGTACCACAGCACCTGCCCCCACAGCCACATCCCCATAGTTCTGTGCCCATGATTCCATTCCCATCGCACCTGTCACTCTGGTCGCATCTGCATGGTGCTTGTCCCCTTGGCCCTGTCCCTGTACCCACAGTTGCCCCAGCCTCATGGTGCCAGTCCCTACATCCCTATCCCTCTCTTCAAGTCCCCATAGCCCTCCCCCTGGACCCTGGTCACACTTGGGGTTCATCCCCATTTATTGGCTCTGCTGGCATTTTGGATCTCAGGGGACTCTGTAGCCCTTCGTTGTCCCCTCCCCACTGGGCAGCCCCTGCCACCGATGTCTGCCTCACCAGCCACCATCCCTGTGGCATCAAGCCCATGCCCTGGACACTTACCCAACAGGAGCAGCTCTACATTGCCGGCCATCCCTCTGGGGCCACCTGCCACCTGCATGGCAGGTCTTGGGGCGAACAGAAAGGAAGTGAAGGTCACGTCCGTCACCCACGTGTCATGGAACGTTGTGGGGGCAGGGTGGGGACACAGCAGGGGCAGGCTGGTGACATAGTGGAGACAGAGATGGGACACCATGGCACATGGTGGGCACATGGTGGGGACATAGCTCGGACATTGTGGGATGCTGTGGGACATGGAGGTCCAAGGATGGGGCTCAGGGCATGTGGGGAGCCAAGGATACATATCTTGAAAAATGGGGAGGCCTAGGTATGGGAGACACAGAGGAACCTGGGGCACAGGAAACTGGGGTCATGGGATGAGGATCCCAGGGATGGAGATCCTGAAGAATGGAGATCCTGGGGAATGGAAATCTTGGGAGAGGGGTCCCAGGCATAAGAGTCCCAGGAATGGGGGACAGACTGGGTATGTGCGTGGGTCACAGATCCTTTGCTCGTGTCATTCAAATATGGGGGGACCCAGGGTCCATCACAGCCCCTCCAGTGTGCTTGTGGCCTTGATGGGCACCCCAGGGGATTACAGGGGCCTCAAGGATCTATCCCACACTCCCGGGGTTGGATCAAGGGCTCTGGTGCCATCCCCAGTGACATCAGTTCCACCTGTGACCCCCCCAGGCCCTCTGCTGTCACTGTTGGGGGCCAGACAGAGACTGTGGGTCCCACCTGCCCCTTTGGGTTTGATTCTTGCAGCTTTAATGCTGCTCAAAAGCCATTTCCTGTGGGGAAAAAGGCCTGTTTGTGGTCAGCTGAGCCCTGCAAGGATCACAAAATACAATTCAACATCAATCAAAGGTTCTGCATTTGAAGGTTTTCACAGCAGTGGGCTTGGGAAACTATCTCACTGCAGGGGCAGCTCAGAGGGAGCTTTCCCCACAGTCCAGAAAGGCACCAAAGAATCATTCCTGTTACTCTCCCCAAGGCAATCAGGGAGCCCCAAAACACTCCAAAGGCAACAACAACAAGCGTGTGACTGGGTCCTTCCTCCTTCCTGAATCAAACCTACTCCACCTTTGAAACTTCTCTTAGAGAATGTTTGGTTGCAGACAAGAAGAAAAAGTGTGGAAATGTCCAGCAGTGGCTCTACATGTTGACTGGGGGAACACGGTGGGGACAAAATGAGAAGGAATTGCCAGAGGAAGGAGGGAATTCCCATCAGGATGGAGTTTATTTGCCAGGCAATCAGGCATTGAGGAAGACACAGTGACACAGATTCCTGTGCAGGATTCCAAGGATAGACAGAGTGGCTCCTCTTTGGGACTGGGGTAGGTTGCCCTTGGCTGGACACCAGGTGCCCACCAAGCTGCTCTTTCACTGCCCTTCCCAGCTGGACAGGGAAGAGCGAATCAGATGGAAAATTACTCGTAGGTGAAGCAAAAGTGAAATTTGGGCACACACAAGAGGAACAAAAATAGGTTTATTCTGTCCTAGCCCTCAGCAGTACGATATGGCACTTCCTAGATAGCAGGGCTTCAGCACAGAGAATGGTTGCTACGCAGGCACCTTTTATATCTCAGCTGAGGTCATATGGTCTGGAATAGCCCTCTGGTTAGTTTAGATCAGCTGGACTGGTTGTGCTCCCTCCCAGGATCTTGCCCTCCATTGGAGGAGGAATGCTGGGACACAGTAGCCAAAACCACTGGCATGTTATCAACATCTTTCCAGCTCCCAGTGCAAAGCCCAGCACTGGGAGGGCTGCAATGGGGAAATGAACTCCAGCTCAGCCACACCCAATACACGTTCCATGAGGCTCCGCAGTGTCCCAGGGTTCCTTTAGATCTATAACATCCTGTAGTGTCTCAGTGAGGCCTGGATTCCATGAGGATCTGCAGTGTGACAACAGCCCCTTGATTCCATGAGGTTCCACAGTGTTCCAGGGTTCCTTTGGTTCCAAGAGGCCCTGCAGTGTCACAATGGCCCTGATGATTCCATGATGTTGCACAGTCTCCCAGGGTCCCCTTGGTTCCATAAGCTTCTGAAATGTCACTAAAGTCCCACATCCCTGTCCACCCATTCCTGTCCCCTAGGACAGCCCACAACCCCAGTCACACCAGGAGTGCACCCCCATGGACTGGTTCTCCTGGCATTGGGGATCTCAGGGGACCCCGCAACCCTCCTGTACCCCCTCCCCACTGGACAGCCCCTGACAGCGGTCTCTGCCTCACCGGGTGCCATCACCCAGTGCCAGCACTGGCACTGGGAAGAGCTCTGGGAAAGGAGACAGAGTAGTGGGACTGTAACTGTGAGTCCTCTGGGGAAGGGGTTTGGAGGTATCGGATGTTAGAGTGTCAGAGTATCAGACTCTGGGCACGCTCACCGTTCAATGGCACTGACATTGGCACCAACTCCTGCCGTGATGGCCTCACAGAGCTCACCCAGCCCTCACAGTGCCCACTGTGGTGCAGCTGCAGGAAGGGCAGGAACAGCTCAGTCCCCCTGAGGGAACCTGTCACGTTCTCCCCCTCATGGTAAAGATGTACCTGGCTGACTGACCTGTCCTGCCAGACACAGCAGAGCAGATTTGTGAGAAAATAGATTGGGGATTTGTCACAAGTCAGTGGTGTGAATGGTTAAACATGTAGGATTGTTTGTTTTTTACACAGTTTTCCAATTTTTACATAGTTACATGTTTTAATAAAATTAATAAAGGATAATGGTATAATGGGGGAGGGGGCATAAGGTTTCTAGAAGGGTCTGAAGGGGATGGGGGAGTGTCCCTTAGCTAGGTGTGAAGGCGGGAAGGCTGTGACAGCTTCAATCAGGAGCTGTTGCCGGGGTCCAAGCAGCCGGGGATAGGGGTTGTTGGGGCAACGGGGCCACCAGTCTGGAGTTCTGCCGCAATAGAGCATTGCCCAAATTAGGAATGGCCATCCCATAATACTCACACCGTGTATAGAAGGCCAATGGCTGTGGCCCGAGACCCCTGGCAACATCCAACTCACAGGTAGACAGCCAAATAAGGCCATGGGGACTGGGCTATGGGACTAGGTGTAGCTCCTGGGCTACACTGTAGCACGCACACCTGCTGCTGCAGCTGCACCTCAGCCAGTTCCCCAGAGTCCTCTGTTTTAAATAAATTTTCCTATTTTCCTTCAATTTTTGAATCTGCCTTTTAAATTTTGGATCTGAGATTTTTCTCACAGATTCATTGTGTCACCCTCCAGCAGCACCTGCACTGGGACCTGCAACAATATCCAATCTGTGGGACAGGGGCATCTGTCACACCAAATGGGTTCAGAGGTTCCCAATATCATTGTGGGGCACCAGGGGTCTCCCATTGCACCAGACAGGTCCCACCAAACTGGGACACACTGGTGTACACTGGGAAATGCTGGCATGTAAGGGATGTTCTGGGATATGCTGGGATACACTGGGATGCACTGATGCTTCAGTGATGCACTGGGATGTCCCCTTGTGCACAGGCATGTGCACTTGTCACACAAGCAGTGTTAAACTCCCAAAGGAGGAGAGACCACCCAGATCCCCAGGGATGTAGCAAACCCCATCCCATCGTCACCATTTAACATGGGCAGAGAGGGGCCAAGCCCAGTGTCGGGTCTCTCACACTTGTGGATGCCACTCCCAGTGACAACAAAGCAGTCAGGTACCTCCTGCCACCAGCGCCGCCCATCCTTGTAGCCAGGTGGTGTCATTGGGGGTCCCCAAGCCCTGACAGATCAGTGTCATCTGGTCCCACAGCACCACTGGTGTTCAGGGGGGCTCCAGGAGGGGTGCCTGCAGGTAACTGGGAACAACAGCCTGTCAAGACCACTGTGGGGCTGGGGACAGTGGGGTGGGGACATGTCATTCTCCTGAGGACCCACCAATGAGGACCAGGGTCTGGGCTGGAAGGGAGAAGGGAGAGGGGCTGAGTGGGGGTAGCACTCTGGACACTGGCACCCAGGGGATGGTCTGTGGGGCCTGTCCCCATGGAAACACTGGTTCTCATGGGGAAGTGCATGGGAATGCACCGAGAGGTCTGAAGAGGCCGGGGGACATGTTTGTGTCACAGCTGATCACAAACCACATACCTGTGGCATGGATACATTGGGGATGGGGACACTGAAGCTGGAGGCTGGAGGACTTGGGCTGAGGCAGGACATGGGGACACTGAAGACACTCTGGGCTGAGGCAGGACATGGGGACACCATGACTGTACCCATGCTGGCAAAAATCACCTCCACCAGCCCTACAGCACCTTTCCCCACAGCCACATCCCCATGGCCCTGTGCCCATGATCCCATTCCCATAGCACCATTCCACATGTGTCCTAGTTCAGTGGCCAGGACCAGTTTATCATTGTGTGGGTGTGACCAAAACTATGTGTTCTACATCCTCTATTCATTTCCCAAGAAGGGTTTACAATGGACCATTTACAGCAGCTGCCCAGGGCACACCCGACTCCTCAGGGTGTGAGCTGGGTGTGAAAGACACCTGTGAGATAAGAACTGTGATGACTCCCCTTCAGGAAGTCGTTAGCACCTTCACACCCAGCCTGAGGGGCCATGTCTGCTAATGGACCATCAACAATTCCAAAATACCCCCTGACTCACAGAGTCAGATCACCCATTGTGGAACGCTACACCCGAAAGAGGTACTGGGCATTCCCACCTGGACCTGAGGGGTTTGAAGACCTTGGGGAACCTCTCATTGGATCCAGAGAAGGACCAGAACCTC
This sequence comes from Willisornis vidua nigrigula, assembly GCA_021164005.1. Lineage (NCBI taxonomy): Eukaryota > Metazoa > Chordata > Aves > Passeriformes > Thamnophilidae > Willisornis > Willisornis vidua. The sequence continues at coordinate 88,507 of JAJPCS010000390.1, forward strand.
GACAGGAGGAGACCACCACTCTCAACCAGACTGCGACCACCACTCTTCACCAGACTGCAACCACCATCTGCACCAACAGGTTTTTTCACTGCCTTTTGCTTTGGACTTGGGGGAACCATGTGGGTCTCAGCACTGGGGCTAACAAACACTGTTGATGGGGTTTGCTACACCATTGTGTTTGTGCCCCAGGGTTCTGGGTTATACTTCTGGGTTTGGTGGGTTAAAACCAATTTATCTTTGTGCCATTGCATTTATTATAATATTGTTATTAAATTGTAACTCTGACTTATAATCTCTTTTGTGTTGGGTTCATTTCTCCTGCTGGTTTACCTTTAAACCAGCACACCCTGGCCCATCCACATGGTTCTTGTCCCCTTGTCCCTGTCCCTGTCCCCCTGCCTGCTTGTGCCTATCCCCACAGTTGCCTCAGCCGCACAGTACAATTCCCAGATCCCTGTCCCCACACCCTTTTCCTCCAGTTCCCATCCCCACGACCACCCCACCATCCTGGTCAAACCAAGGGTCCACCTCTATGGATTTGCTCTGCTGGCCTTGGAGACCTCAGGGGACCCTGCATCCCTCTATGCCTCATCCCCACAGGAGCAGTGCCACATGCCCGGCCACCTCGGTATCCCTACCCATCTAGACTGGCTGTCACACACTGTTGAAGCCACCTGTCACCTGCAGGGCAGCTCTTGGGATAAAGGGGAAGGAAGAGAGGTCATTTCCATCCCCCATGTGTTGCTGACACATTGTGCGGGCAGGGTGGGGACACAGAGGGGACAGGCTGGTGACATGGCGGGGTCACTGTGGGAAATGGAGGGTCCAAGGAGTGAGAGGCTCATGGAATGTGGATAGCCAAGGGCTGGCAGAGGTTGGGGTTCAGAGGTAAAGGATACCCCATTTGTAGGGGGTGAAGAGGAATGTGGGCCCCAAGAAAATGGAGTCATGGGATGGTAGTCAAAGGGATGGAGAAGTGAGAGAATGGGAGGCCCCATGGGAATGGGGATTCTGGGGAATGGGGATCCAAGGGATGAAGCGTGGCTGGGTGGAGAGGTGTTGCAGCTCCTTCACTGGTGCCTTTGAATTCTGGGGGGACTCAGGGTCCAGTGGATAATCATGGGCTGAGGAACACCCCACAGTAATCCTAGTGGGCTCTGAGGTGCTCTAGGGCTGTGCCCCCTCAGCCTTCCTGAGGCATTTTTCTTTATTTTCCTCACTTTCACAACCACCCTCCCCTTCCTTCCTCCATTTTCAGGCTCAATGAACATGCAGAGCATGTGAATTGAGCAAGGATTCTTGAGGAGAAAGGCAGGTGGGAGGGGTGCAGGCAGGGGTGCAGGGGCGATGGAGGATGAAGTTATCCAGCCCTGCCCACCCCTGCTATCCCCAGTGGGGCACTGTGACCCCTGTGGTGCCCCAGCTTGGGGGGTGCCCTGTCCCCTCTACCCCCCTTGCCCACAACCCCCCCAACCTTGAGCCCCCCCAACCGTACTTGGGAGCCACCCCAGGTCTGCACCCACCCCACCAGCCTACAACTCCCAAGATCCTTCCCTGGGTGGGAAGCCCCCATGAGGTGATGATGGTGGGAGGGTGACTGGGGGTGATATTCAGTCAGAGGCAGGAGAGGGGGCACAGACCTCCCCCATCACACTGACATTGCCCCGCCCCATGCCCCAGCAGGGTCTCCATGCTGGGAACAAGGGGAGGTACAAGACCCTCCAGATGAAACAACACCTGCCCCTTTGGGTTTGATTCTCGCAGCTTTAAAGCGGCTGAAAAGTCATTTCCTGTCACAGATAGAAAGGCCTGTTTGTGATCAGCTGAGCCCTACAAAGAGTAGAAAAAAACAACTCGACCCCAACCAATGGTTCTGAAAGGCCTTTGGAAGATTTTCACAGCACTGAGGTCAGAAACCTCTTCCGCTGCAGAGGCATCTCAGAAAGAGCCAGTCCAGCAAGGCACCAATGGATCATTCCTGTCACACTACTCAAGGCATGGAGGGAGCCCCCAAAACACTCCAAGGATGAGAACAATCTGTTCAAAAAACTGACCTGGACCCTCCTCCTTCTTGTTTTATACCTGCCCCCTCTTTGGAACCTCCCTTCGAGAATGTTTGGTTCCAGAGGAAAGGGAAAAGTGTGGAAATCTCAAGCAGTGGCTCCACATGTTGATTGAGGGAACAGGATGGGGACAGGAGGAGAAGGGAGTGTCTAGGATGGGGGGAGTTCCCAGCAGGATGGAGTGTATTTGCCATGGAATCAGGCATTAAGGGAGACAAACACTGTCC